>JBCNYH010000005.1:27665533-27687983 GCA_039654325.1 Tandanus tandanus | reverse complement strand
ATATATATGTATGTCTAAATAGGAAATTTTCCAGCAGATTCTGAGATGGTTATTATGGGGCCACTGTTTGACTTGACGTGGAATGACTCTACACTATGCATTTCATGTGTACAGAACATACCCCTCATTTTAAAGCAACCTGATTTGGTGCTAGTTGTAGTGCACGGAGCTGTGCAAATTTTTAAATTACTAGTAGGTCACGCGACCATGAGTATGTAGACTATATGTACAAATATTTAAGGAAGACCATGCATTATTTTTTGGAATTATATACAGTTGTTTATGTGAGCAGTGTATTTACTTCCTGAAAATAAACCACTGCTATGTTCTCTGCTAATTTAGCAAAAACAGGACGAAGTATATCTGGAGAAAATCCAGGAGAACCAGCAGGCTGCTGAGGAGAGGACCGCTAAACGCAGGAAGAAGAGGTGCCCTGATGTCTATTGTTTAATTTTAAGCAATTAAAAAACTTCGGATGTGTTAAGATTAAATTTTTTTATTAGAAATGATCCAGCAGCAATAATAAGAACAACAATTAAATCCAGAGGCTCTTATTATTGTTTGCTTTTGTTAAACCATTGCCTTCTTAAAGATAAGCACTGTTCACGAACGTTATTCAGAGCTGAGGAACTTTTTGCTACTAAAATAAATCTGATGACGACGTCACCAACTCTGATGTAAATATTTTTAAAGCACAAGAAAACCCTAGTTGCAAATGTTTTGGGAAAACGTTCTCAAAAATTGTTTGGAAAATCCCAAGATTTGTAAAGTGAAGTTTATGTAAGGGAACTTGCTGGAAAATATTTTGAATAAATAAATAAAGGATGGCAGGAGCCCATTTGTAATAAAATTATGCAACGTCCCTGTATGTAGGTGAGAGATTTTCTTTTCCCACCTTATGTTAAGGTTAGTCGAGGGTGCCAATAATTCTGGAGTTCAGAATAATTCACAGTTGTTCAGTGATACGGATAAAATTATAAAAGAATCAAACATGACATTCACGGACAAATATAGAGCATGTAATTTGATCAGATACAAAAGAAAAAGAAACAATAAAGGAAAGAAAGTGATGCAACATTAGGAAACTATCAAAAAGTAATATAGACTTTAGGAGCATTTAAGGAATGCGTATATTTGTCTTGTTTAGAGAGAAGCTCAAGCTGAAAAAGTTGATGTCCAAAAAAGCCAAACAGGAGAGCACAAAGCAAGCAGGTACATTTTATCCTTCCTGCGTTCCTGTTTCCTATTTAATACTTTTAAACTCAACCGAATGGTGATTAACCGATAAGTACGTCTCCTCAGAGTCTGATAAGGAGGAAGAAGAGTCCTCGGCGAGTGAGAAGGAAGAAGAGGTGGAGGAAAAGCGAGACCGGGAGGACGACGCTGAGGAGCCCAGCTTCGTCATGGGGAAGAGGTGACTAATAACATAGCATGAAAGCGTCATGGTCCTGAAAACTCCCTGTGAAAGAGTTTTAAACACCTTCAACACGGAAAAACAGACTTATTTATTAAAAAAAAAAAAGACAAACAATGTTCTTTTTGTGTTTTTTTTTTGGATTGTACATATTGTATTTTTAATAAACAATTAAAAAAAAAAATCTAAATGCTTTTATTTGTGTGTTTTCTTTGAGCACAATTGGGGAAAATTTGTTTTCAATGCATGACATGAAGAAACTAGACTCGGTCTTCTCACCTAGTTTTATTTCCCAAAGCTGTACTTAGACCTTTTACGCTATTGTTAAAAGCAACACGTTTAAAATTCAAGTAAAGCCTCCAGTTCACATTTTATGCTGAACAACCATGAAACTGCATTTCTTTAACCACAATAACCAGAGGACAAAAACATGATTTTGTAGCTGCTTGGACTTGATGCTTATTACATATTTTAATCCCTGTATGTGTGGTTTTTTTTTTTCTTTATTTTTTTTTTTTTAATTGAACCATGAAATTAAAAATGTGTGCTAAATCATGCGGAGAAAATCTGGGAAATGGTGAAGTTATAAACATGAGTGCTGTTCAATTCATTTTTTTATATGCACGATGTATTATGGTACGGCGCTGTCTATCCGCAGTCCGTCCGCTGTCGTAACGTCATACTGCCTTGGTAGGATTCAATGAAACATTGAACAGTGGTTCCATGGGATGTCCTTCATATGGTATGGTGACATAAAGGTCAAAATATGAGACAAAATATTACATACAAAAAAACTGGTAAAGTTCACATTTACATTCAAATGGTATTTTAACTGTGACTGGCGTATCATGCACCACTGGTGCTCTTGCCTTTTGTAATCCGTAGGCTAGGCGTTTAAAGAATACTTGTGGATGTGTAAATGTGCTGGTACTCGCACAGGGTTGAGTCAGAAGGAGGCAATTATGTTTATTAGCGCATCTATCTAGTAAATAACCGTTTCAAGAACTGTTGCTACGACCAAAAGTTATGTAAGGAATGAAACACTTTAAGGTGTGCTGTTAGAGGAACATCAAGCCCAGAGTTACTCTTACAGCTCTGAGGATCATTATCTTTAAACTCAATGTAATCATGAGCTCCATGATTACGTTGAGTTTAAAGATAATGATCTTCAGAGCTGTAAGAGTAACTCTGGGCTTGATGTTCCTCTAACAGCACACCTTAAAGTGTTTCGTTTTTACTTAATTACACCGTGGCTCATCATCTAAAACGCATTTTTCTCCAATAGTGATTGAAGGTCTGTGAACCTTTTTAGAATCTTCTATATTTTTTTGCAGAAGTATGACCTAAAACTTCAGATTTTCATATAAATCCTAAAAGTTAAAGATTAACGAGAACCGAATTAAACATACGAGATGAAAATGTATATACGTATATTGAGGAACATCATCCAGTATCACATCTGTGAGTAGGATGAGTGATTCATTTGAAGGTGAGTTAGGTATTTTCAGTTAATGTGATGTCAATCAGGCGTTCAATGAGCATCCTGTTTGAATTAAAGAACAGTGATTTGGCGAAATCTCATCATTCATCATCCATTTTCTGAAGCGCTTAATCCTAATTACGGTCGCGGGGAGGCTGGCTGCCTAGCTGCAGACCGATCAGTGGTGTTAATGTTATGGATGATTGGTGTAAGAACCGTATCCCATCTGTGGTAGTGGTACTACCATAGTTTGGGCCTGTTTTGCTGCATCTGGGCCAGGACAGCTTGCTTTCATTAATGGAACAATTACTTCTGAATTAAACCACTAAAATTCACAGAAATATTCAGCAGCGGATCATTTTCTTCAATAAATAATGTACCGTGTATTTGTTTAATCGGGTTCAAATGGCTCACAAACTTTCAAACAGCATTATAGCTGCATTTAGTAACATGGAATGCTTTAACCTCAACGCTTTAACAGTTGTTCTTTCAACAACATCTGTCTCCTGAAATTAATAAGTCAGAAAATTTGCAGATTGTCAAAGAAGTCTTCTTTCTTAGGGGGAAGAAAATTGTTGGACTGTCGACTATCGTTGGACTGTTATAAAAATAACATGCAGTAAAAGTTGTGTCTTTTCACAGAAAACGAATAGCTGTAAGCGTTTCTTTGTCAAATAGCAAAGTGGATGGGAAGGAGCTGTTGCTCCAACAGCCAATCAGATTTGAGAATTCAACAGCCAACAAATGAATATATCCATTTTAAACAGATTCCCACACAGATTCCCAGTCTTTTTTTCATATCCTGTGAAAAGCTTCTCGAAGGGTCTGTAGCATGACACACAGATATTTTCCTTTTTTCTTTCCTTCTTTAAAAAAAAATAAAATAAATAAAAATCTTTGAATTTCAGTTGTATGTATATAAATATTTGTCTATGAGCAATTATCGCACTATCCAAGTACTACTTTCACTCCAACCCCCGTCCCCAAACCTTCATGATAGTCTTATGAACTAGGCATAAAACTAAATGTTAGTTTATGCACATTCTTTATCTTCAGGAGGCCGGGCCTGCTTGTTGGTTTCCTGTTTCACCGCTCTGACGCTCTGACTGTGACTCTGATTTCAGCATAGCTAGAGTTTTTTTTTTTTTCCTCAGGTGAACTGAGTCATAATAAACAGCGGTGTTGTGTCTATGCAGGCCCTGGACGAGCTGGTTTCACCCATCCCTTTTAATTCAACTGGATATTCTCAAAAGACATGGTATTCACATTTGCTGTGCTTGAAAAATATTCAAAATATTCTCCTTCTTTTTCTGACTGATGCTATTCCTCTGGACATATAACAGTTTTTTTTGTTTGTTTTTTTAATGACTGCTTAACCAAATGGTCTTTCAGTGTATCTAAGCATAGTGGTGCTGTTCAGTCACCATCACCTTGGGTGGTAGTGCCTGCTCTGTGACATCAGTGAGTGTGTAGGTGATGTGACATATGGCGGGACAGAGGGATGTGAAGTCTGGCCCCCGGTAGAGCATCGCTAGGTGGTCTGCCCATTACATAGGACTTCCCACAATAAATTGCCTCCGCCATTATTTGTACCGTATACCACGTTGAGGAAGAAAACAAACAGCAAACGTTGACTCTCCCTTTTAAGACAACGGATGTTTGTGCTCGTGTGTTTGCACTCGGAGGAAGCCTTTTCCACTCTGATGTCAAGTGTCTCTTGTCTACATGCTTGCACCTATGTGTGGTTTGATGAATTAGAAACTGGGTCTTCGGGCTTCAGGGCTTTGTATCATTTTGATATGGCGACATGACCAAAGTGTAGGTCAAACAAAACGCACCTGAACCATCCTTTGATTTGTCAGGACATTGTCATTTGCGCCTCCCAGTTTCCACTAGGAATGCAAACTCACACACACACACACACACACACACACACACACACGCTCCACTCCCTTTAACTGTTATATCCTCTTCTTACCATGGGAGGGATAATATTTAATGGAAAGTCTTTTAAGTGGTAAAACCTGCCAGGTTTGATCCACACAGCATTTTATGACAAGAAGAACACAGTGTCGTTATTACCGGACTCCAAAATGAAAGCCTTCCTGGCGCTCTGTTTGGAGTGTATGATGCTCCTCAAGATCTCTGCATTGAGTAAGTATTTTTTTTTCCTCCTCCTTTATTACTAAAAACAATTTACATTTGGGGTTTTGTTCTTTTTTATTTATTTGATTATTTTTCATCCTGAAAATTAGCTCATAGCACTAATGTGCGGTTATCTTCAACATATAAGTTTAATGACAAGATTAAAGGCTGTTGTAATGGAAGCAATGTTTACGCAGATAAAACTCCATGCTTCACCGTTTGTGATTTGGAAGAAAGCCAAGCGAAAATTGTTTGAACCAAATTTGTCCATTGGGGGGAAAAGCAAATACTGTAGAACCACTTTTCACCTTTAAATCAATAATACATTAAATCCTGAAAATATTTTATATCTATCTGTCTGTCTGTCTGTCTATCTATCTATCTATGCATACATACATACATACATACTACATGGCCAAGGGTTTGCAGACACCTGATCATCGCACCCTAAATGCTTGCTGAGCATTCCATTCTAGATGTATTCCCCCTTTACTGTTAGAACACCCTCCACTCTTCTGGGAAGGCTTTCCACTAAATTCTGTAGTGTGACTGGGAATTTGGTTCTCGTTCAGGAGTCAGGAACTATCATTGGTTGAGGAGGCTTGGCATTCCAGTTCATCCTAAAGCTGTTGTTGGGGTTGAGGTCGGGGATTTTTGCAGGAGACTTTGGTTCTTTGATTCCAAGCTTTGCAAACTGTCTCTTAATGGACAGGGAGACCCTTTAGTTCCTGTGAAGGAAAATGTGAATGCTACAGCATTCGAAGAGATTTATACAACTGTTTCCCAACTTTGACCATGTAGTCTCTCTGTCTGTCTACCTATCTATCCATCCATCCATCCTTCCATCCATCTATCTGTCTGAGATAGAGAGAGAGAGAGAGAACCTACCTAGTTTGCAGTGTACTTAAGTAATAAAAGTGAAATCCACAATGTTTCTGAAGAATAAGGATATTTTCAATATCAGCTGATATCATGTACTTGTATTGTAGGCATTTATTTAGTTTCCTGGTCAGTGAAAATAATTGCAAAGTCCATTTGCAATAACGAGATATTTCTTTCCTAACGGGAGGCTCGATTAATTGTTTGATGAAGATAAAAAGTCACCAGATTTAATTTGTATCTCAGATTTATGAAGTGGAGTGGAATGTACAGGGAGCGTATTTTGAAAGAATCATGTTGGCTTCCAGAAACTTGTATAAAGTCATGGTGGCACTTACTGTTGGCATTTCCTTTAATTTACATTCTGGGAAAGCACCAACTTTTTTTGGTGTGGGCCTTCACATACTCTTCAAAAAAACCTAATTTTGGTCGCGTACTTGACACTTTACCATGTGGGGCCTTTTGTTCTCCACGGATCCTTCTTTTTGGATTAGTCATTTCGGCCACATCAGGCCACAGTATACACTCCCATACTAAATATTCGCTCCGTGTACCCCACCTAGAGTGGCGTTCATTTTGACATATTGTTTCTGTAACCCTGATCTTTCATTTGTTGCAAAATCTCATGTCACCTACACCGTGAACTGGGAGTGGCAGCCACCAATCCCTGTCAATTAATTATGACGCATAAATTGCGCAATTATTTGGGTGTTTTTTTAAAAAAAAAGGTTTTTGTTTAATGTGAAATTAATATTTGCGTTTCATTTTGTGACATGTTTTAAATATAGATTTAAAGTCTATTTAAAAGGTACAGTAAATTATTTCATGCTAGATTCTCAGACGCTCACTGCTCAGTTTTCAGGCGTGTTACTGTGGGAAAGAAGCCGCTATAATCGAACACTGACAGAAACTCAAGACAAGACTGAACTTGTATGTTAACACTTGGGTCTTGACTTCAACAGGTCTAAAAGTAAACACTTACATAATGTTCTAACAGACAACACAATGATCTGACAAAAACCTCCAAAATTATACACTTGTTGTATTGAATGGATTATATTTATTTAATGTAAATACTTCAGAATAGGGGACTCAGTGTATGTACTTGAGTGATAAACTGGTTGTAATAGTTTAGATCTTTACTCTTGAAATGACCCTTTTATTAACTTTTTGTTAATAAATAAAAAAATAAATAAATAAACCAAACACGTCAATTAATTGTCGAAACCCAAATAAAATTCATCTCTTATCGAAAAAGTTCAGTTAATCCTTTAAAGAACATATTTGTGTTCTGTAAAAGGAAATTATTAAAATTGGTGAACATTCTGTAATTTATGTTTTTTTGTTGTTGTTTGTTTTGCTAATTTATGTAGATATACAGGTATTTTTAGTTAGCTAACACGGAAACATTGACACACTGAACACTTTGTGCACTTACTTTGATAAAATTTTTGAAAAACATTACTCATGATTTATTGCAGCTAATGTTAACATGTGCTAACGTTAACTAATCCAGCTAGCAAAGGCAGGACTCTACAAAAAAAAAAAAATCTTTTACGGAAGTCTTTGGATGAATTTGCATTTTAAACTTACAGAATTATAAACCGTGACTACAAATATAAAAAATGGTATGGTAGAAATGATAATTTTATTGTTTTTGTTTTACTTTTGATCACTGAATTATTGTAATCTCAGCAACGGTTAGGAATTCTTTAATCTCCACCCTTTCACTTAACTATGCATCCCTGAAAATCTTGTTTGCTGATATACAAGGCAAGTTACGTAGCACTAGGTAAGGTTTGACTTAGTCATTTATTTTCTGTATTTATAAACAAAAATCTCACTTTCTAGATGACCTTTTGTTTGTTTGTTTTTTGTTTGTTTTTTTGCTCAACATATTTCCATTGGTTTTGTCTGTTTTGCGAACAATACCCAAAGAAAACCAGGCACTCCAGGAGTGCAAACCTCTGCCAAGCCCAGCAATCTCTCATATGAACCAGAACATCAAAATTTGGTATGATTTTGCTTTTTCACAATGATGGATCCAAACTTTGGTTGGGATCAAGTCCAAAAATCCAATGAAGCCTCGTCCAAAACATCACCGGTGGTTTAAATTTCACGAAAATCCATACATAACTTTTTGCGTAATCCTGCTAAATGAACGCACAAATTGACGGTAAAAGGTAAAACACTTGTAAACTATCAGCAGTCAACTAGCAATGGTCAAATGTGATATCTAGAGTTTAAAGGAAATTGTTTGCCTTAAGCTTGCATGAGCACTGAACACACCAACCTATGCCTTAATCAACCGCAGCACACTCTTACCACAGTGAAGTAGCTACATATCACACAGGACTTTCCTAGGTTCAAGAGGAATCATGCATTACACATGTGTTGGCCCATGTAACACCACCCACCCACCTGTGTTCAGGCATCCGTACATATATGGCAAAGAACACTGGTGCAGGTTTTTCAATTTTTCCTTATGGCGAAATGCATTAAGGAATCTTCAATTCTTAGAAAAACACTCGAGGTATCCTTTTCATTCAATTTGTCCATAGAATTGACAGAATTTCCTTTCCTTTCCTTTTAGTCTCTCACCTTTCTTAAACCCTGGTGTAAATTGTTACCACTATTAACTATTTGATTTCCACCAGGGTTTAGAATATGTAATTTTTCATATGACCTGTCTGGTTAACCATGTTCATTTTGTTCAACAGCTTCAGTTATATTCACACCAACTCCTTCATCAGACGTAGTCGCACCAGTCACTGCCAACACTGTGTACCTTGATAAGCCATATTGTTACTTTGACAATGTCGGTGACGCAACCTGTTCTAGCCCGAACACATGTAACGTATGGCTGGCGGCTGCTCGGGGCTCAGGTGAGTTTTGTTTTATACATCTTAAATTACACGATTTCACAGTGGAAGTCCAACAACGTGGTGGAGTTTAGGCCTGTTTATTATTTTTTACAATAACTTATTACAAATTCAATTTTCCAAAAATTTTTAAAATTACTTTTAGAAATATTTCCATTTGAAGTGAGCTTGTGAGCACTGCAAACATACTGATGCTAACTCACAACAAGCTTCCATTTCAGTGCTGTGCGAAATTTCTATAAAAGCTTTTATATAAATAAACTGTTTTATTTATTTCTTTTTTTAAATTAAAGAATGATTTCAGCTGATATGAAATATTGCTGGGTCTGTCTCCCCCCCTCCCCCCTTCATCATAGCAAGAGACACATTCGACAGCGACAAAACCATTTCAAATTTCCTCAGCTTGTCTCCGTATCCAACTGCTTTTGATTCTGGACAGAAGAATTACTTTCTGACTCAGGTTGGTCCTCAAAATAGTTTCGCCTGCTCGGTGAATCGTACTACACCTTCCTTCTTCCTAGTTGGAGAAAATGGTGCTTGCACTACCACTAACTGCAATGGCGTGATGCCCAAAGGCTCAACGATGAGGTAGTCCAAGATTTATGATCTTTTTCGTTGTAGTTATACGTAGTAAAACATACAGTATTTATTGCTAGTTGCTGATCATCTTCATGCTTTTATCTATTGTTATTGTTCCCACCCTAGTTTTAAGTATCTTCTTGTCAATTCTGCCAACAATCTTGTTGCTGAAACGAATTGGTCTGCCAACACGACTCTGAAAACTGGTAAGGAATCATCAATCCTCTAATGCACTGATAGGAGCACGTCATTTAAATAAACCCAGCAGAACTTCAAGTCATCATGTTTCTTTGTTTTGTTTCTGCAGTAAAAGATCCAAACGGCCTTGGTAGCGGTTATGCTGGAAGGTCTGGTGCAATGGTGGTGATCACAGCAATTCTTTCCGCAGCTGCGGCTCTGCTTTTGCTATTGCTTCTCATTGGCTTGATTCTGGCCTGGTAAGTCAAAAATGATTACTATTACCAGTGGTTATAGAGGAGGATAAATCTACTGTTTTAGTAGCTTGATAATGAAAGTAAGTGTTGAGCACTGGATTATGTCATGGTCTCACTGATGCCATAATAAAAATATTTTGTGGGGCAATATATCAAACAGTGAGAAACAAATAGGCATATGCATTCTCAATTTTGTCCATAATGCTTCACTGGGTTCATTATGTGTTTGCTCTGAATATCAAACCCTTTAAATAGAAAAAGTCTGTTCTTTTGTCTAATTTGTAATTTGATTGGATATAACCTTAGTCCATCTCTCTTTAGTAGGAAATAAAATAAACAATCTAACTCATGTTCCATACACCCATCTTATTAATCTACAGTTTGGGCTAGAAAGAAATCAGTCCCAGCCTTGCTTCTTCATAACATTCAGTGTTTTTAAAACATTTGATCTTTGCAAGACAGGTGGGGGTTAGCCATGCTAATCGATTTATAGAAAGATCAGGTTCAATTTAGACCTAACCAGACATATGATCATTGCAAAAAGTTAACATTTTTTATTTTAAAGCCCCATTCATTATTAAAATAATAATAATAATCTTGCTACAGATGTCTCAATCTCAACATACTACAAAAGTCTGCCATCAAATCAGGCGTTGCATGCTTCGTGCTGTTCTTAAAGCTAAGGTTTAAATGCGAGTGAGAAGTGTTTTTAAAAGAAAAGAAAAATGCAGGATGCTGTCCCCTGTAGCCATGTTGTCACTCTAATTTGAAAAGCTAACAGAAATGTTCCTCTTTCAGCTGCTACAGCAAACAGAAAACACAGTCGTATGACACCAACGTAAGGCGCGAGACTTCATTTATAGGATCCCTTCGTATCCCCAGCTACGATGTGCACCACCTGAAGAGCCCTGCTCCCTATGACAACCCTGTGTATGAGCAAGAATTCAAGAAGAGGTACACCACAAGTTCTACCCTGCCCCAGAAAACCACAACAGTTGTCACCACGGTGTACAATGACTCTCCAGACGAAATCATCCTCGAGAAACAGGGAAAAATCACCATACCAAGCCACAACATTGCAGACTATTAACTCATCTAATGTCTTTAGTGTACTCTTCTTAATTAAAAAAAAAAAAAAAGCAACATTTTACTAAATTGTTTCAGATTTGATCACCTGTTTCTGATAAAGGTCTGATTTGAAGATTATTTTGAATATTATTATATTATATTTGCTATTAATAATATCAATATGAATAAATATTCAATTCTAATAGTAATATTAATAATCATTTGAACAGCATAGTAATTATATTTGGAATGAAGCCCAACATTTATAAACATTATGAAGTAAATCTGTAAGTATAATTATATATAAATATACTTCATGAAAAAAGGATTTTTTATTTTTTATTTTTTTTTTATAATATAATACAAATTAGGCCCACTCAGAAATACATTTTGGTCTGTAAATAATTTCAAGCTTGGAGTATGATCTGTTTAATAGTTCTGAGAGCCACATTCACATTTGAATTCATTGAAACTTCACTCTTAAGTTAACTTGAGTTTCTCCTCCGATTCCTGCACACATTTTCTAAGCTATTACCAAAAAGTATATTTTAGAAGCGGTATTGGGGCTGATTAAGCAAACATTTGCTGAAAACAGTGTACATAGCAGTAAATAAAATAATGGTTTATATAGGGATGGATTAAGTACTGAGAAATAATACTTAAATGAAAGTATAGAAAATGTGTCAAGTCGAAATGCATGAAAAATGTAAAAAGTACATTTTTAACTGATGAAATTCCATTAATATTATGTTTTCTAGCTAAAAGTAAGTTTACACTTTAAAATTGTTTAGTTTGTTTATTATTACTATTATTATTTTATTGTACTAAGCAGAAAATTAGCTAGAAATTAACTTGCTGCCTAAACAATTATGCTGGCTATTTAATCAATGTTGGTGTCAACTTGCATTAGCAAAGAAAACAAGCTATTGTTCCATTTAAAATGCTTCTGATTTTCAAATTAGATAAAGTTCTTGACAGCTTAGTTATCTTAACACTTAACTTACTGCATACTTAACTTAAGTATTTTCCATCATTTTTATAAGATTTGGGTGTATTTTGGTTTTTCCCTTTTATTGCATTGCCAATTCTTTAGTCAATGAAACGCAACTTAACTCCAATATACCATTTAAAATATTTTAGGTCAAATATATCAGCTTTATCAACACTAATGCTGTGTAGAATACCCAGAAAAGAACAAATACTGAAATGAATGCTTCATTGCTTTTTCCTTTAATAGCAATATGAAATAAAATGACCTGTTTACCAAAAGCCAAAGTGGTGTGGAAGTGCCATAATTACGTTTAATGAATTGTGATGTTCACCAGGTGGAGCTGTTTGCCATAAAGTTCAATTACACTTTTTATTCCCTCTAATAGCAAATCATGACAGACTGCTGAGCACAGATCATTTATCGGTTATCTATTAAAATTAGACCTTTGAGAGATATCTATATTCTGTTTAATGTTGCCGGGATGTATAAATAAAAAGGGTTATGAGATAAGACAAAAAGCAACTACTGAACACTGATTTTCCTGCAGTGCAGAAGGTTTCAAAAGGAATCAGTAAAGTTCAAACAAACTGGTAGACTAGTAGTAGGATTGTTGAAAATATTACTAAAAATACTTGTCTGTAATGGAGTAGTGGTGATTAATTCCTAAATGCTGGAACCTAGCCACAGGAACTGGAAGAGTTTTGGCAGGTATTTATTATTTATTAAGAAATTGCTTTTCGAACAGAACTTCAAGATCAAATTGACTTTATTATGACTTTAAAGTAGCAATTTGGGATTTTAGTATATATATAATGCTGAAACTGTTTACACCTCTTAGGCTTCCTTTTCAACAGGTTTTTTTTCTCAGGGCCAGAAAAAATTGAAACACAAGCCTGAAACCCATTACAAATTGAAATTTTTTTTAAAGCTTTGGAATTGTTTACAATTTATTGTTTAACTCTTTACAGATTACAAACAGCACCTTTAAATGTGCTTAAAGAAAGAAATTTCATTTGTGTTTGTTTGTTTGTGTGTAAGAAAACTAAAAAGGTTATGCATGGATTTGGATAAAATATTTTTTTTTTAGATTAGGGAGTGGTACAAGTAATGAACCTTTACATTTTAAATTCTTTAAAATGTGCTCAAATGTTCATCAGACACCCTCTAGGGGGAGACATTTCATTATGTCTATGCCAAGTTATAATAATCCATTTGTGCCTGGTTGAGGTACCTTGCAGTCTACGAGTGTCCCCCTCATGTTTTACCTTTAGTTTATTTGTGTGTTTGTATGTTAGTGGGATTACACAAAATTTATGTATGGATTTTCATGAAATTTTGACCAGGGGTGGGGCTTTGAACAAGGAAGGCTCCATTAAATTTTGGAAATGATCCAGACTCTTTACGATTGTGTGTTAGGACAATTTTTGACAATTTGGTTCACGTGGGGGATTGTTGGGCTTGGCGGAGGTTTGCGCTCTTTGAGTTCTCTTGTTCATTAATTAATGGGTTTGTTTCTTTCGCTTGTCCTTAAAAATTATGAAAACACATCTGAAATGGGACTTTAGTGAGTTTTCTTCTGCAGTGAAGAAAGCCAGTTGCTTCGTTTATAGACCAGGTGCAGTACATTTTGCCGTCACCTCGAAAAGCTCGATTTCAAGGTGTGCTCAACAAGTTGACACTTCTTGGGTTCTTTAACTGAGGTGAAAGATTTCTCGGCCAGAGGTTTTTTTTTCTCCATCTCTGACCTCAGCAGATAGACGCTTGAGTCACAGAAAGCCCTTATGAGGTGGGCGGTCGACTCCAGGTCGCCATGGTATGGGTAGAAAGGACAGAACCATGAGTCAGTGAGTCACCTACGCCCACACAAACAGGCACAATCCCTCCTCTTTAGGGATTACTCATTCTCAGGAAAGGATCCCTTTCATTTAAAGAAGCATCTTAAGCACTCTGGTCTTCAGGAGCGATGCTGTGATGCCATTCCTCTGTGACTGATATTCATTTTGAAGTTACAAATTCCTGTTCCATGGAGGAATCCATGATTGATTGGCAGGGAAATCTCTCAGGAGGATGAACCTCTTTCTGTAGCATCCTCGGAAAACCCCTCTGCTGCCGGTTAGGAATGAGTCATCCCTCACTCACACCATAATCATGGCAGACCTTTCTTACAAAACCTCAACATTAATCCCTGTGTAAATATTTCTCTCAAGCAGCTGCCCACAGTGTGTGCATTTCGACACCTTCTTTCCCCCACTGTATGCAAACAGCTTTCTTTTTAACTCTCTCTCTCTATCTCTCTCTCTATCTCTTTCTCTCTCTCTCTCTCTCTCTCTCTCTCTCGCTCTCTCTCTCTGCCAAAACATGACATTTGTCCTTCGAAATTTTTTTCCCTTGAGTGCCGGATGCTTTATCTTTCTGTGTAGACATATGGTTGGGTTGATAAGGCCTTTATATCAAAAGGTATTTTGTTTGCATGGGAAAAGTTTCAGTTCCAATTTGATGTGCCTTTTTATTTATTTATTTATTTGCCCTGGTTCCGCCATTTATCAGCAGCCTCACCGACGCAGACAAACACACAGACGGCAACCAAAACCACATCAGTTTTTCTACAGATACCAGCAAATATTGCTGAATATCTTAGCTAGCCTTGTGCTTTCCTGCTCTGTACCCTGACACTGACTTAAAACAACATGTAGAGCTCTGAGTGCAAAGATTTCATAAAAAAAAAAAAAAAAATCATGTTAAAGAGTGTTAATCTAAGTGGTTGTGATAAAAATAGTCAATAGAAAAAGGTGCAGCATACCGCATTATTTTAGGCTGATAAAATCTTTCCACTGTTCTGTTACCGGTGGTCATGGACGTGGTCCATAGCAGTGGTCTGTTATATACAGTGGTGGTTCGTCCATATGAGGCTTGGGGCAATACTCACACTCACTAATTTGCTAAATCATATAATGCCATTAGGGTTGCGGGGAAGCTGAGCCCATTTCAGCCAACACCGGGTGAAGGCAGGGTACATCCTGAACAGCTTGCCAGATCATCAAAGGGGCCAAGAGGCACCACCCACCATCCAAATACCTTAAAAGGAAGTCTACTTAGACAAATAATTACGAAATATTCATTGTTTAGTTCTTTAACCTTTCGCCGTCAAGTGATCTGAGGCTGCGGTCATGTGATCTAATGTTTGGCATCAGAATTCACACAGGATGCAGCAACCTGCACCCCAGACACTCCCACTTTTATTGGCAGCCAACTGGTATTTTCTTTTTTTTTTTTTTTCCTTTTTTTTTTACTCTAATGTGATTGGACAATTCCCAATGCTGTATTTCCAGTTCACAGCTCGTCCAGCAGCATTTACAGATTTCTTCTTTTCCTTTCTTTTCAGGATGCCAATTTTTATTTCCGTGTTTTTACTGTAGGCTTTATTTACGTACAAGTTGAAGTCCATACTCTGAAGAGTCGCATTCAAGACGATTTTCCATTTTGGCTGCATTTTAAGGTGAACCTTTTTTTTTTTTTTAATAATAAGCTTATATATTTATATAATTATAAATAACTTATAAATATATCACTAATGCAGTTTACTATGTACTGTATGGGCATCACAATCTGATTGGTTAGCTATCACAGGACAATAGATATTATTATTATTATTATTCATTCAAAATATTTTCTCATTTCTGATTGGTGGAAAGCCATCTAATAATTCTTGGTATTCCTCTACAAACCGACTTTTCCACCAATAGTATTGTATAAGTTAAAAAATATTTTAAATGAATACAAAAGCAGTTAGGGCGGCACTAGTGGTTCGCATGTTTGCCTCACAATAAGAAGGTCCTGGGTTCGAATCCCGGGCTCGCCATTGAATGTTCTCCTCGTGCTTGTGTGGGTTTCCTCAACGTACTATGGTTTTCTCCCACAGTCCAAAGACATGCACATTAGGCTAAATGGCTGTTCCAAATGGTGTGAGTGTGACTGAATTGTTGTGAGTGTTGTTCTGCTATGGTCTGACGAGCTGTTCAGGGTGTACCCCGCCTTCGCCCAAAGAAGACGGAGATGGGCTCCAGCTTTCCCGTGACTCTTGTAGGATTAAGCGGTTGGGAAAATGAATTGAATGAATGAATGAATAAAACAATTATAGTATTTGACTTTTGTATGATATGGAGAATTATTTAGATCTCAGAATAAAATCCATCTGAATAATTCTCCATATCATACTTCACCTTATTCAATAATTGCTTATTATCCACCCCTCTTACTAGGGATAATGGTTAAATCAAATAAATATGTAAAAATACATAATTTAATTTTAATAATGTATTTTCTTAATTTTAATGAATGTATTTTTTTTTTTACATTTTAAAATGTTTTTTTTTTTAATGTTCCCATGAAATATTTACTAAAACAACTCTTTGCCTCAGGCTCGATGTCCTGTTGACGTTCCGTCTTGGGGAAATATTCGGGGATACCCATCTTGTCTTTGCCAAATAATTGTTACAATTCATTTAAGTAAGGGATAATGTACAGTAGAGTGCAGTGATGATTATACACTTAAAGAATCAGAAACCAGGTACTATTCAAGTATTTATTTCGTGTAATATTGGATCATATTGATGAGAATAAATAAACAAACAACAATATATAGTAAACAAACAAAAATAACAGTCTCTTTTTTGAGGAAAAAAAAATATATTTATTGTGGCCACCCCTTACTTTGATTACAGCATTTAACCTTTCAGGCATAGTGTTCACATATTTTTACATTTCTTCACTCGCTAAACCATTCCATATGGTCTGAAGTTTATTCATGCTATGCAAAAGTAAAAAAACAAATTTCTTTTTCATTTTTCTGAAAAATTGGTATTTCTTGTGTTTTTGTTTATTAGCCATACTTTTACCTCAATATACTTGTCGTAATGATTGTTTTTGGTTCTCGTTGCCTACAATAGCATCGTTCAATACATTTTCACCAAAAAATTATAGAGAAGTAATTTTTTACTTTTTTTTGTTAGGAGTGGTGGTGTATAATCTTCACTGCACTCTACTGTATAGGAAACTGCTAATAAAAACCCCAGATATTTTGATCAGGGCCCTGAAGAGAAGCTTCAGCTTCCACTAAATGACGTTCTCCATAGCAACTGTCTTGTACACAGCCATAATTAACCAATCACAACTGAGTATTCACTCACCTACTCACTCATTTTCCGAACCGCTTAACCCTATTAGGGTTGCATGGAGGATGGCACCTATTTCAGCCAACGCTAGGCGAAGGCGGGGTACACACACACACACACACACACACACACACACACACAACCATTTACATTCACATCTCGGGCAACTCGGAACAGTCAGTTATCCTTGCATGTCTTTGAACTGTGGTAGGAAACCGGCGCACCCGGAAGAAACCCAAGCAAGCATGTGCAGAACATGCAAACTCCAAACAGAAACCCCTGAGCCTGGGACTCGACCCAGGGCCTTTTTGCTATGAGGTGGATGTGCTGTCCACTGCGCCACCATGCCGCCTTTTGCGTATTTAATGAAAGGTTTACATACACTAGTGTGCCATTCGTTTCTGAATTCCACCACCCTCCAAGCAATCGCCACTGGTTATACATAAGAATATTATATCATAAAATGGCTGGAACGACCAATCAGGATCGAGTATTCGGCAAAGCCGTGCAATAATATAACCGTGTTATTTGCTGCTGTTAGAATATTCTCCATAAACACTATGATTCATGCAATTTGCACGACTTTATAATAAAGCAACCTGACAGAAAAGACTAGTCACCCCTCTGCAGGAATATGGAGAAATAAAAGATTGCCACGCCCTCTTTCAGGGTTGCCAAATAATTCTTTAATTTAAAAAAAAGGGGTGAAAAAGTCGGTCTCGAGACATTTTATGTGCTTAATAGCTGTTGATTTGATTTGTGTTTGATGCATGAGGAAATATCAGCACGTGGTGTTGGTGTTAGACTCAGCCAGGGTTTAAAGAAGGATAAAGGGGGGGATTTGTGTCAATTTGGCAACCGGGATTTTCACTCGCGGCTTGCACGCGCACTGAGCGTGTCGTCCCCTAGGTAAATCTGCCTGTACTGACCAGCGCGCGCCTATATATATATATATATATATATATATATATATATATATATATATGAATGAGTGAGTGAGTGACTGAGTGTGCGCGCGTTTCAACCAGCTGTGTGCGTGTTTACCTAAAATGAGTTGTTTAGATATGTGCCATGTTTACAATATCACCTGTTAGTGCACCGACACGCGCCGAACCGTGAGAGCTGGTACACCGGGACAGATGGCCAAGAGGAGCACTCTCTTCATCCGGATCGTGGAAGGCAAGAATTTGCCCATCAAGGACATGTGAGTAATAGATTATTACTCCCTATTTCCGGGGAGGATTTAGGAGGTTTTGGGTTAAATCTTGGGGTTGAAGTTCATCAAGGCGCACTGTGCAAGAGGACTCACCTGAGACATCATGATGATGATGATAAAATGCACTGGTATATTTATAAATATGTAATTATTATATTATTACAATGTTATAGCGCATCTATAATATTTATGTACACAAAAATTATATGTTGCTGTTTTCAAAATATTTTTAGATTTTTTTTTTCCATTTTTTTAAATCCACAATTTGCTCATTAATCACCCTAAAACCAGTTTTATATCTATTATTCACGAGTCACATGAGATTATAAATGAATATTAATAGAAATAGCTTTAGACGATGACGACGTGACAGGTAGTAGGCATGATATTTAAAAATAAAAAGAGGACATCATCCCCTTCTTTGACATTGCATCCTCCTTCAAGTCAAAAACAACCCCCTGAGTGTACAGATGTATATGTAAGATATCTACACACTACACTGCTTTATATTTCTGATAGAGAAATGTCCGGATAGTGTATTATATGGTAATAAAGGCGTTATTAGTGTCCCTATTAATAAACGTGGGATATTAAAAAAAGTCTTGGTTAAAGATGTGAATTCCCTTCATTTTTAAAAGGAGTAATGACCTCTGTTTAAAAAAGAAAAGGGTTTCATAAAAAAATAAAAAATAAAAAGGTGTCACTGTAAACACCCCTTATGCACTCTTCATAGTTACTGTCAAACACAATAATAACAAAAGGATTTTCATAGGAACCGGTTGGTATTAGGGCGGCACGGTGGTGTCATGGTTAGCACGAAGGTCCTGGGTTTGAGTCCCTGGCTCGACGAGGGCGTTTCTGTGCAGAGTCAGCATGTTCTCCCCGTGCTTGCTTGCTTGCTTGGGTTTCCTCTGGGTACTCCGGTTTCCTCCTACAGTCCAAAGACATGCATGTTAGTCCAACTGGCTGTTCCAAATTGTACCTAGGTGTGGTTGTGTGTGTTGGCCCTGTGATGTCCTGTGGTGTAACCGATCAGGGTGTCGGCTGAGATAGGCGCCAGCCTCCCCTGTGACCCTAGTAAGGAGTACGCAGTTCGGAAAATGAACGAATGAATGGTTGGTATTAGTATGGAAGCCCACGTCAGATGAGTTTCTAAATATTTTGCTGGAGGAGACATGATGATAAAAAGTCCAGCGTGTTCCTCTGGAACTGAAACAAGGGCTTTTTTTAAATTGTTGACTCGGTCTCGTGGGCATTGGTTATGAAAGCCGTCTTCAGCAACAGTCGCATTCGCAGTCGTTCCATGTTGCGTAAAACAAAGATCTGCTTTACAGTTGGACCAATGAGGCTTCGGGAGATTAGATCGAAATGTCTGACCCAGGTTTTTGTTTTCTTGTTTGTAGGCTTGGGGAAGTTGCAACGTGTGTGTGTGTGTGTGTGTGTGTGTGTGTGTTGATGCTGAGGGACAGATGTCGTGTGGAGTGTTTACACTGACACTGTGGTGACTTTGCCAAGCGAAGCAGCGACAGATTGCATCCGAGCCCTTACACACATCCCACACTTGGGAATATGAGAATGAAATGCTGTTCCGTCTGCAGAATTATTTGAAAGGAAAGAGCAGTTGTACATAAAAGGCCTGGAGCGATCAAAGTCCTGCGTTCGCCTTTATATGAGTCATGTGCTTATTATGAATCAGCAGTCATTTCTGCGAGAAAAGTTCAGTTGGACATCGTTTCGGCGACAGTGCTTATTTTCATGGCGAAATATTACTAATTGTAGTTGGTGCAGTTTCCTCTCCTGGACTGCTGCTGTTTCGTATTAGTCGATTTTCTACAAGCAAACGCATCAAATAGTCTCACGTGGACTTTTTAAAAAGTTTAGCGCTTGGCTGGGTTACAGGACCGGTGGCTGGACTTTGTCATCTTCAAGACTGTCCAGAGGTGCATTCCAGAAGAGAGCGTGTGAGCAACAGAGAGAGAGAGAGAGAGAGAGAGAGAGAGAGAGAGAGAGAGAAAGGGAGAGAGACAAAAAGAATGAATGTGTACATGTGTGTGTTTGTTGGTATTGGGGGTGGTTGTATATGTTTTAATATCATGATTTTCTGAGGACCGAAAGTGACCTTGTGGAATTTTTTATCTTATTGTAAAAAGTAAAAGAGGTAAAAGGGTTTCTTATTGTTACTGAGGTTAAGGTTAGAGTTAGATTTAGGTGAAGGCATTATTTAACTAGCTGCAATAATAATGACGTCAGGTCCTCATAAAGATTCTAAGACATGAGTGTGTGTGTGTGTGTGTGCGTATTGGTATTTGTATGTGTATGTGTGTGTGGGGGGGTGCGCACACACTGGTCCTCATAAGGATTATAAGACGTGTGTGTGTGTGCACTGTTTCTCATAAGGAAGGATGCACGTGTGTGTGTGTGTGTGTGTGTATGTGTGTGTGCACTGATCCTCATAAAGAAGGTCCTTATAAAGATCACAAAATGTGTGTGTGTGTGTGTGTGTGTGTCTGTGTGCGCACTGGTCCTTATAAAGAAGGTCCTCCTAAGGTTTGTAAAGTGTGTGTGTGTGTGTGTGTGTGTGCTCACGCGCGCATTGGTCGTCATAAAGAAGGTCCTCAGAAAAAGTTCATAAGGTTTGTATGTGTGTCTGTGTGTGCGTGCAGACTGGTCCTCATAATAAAGGTCCTCATAAGGATCGTAAGACGCGTGTGTGTGTGTGTGTGTGTGTGCATGCGGACTGGTCCTCATAATAAAGGTCCTCATAAGGATCGTAAGACGTGTGTGTGTGTGTGTGCATGCGGACTGGTTCTCATAATAAAGGTCCTCATAAGGATCGTAAGACGTGTGTGTGTGTGTGTGTGTGTGTGTGTGTGTGTGTGCGCGCGCACTTTGCCTTCTCTATCATCTTTCTGCAGCTACTGTGCAGACAACCGTGTGTGGTTCAACTGTCGAGCCACGCAGCTGTCTGATATAACACCTGAGTCTGAAAGACAGTTTTCCCCCCTACACTTATAACAATAGGCAGAGATGAATCACCTTATATACACTGGCACATTTCCACATATTACACACACACACACACACACACACACACACACACACACACACACACACACACACACACACACACATAATAAAATGGCAAAATAATATAGCTATATAGCTGCAAGTATAATAATAATAATAATAATAATAATAAATATTATTATTATTACATTGTTATGTATATGTAATAAATGTTCAATTGATGGTTAATTAATTTTTTCTATTTAATATATAAAATGACAATCAAAAAATGTCAAAAACATTATTTTAATAATAATTGTCATTGCCCCACAAAAAACACATAGGAAATTATCTGTTGTGTATGATGCATCATGTTATTTTTAGCATTAACATTTTTACATTTTAAAGGTTAATTCTGGAGAGAAAGAGAGAGAGAGAGAGAGAGAGAGAGAGAGAGAGAGAGGGAGGAAGCTCTTGGCACAAGTTTATGAGAGCTAATTAAAACTTGAAGAATATTCAAACAGGCTTTTAGCATGACAATGCGAAGCGGCCGGCGTTGTGCATGTGCTAAGGCCTTTTGTTTTTGAGGTGCCTCTTGCTTTTGTCGATTCATTAGATGAGACTGCTACTCTCTCTCTCTCTCTCTCTCTCTCTCTCTCTCTCTATCAATGTTTAGTTATTTATTTATTTATTGTAATACACTTCAGGAATTGCTCATTCAAATGAAAAAGCCCGCCCAGAAATGGCAAAAGGTACCTCGAATGCTGTTTATGTCTCCCAAAGTTAAATTATTTAAAGTATAAAATAAATGAATACATCAAAAACCAACACAATAAAAGACACAATGCTCTAAAATTAAACACAGGGCATGAACATGTTGAAACATTTCACGCTCAGAACACGTACCGCACTGCGGTTGTGCAGCGCATGGTGTTTTTCGGGGATGCGCGGACCATCTTACACGTGTGTGTGTTTGAAACTTTTGAGGATTAGCAATCGCAGTGAGATGTCTGGCATAGAATCAAGACGAGCACAATGGTCCATGTATCATAAACAAACAAACAAAAAAAAAATCATGCACAAAGGAGCTACTTTGATTACTAAAGGAGGCATGGTGATGCCCATCTCTCTCTCTCTCTCTCTCTCTCTCTCTCTCTCTCTCTCTCTCTTTCTCTCTGTGTGTGT
>JBCNYH010000005.1:27629006-27642028 GCA_039654325.1 Tandanus tandanus | reverse complement strand
GTGTGTGTGTGTGTGTGTGTGTGTGTGTGTGTGTGTGTGTGTGTGTGTGTGTGTGTGTGTGTGTGTGTTTTGCCCTGTAATGGTCTGGCGAGCTGTTCAGGGTGTACCATACCTTTGCCCAGTGACGGCTGAGATAGGCTCCAGGCTCCCCGCAACCCTAATATTAGTAAGCGGTTTGGTGAATGAGTGAGTACAATAATTTATAATAGTCAAATATATATATATATACATGCATATGTATTACACGTTATAGTCTCTATAACCACAACTGCAAGAGTACCATCATATTTCAACCCACTTTTGCAGCACGTTTGACAAATCATTGACACACTCCAGGTTTGGCTTTGAAAGCCTTCTCTGGCAATGTGATGTAATCCTGAGGAAATCATTTGCACGGAAAAAAAGTCTGAGGGGAAAAAAAACCCCAAAGCACCATGATCTACTTCTTCCCCTTTGTTCTTGATGCGTGCTTCAGTGAGTCAAGCTGCCGTCATTGGTTGGAGGATTTTTTCTATTTTTCGTTGTCCTCCGCATGATTGTTCTGTCTTTTTTTTTTTTTTTTTTTTGTCACCCCACCATCTGTTGCCTGCTGGTGACTGGCTGCTGATGGTGGCGCATGGCACACACTCGTTTGTCTTGAAAACACCCACTCTCCCGTAAGTGATAGCCCTCTCTGGCATTGAGATCATGGAGTGCAAGTGATGGAGTGGAGCTGAGCGAGGGGGTGCTGTGAGCAGGCGCCGGGAAAATGTCAGAGAAGGAAAATTGGAGTAGAGCCGCTGCTCCCCCGCGTTGAGAGGAGCCAGTTGAGGTGGCTCGGGCATCTGATTAGAATGCCTCCCGAACGCCTCCCTGGTGTGGTATTTCAGGCATGTCCAACCGGGAAGAGACCCCGGGGTCGACCCAGAACATGCTGCAGGGACTACGTCTCTCGGCTGGTCTGGGAACGCCTAGGTGTCCCCCTGGAAGAGCTGGAGGAAGTGGCTGGCAAGAGGAACATCTGGACCTCACTGCTTAGGCTGCTGCCCCCAGGCCTTCTTGCTGTGAGGCGGGCGTGTTAACCACTGCGACACCGTGCACCGTTATTATTATTATTATTATTATTATTTTTATTATTGTTGTTGTTGTTGTTGTTTTGTTGTTGTTGTTATTGTTATTATTATTGTTGTTGTTATTGTTGTTGTTATTATTATTATTGTTGTTGTTATTATTATTGTTTTAATTATTGTTGTTGTTATTATTATTATTATTATTTTTGTTGTTGTTGTTATTGTTATTATTATTATTGTTGTTGTTGTTATTGTTATTATTGTTATTATTATTGTTGTTGTTGTTGTTGTTATTGTTGTTTTTATTATTATTGTTGTTGTTGTTATTATTGTTTTAATTATTGTTGTTATTATTATTATTATTATTTTTGTTGTTGTTATTGTTATTATTATTATTGTTGTTGTTGTTATTGTTATTATTATTATTATTGTTGTTGTTGTTGTTGTTGTTGTTATTATTATTATAATACAAGCCCCAGTTTTACAGCATGTTCTTTATGTGCAATATAAAGTGGAAGGGTCAGTGGATATAAGGTTCTGGGTTACTGATCAGAAGGTTGGCAGTTCAAGCCCCAGTACCACCAAGTTGCCACTTATGGGCCCTTGAGCAAGGCCCTTAACCCGTATCTACTCCATTGTATGAATGCCATAAAAATGTAAGTCGCTCTGGATAAGGGGGTCTGCCAAATGATATATATATACATATTTGATATATATTTGTAAATGAATCAAGGTCAGTGGTGGCTCAGTGGTTAAGGCTACTGATTGTTACTGGTTGGGGGTTCAATCACCAGTACCACTGCTGTTGGGCCCTCAATTGCTCACTTATATAAAAATACTCAATTTAAGTCGCTCTGGATAAGAGCGTCGGCCAAATGCTGTAAATGTAAGTATATTGTGTTGTTTGAAAGAGAACTCTATCTGTGAAAGAGAACTAGTCCTGTATGAACACTCATGTTCATTGAGGTGGATGTCTCATCCACCAGGAATACCTCTTTTGAATTTATGACAGTTCCTATTTTAGTAAATGTTTTAAAACAGGTCCGAATGAACGGCCCAAACACGACAGGTTTCAAGCTTCAGCAGAATCACATGCTCCTCTGACCTTCAGCAGCTGCCGCCTACGGACCGTGACATTGTTTTTCCTTTTATGCGCTCACTTTCAGTCGGTTTCTTCATACCAGCTTTATACACCACTATCAACCCACACGCCGTTAAAGCCGTCTCTTTTGTGGACCGTTTTATTCACAGTAATAGAGTCATTTTCTTTATTATTGTTTGTCTGTCCTTCTGGTCATATTTCCTGGAAGCGTTTAAGTGCAGTGAGTCAGAGCTTGTGGGTTTTTTTTCCTTCAGAATCTGTCTTCAAAGTGTGCAAGCTGAAAGAAGTACAAATCGGGGTATTACACAAGAGTATGAGTGCTTTGTTTTTTATTATCTTTTTTTTAATTTTGTACATTTTTTCCCCAGAATGTAGCAAAAATTACGGTGGTGTAGTGGCTAGCACGTCCGCCTCACAGCAAGAAGGTCCTGGGTTCGGGTCCTGGGCTCTAGGTGTTTCTCGGTGGCGTTTGCATCCTCTCAGGTTTCCTCCAGGGAACTCTGGTTTCCTCCGACAGTCCAAAGACATGCACGTTTTGCTAATTGGCTGTTCCAAATTACCCCTAGGTGTAAATGTGAATGTTAATAGTTTGTGTGTGTTGCCCTGCGATGGTCTGTTCAGGGTGTATCCTACCTTCGCCCACTGTCGGCTGAGATAGGATCAATCGTTTTGGAAAATTAATAAGCGAGTGAGTCAAACTCTTACTAATGCAGCTAATATGGAAGGTTGAGTATGTTTGATACTTTATGATGATCACAGATTTGAAACTCTTTTTCTCTCTCTCTCTCTTTCTCGCAATCTCTCTCTAAGAGGTACACTGGGCTCCCTGCGGCTGCAGCTGCGACTCAGAGACGAGACAATCCTGCCGTCCAGCCATTACCAGCCGCTCACTGAATTACTACGCCGGTCCGTCGAGACTCACCTCAACGTGAGTCTGAGTCATTACCACGTACATGGCGCTACGCAGTGCCTCTTATTTCAATTTTAGACACCAGAGCTGTAATTCTAATTTTAGAAAATGACTTCCTTTAGCTTGTCTGATGACGACAATGGGATGGCATAACCAATTTAGTCAGGGTAGTGGGAAACAGTTACACTGGCTCGAAGAGTATTTGACTTTCGGGGGGGGTTGGAGTATTGTCATACGTATTGTACTTGATTTGCTTTTGTCTGTTTTTTTAGACAAAACATCTGTGACAAAACAGATTATTTTCCTTTGGAGGAAATGCAAACCAAAACCATAAAACAGTGCAGCTCTATTCTCCTGTTTAGCTCATATCTTTAACATCTTACTGAATTCTCTAACCTAACAACATGGTGCACATGATAGGGCAACTGGCCTGACCTGATCATGCTAATTGATGAAACGACGACGTCCGAGAACAGACAGGAAGTAGCCACTAACCTGGTGAAGCTCTTCCTGGGTCAAGGACTCATCAAAGAGTTCCTGGATGTGCTCTTCAAACTGGAACTGGAAAAGAATAGTAAGTATAGAAGACATTCTAATCGTTATTTTTAATTTTTTTAAACATGTGAATCACCTGTTGGTGATTCATCCACCGTTTCTGATGTTTCCTCAGCCGAACCCAACACCTTATTCAGGAGCAACTCTTTAGCTTCCAAGTCCATGGAGTCCTTTCTAAAGGTAACTGTGGCATTAGGCAGATGTGGGAATGTAATAAATACACTTGATTAACAAACGCTACGCTGTCACTCTGTGCTGGAAGGTGGCCGGGATGCAGTATCTCCACAGGCTTCTGGGCCCCATCATCAATCGCATTTTTGAGGAGAGGAAGTACGTTGAACTGGATCCTAACAAGGTGGAACTGAAAGATGCTGGGTAAGAAAATGAATGTTTTATCAACAGTACCAACAACCTGATCTTCTCATAGGGGCAAAACGTTAAGCGCTTGCACTTTAAGCCCAAAAACAGCTAGAGGGGCGCATGGTACCACCACCACACAGCACGGAGCAGTATGCGGGTACTGGTTCTGATTAACCATGTGCTCGTCTTACGATTTGTAAGCCCTTACGTCGCATCCTATTAGTGTTCCCTGGTAACAGTATGTCTATTGGCACTCCTTTGAAAATTATGAGCGTTTACTATCCTATGACCTTGAAATTGACCTTTCAAAGTCACTCAAGTCCCAAGTGGACTAAGCAATTTCGGTTTTAACATGGGAGACATCTATCTCCAAAACTTTACGATCTTGCTCCTGTCTTGACCTTTGACCCACTCACTCACTCAATCATTTGCCAAACCGCGTAATCCTATTAGGGTCGCAGGGAGGCTGGAGCTTATCTCAGCTGACCCTGGCTAAAGATGAAACACACCCTGAACAGCTCGCCAGACCATTGCAGGGCAACACACACACCATTCACCATTCACACTCACACTCACACCTAGGGGCAATTTGGAGTAGGCAGTTAGCCTAAAAAGCATGCCTTCGTATTGTGGGAGGTAACCGGAGTATCCAGAGGAAACCCATGCAAGCACAGGGAGAACATGCATACTATTAATATATTATTAGTATTGATATAATAATTAAAATTTATAATTATTAATTGTACACATCATGGGGTTTCCTTGCATTCCTCCAGTTTCCTCCTAAACTCCAAAGACATGCACATTATGGTAATTGGCTGTTCCAAATTGCCCCGAGGTATGAATGCATGTTTGTTCAAGAGACTCTTGCAACAGAAACCATGAAAGTGGCACAACCACAATGCATTATGGGTGTGGAATGGGATAATAATTATGTCTGTGTGTGTGTGTGTGTGTGTGTGTGTGTGTGTGTGTGTGTGTGTGTGTGTGTGTAGTTGAGATTCAGTTGTAAAACTCTTTGCTGTAGCTTTTTCAAGGTAATTTGTGATCATAGATGCACGGGACTCCATCGTCTGCAGACAGAAGCTGATGTGATCCAGCAGAGCTCCAGCCTGCTGCAGTCGTACCTGTCCGAACTGATGGCTGCCATCCTGCAGTCTTCCTCCTACTGCCCGCTGCTCCTCTGCCAGGCCTTCCAGCAGCTCTACCAGCGAGTACAAGCTCGTTTCCCAGAGCCGGAGTACAGGGTAAAGCTCCACTCAGGACTCCATTCCCAGGCTTGCTTTTGATTTGGTGCACATGTGAGACAGCCAAAGCATTTGGATCCATTTACTCTATGAGCTGTATTTAATAAAGTATGAGTTTTATTCCGGCATTTTGAGTGATCATGACCTTTATCCACAGCAGAGAAAGAGGAAAGGAGTCGACGAGTCTGTGATTTATTTCAGGGCTTTGCACAAGGTGCTTTAAGTGTTTCAAGTACTTGAGTTTGAAGGTTTGAATTACTGAACGTCCTGGGCAACCTGGAAATGAGCCTTTTTCCTTAGAAGTACTCAAAATATGCATGAATAAAGAATATTTCTTGCAATTTATGCAGTAGGAAGGAATGTTCTGAAGATATGTTTTATGCAAGAAACACAGTGTTGCCTTGTGTTACAGAAAAATCATCAACGCCAATGTGGAAACATGTCAGAACTGTTAAGCGCACCGCTGACTCCGTCCTATGTCACTTACTCTTATAGAAAGTGAAGTTCATCGCTGTGACCAGCTTCCTGTGTCTGCGCTTCATTTCTCCCGCCATCATGTCACCCAAGCTCTTCCACCTGAGGGAGAAGCACGCCGACGCCCGCACCAGCCGCACTCTTCTGCTCCTGGCTAAAGTAATTTCAGCTTCAGCATCAACCTTCGCAATTCCTCTTTATTTCCCAAGAATTAACATTGACAAGAATTTGAACAGGGTGGCGTAGGGGTTAGTACGTCCGCCTCACAGCAAGAAGGTTTTGGGTTCGAGTCCTGGGCTCGGCAAGGGTATTTCTGTGTGGAGTTTGCATGTTCTCGCCATGCATGCGTGGGTTTCCTCCAGGTACTCCAATTTCCGTTCACAGACCAAAGACATGCACATTAGGCTAATTGGCTGTTCCAAATTGCCCGTAGGTATGAGGGTGAGTGTGAATGGTTGTGTGTGTTTCCCGGCAATGATCTGGCAAGCTTTCCATGGTGTACCCCGCCTTCACCCAGTGTCGGCTGAGATAGGCTCCAGCTTCCTTGCGACCCCGGTTCGGCAAGTGAGTGAGAATTTGGATATGTTGTCCTTGAGTAAGGAACTATAAGGAAACAACTGGTTGTAATGCAAAACTGAGCACCTTTATGAATTTCCCAGCCAAAAGAAATTTGTAAATGAAGCTGTAACGCTGCATAATGATTTTCCAGATGGAAGAATTTGTGGTTTTGCTTTATCGGTGTCAGAGATGGTGCTCAAAATAAACATGTTATAAAAGAGTCAGCTTCCATTTGATTGTGCATAAATTTAACAGAACATTAAGGGAAAAGCACATGTAGCAGGAATGACTTGAATAAAGAACATCTTTTATTCTTGTTAGATGTTATAGTACTGGATTTATCTTACATGGCCATACATTTATAAAAAAATGTGTGTGTGAAAATAAATTGTGTGTGTTTGTGTGTGTGTGTGTGTGTGTGTGTGTGTTCATTTGTCAGAAAAACAAGTCAAGAATTCTTGTCCTTGATTTAATTGGTTCATAAAAAAACTAATCAGAAGGTTCTTGACAGTGCACTCGTTTTAGTCTTAACTTATGTCATGTTTGTCCCCAAGGCTGTTCAGACCATCGGAAATTTGGACACCCTGGTATGTTGCTCCAAGGAGCCATGGATGGTACCACTGCAGCCTGCCATCCAACAGGGCATCGCCCAGCTCAAAGACTTCATCACCCACCTGGTCAGCTGCCACGACTCGGACGGTGAACGGATTCAATTAATTATTACTTTTTACACAGTTCAATCAGAGTCACTTAATTCAACTTGTCACATTCGATCGCGCTGAAGATCCATCAGCTGTCAAAGGAACTAATGTTTCTAATGAGATTTTCCAACTCGTTAGTCGTAGCCAGGGTGAATTAGCATGGGGCTATCCTGGGACACTAGATTGACATTTCCTTTGTTTAGATTTTCTATGGGAATACTCAGGCTTTGCTGAAACCTGTTTGCTTTTTACTTTAGCGGCCTGTCTGTAATTAAATCTCAAATTTAAAAAGACAAAAAACAAAAAAAACAAAACAAAAAAAAAACCAACACCAAGTGTTTTTTGTCACATTACCAAAACCCTGCAAAGCAAACAAAAAAACCCCTTCCTGTGGTGGAAAACCTAAAGGAAAAGCACTTACATCAGACTATTCACTGGAGACTAATGAAATTTAGAATTTGATGGCAGTAACACATTTCAAAAAAAGTTGGGATGGGGCAACAAAAGGCAGGAAAAGTAAGTGGTACTCAAAAGAAACAGCTGGAGGAACATTTTGCAACTAATTTTTTTAATTGGCAACAGGTCAGTTACATGGCTGGGCATAAAAAGAACATCTGGGCAGAGGTTCACCAATCGGCAAAATGTCAATCAACAAACAAACAAACAAACAAACAAACAAAAAGACCCTGTATCTACAAATTGTGGAATAAGGTTAGAATAGTGTTCCTCAAGGGAAAATTGTGAATACTTTCAATATCTCATCATCTACAGTAAATAATATCATCAAAAGATTTTGAGAATCTGGGGATCTGTGTCCGCAAGGGACAAGGCCGAAAATCAATCTTGGAAGCCTGTGATCTTCAGGTCCTCAGGCAGTACTGCAAAACAGGCAGGATTCCGTCATGGAAATCACTACATGGGCTCAGGAACACTACTAGAAATCATTATGAAATTTGCAAATCATTGCATTTTATTTACATTTTACACAGCATCCCAACTTTTTTGGAAGCGGGGTTATAACAGCACCGTTTTATAAACCTATTTTATTATCAAGCTTGACTTTACAGTGGTCCTTTGCAAGTTGTTTATAAAGAAATGATCTTTTTTTTTTTGAAGGAGCTTATTATTTCAAGCCGTGTAGTCAAGGCTAATGTCAAAGTCAATCACCACTCATCATACCACATGCCAGTATAAAGAATACACAATATTCATTTGGTCATTTATGTTTTCCATTTAGATCTCGGATTGCTGGGTCGTATGAGCCTCCAATGCGGCTCCATGGAAAAAGAAGGCTTCCTTCTTCTACACAAGACCAAAGACAAGAGCATCCTCATGACCTCTCCCTTTAAGAAGTATTATGTCACACTCAGCAAAGACATGCTGTCTTACTCGCGGACTCAACATTCCAAGGTGCGTAACCTCTCTGGAATCTCATCCTCTGCTCTCATCCGTAGTATATGACAGTTCTGTAACTTTTGTTTGTCCGATACAGAAGACCTCGTTCATCTCCCTGCCCAAGATCCGCGCGGTGGAAAAGGTAGAGGAGAAGTGCTTCGGCAGTGCCAATGTCATGCAGATCATTTCCAGTGAGGACTCCGGCCAGCAGGAGACACTCTACCTGGACTGCAAGGTACATATCCCCAAGGGCTTTAAAATGAATGCAGAGAAAACAAGAGGCAGTGGCGGGTTTAAATGAATGGACTTCTTTGTGCTGTGTTCTTTGTGCCCCACATTTTCTCCCTGATTTAGTCATTTGACAATTTCTGTCCACCAGGAAGTTCAGCAGTTAAGTAAAGACTAGTATGTGTTTTCTCCAAGAAAAAATTAAGCTTGTTAGCATAATTCACCCTCTTCTTCATACATAAAGACAACTGACTAGTATTGCTGTGATTGACAAGGGAGAGACATTGTGTTAACCCTCCCACGGCTAATTTTGCTATTGGTGTAATGTTTTTGGGGTTTTTTTGCTCCACTTCGAAGCACCTAGACCTGCCCTTCCCAAACATAGGGTTTAAAGTCAGAATGGGTCATGGATCTGTTTGTATTGGGCTACCAATCAACAAAGTATAATGCATAATAATGCTATTCATTTTTGTAACGGCGGAGCTCCTGTGCGGGACTTCAGTGTCTCTATGCATTGTGATGCCATTTGGCTGTTCATTTTTGGGCGGGAACTTGATACGTCCATCCGTTTGTCCGTATGCAAATCCATATGCACTGCGATGCTGATTGGCTGTTTACTTTTTTGCGGCAACTGGATATGATTGGCTGTTTACTCTTAAAAATAGCATCCAAACAACAACAAATTAAAATTATTGAAATTATATTCCGGATAAGTTCAACAAGATCAACTTCCTATCAGTAGAATTGACGAGACTCAGTCATGTTTTTATTTGTGTAAGCTGTGTTAGTTGGTGACTAGCGTGTCGCTAGCTAGCTAACATTTCTTGTCAGTGTTATCCGCAATTGGTGATGTTATCTTGTTAGCCGGGCGCTGTAAGGTGAGCACGTTGCGTGGGTTTATTCAGGGTACTCTGGTTTCCTCCCACAGTCCAAAGACATGCATGTCAGGCTAATTGGCTGTTCCAGATTTCCCCTAGGAGTGAATGTGAGTGCAATGTAGTATATTGGCGAGCTGCTCAGGGTGTTTGAGCTGAGATAGGCTGAGATAGGCTCTATTTTGAGACACCAAATTTCTCTTTTGGGTCGCCAGCTGAAATAAAATTCCCTACCATGGCTCTAGATACTAAAGAACTTGACTTTGGATAATAAACGAGGTTCCTTAAACAAAAGTACAGCTTGAGTGTAGTCATACACAATAGTTTTTTGCTTTATTTTAATGTTGTATAAGCAAACTCCCACATCTGGTTATATAACAGTTTGGCGGTTTAACTAGTGCAAGATCATATAAGGGTGTATATTTGTTCTTTCTTAGTCATGTGTACCTACTCGCTCATGTTTTTATGTTACATGGTTTGGAATATTTTAACCATGTAGTTACATATGGACAGATTAACGCTTACATAGAGCAGCAAGTGGATAGATATATAGCTTATCAGGCCCTTCGGGGTGACATGATGTCGCAGTGGTTAGCACATCCACCTCACAATAAGAAGGTCCTGGGTTCGAGTCTCGGGCTCGGGAGTTTTTGTGTGGAGTTTGCATGTTCTCCCAGTGCTTGCGTGGGTTTCCTCTGGGTACACCGGTTTCCTCCCACAGTCCAAAGACATGCACATTAGGCTAATTGGCTGCTCCAGATTTCCCCCTAGGTGTGAGTGTGAGTGTGAGTGTGAATGGTTGTGTGTGTGTTGGCCCTTTGATGGTCTGACGAACTGTACATGGTGTACCCCGCCTTCTTCCGGAGTCGGGTGAAAAAGGCTCCAGCCTCCCCGCAACCCTAGTAGTGGGGATTAGGCGGTTCAGCAAATAAGTGAGTGAGTGAGTGAGCATTTCTGATATTCTGTTGTTAAAGCAGACACCCAAATCTCTCTCTGTCTCCACGTCTTTCTGTTCAGAGTGTAAACGAACTGAATCAGTGGCTCTCGGCTTTAAGGAAAGCATGCAGTCACAACACCAACACCATGAGCTGTTATCATCCAGGCATCTACAAAGCTGACAGATGGAGCTGCTGCCACCAAAAGGAGAAAACAGGTACTGCCGATGTTTTCACTGTGACACGAGGTAGAATATATTCAGATAACTGCAGAAGTTTGCACGCCTTTGTGTTGATTTTGGTTTGGAAGAGAGGAAAATATATCTATTTTATTCCCTCACTCAAACACTCATTAGACGAGGAGGCTGGAGCCTATCTCAGCCAACACAGGGCGAAGGCAGGGTACAACCTGACCCTGACCGGCTTGACAGACCACTGCAGGGCTAACACACACAACCGTTCACACGCAACTCCACACCAGGGGGCATCTGAATCAGCCAATTAGCCTAATTAGCATATCTTTGGACTGTGGGAGGAAACCAGAGGACCTGGAGGAATCCCACGCAAGCACAGGGAGAGCATGCAAACTACACATAGAAACGCCTGAGGCCCAGAACTCGAACCCAGGACCTTCTTGCAGTGAGGCAGACGGGCTAACCTCTACGCCACCACTAAGCCAAATTTTAAGGCAAAATCAAAGTGAAAAAACAAATCATCTTTTGATTTTATTGGTGTAAAATCCCAATTAAAAATACTTAATCCCTACCAATGCACACTGATGCCAAATGACCTTAAAGGTACAGTGTGTAATATTTAGCGGTATCTCGCAGCATCTAGTGGTGAGATTCAGGTTTGCAACCAACTGAAATTTCATTCCTCATCCCTCCCCCTTTGAAGCCTGTATGGTCCTGAGCTACTGTAGAAACATGGCAGGGCAAGATGGCGGCCTCCATGAGAGGGGACCCGCTCCCAATGTAGATATAACAATCCTATTCTAGGGTTCCAAAAACTCAGCAACTTTTTTTTTTAACTGATTATAGATTAATGAAAATTATCAATCAATCAATGAAATTGCTCATATACTTACTTTCCACTAATAGTGCCTCGAAAATGTTACTCACTGTACCTTTAGTATCATTGCATGATTAATGTGTTCTTATTATTCTTTTAAATTACTGAATTCACCTCAGGATTTTTTTTTTAAATTAATTAATTAATTAATTTTTAAAATCATAATCATTGCCTTCTTGATAAGTCTCCCTTACCTTCTTCAGACCCAGGCTGTGATAAGACCAGACATGGTGTCACCCTGCAGGAATGGTACGACCCACTGGATCCAGACCTGGAAGCTCAGCTGATTTATCGCCACCTGAGAGGCGTCCAACACGCCATGAGGTACTCACTCATCCAGACATACTGCTCTGGAAGAAATTTGCCGCAATATATTTAAAGATTCGTCTTTCCAACAATAGTAATAACAATGTCGTAAATACAGTGCTGCATATCTGTATAGTTACAGGATGACGTTTCATAAATAACAAGCCTAAATTTAACATGGGATGCTTTGTGATATCTTCCAGGGATAAATATTATGAACTGCTGAAACAAGAAGACGCCAATGATGCTGATGCTAACCAAGGTAACGTGAAAATTCATAAATAATCGATATTATTCTGCCCTAAATCCAGGGTATGTAAAATACCTAAATATAAAATGTGACTGTACAAAATGGTCAGTCATTTACCGAAATGCTTAATCCTACTAGGGTCGCGGGGAGGCTGGTGCCTATCTCAGCCGACACTCTGCAAAGGTGGGGTACACCCTGAACAGCCTATTAGACTATCGGAGGGCAACACACACAGCCATTCAGACTCACAGTCACAGTTAGGGTCTATTTGGAATAGCCAGTTAGCCTAATGTGCATGTCTTTGAAACTGTGGGAGGAAACCGGAGTGCCCGGAGGAAACCCACCAAACACGGGGGGAAATGCCCAAGGCCAGGTATCAAACCCAGGGCCGTCTTGCTGTGAGGCGGACATGCTAATTACTTCATAAGCGTGCCACCCCGTACAAAATTTTGCACTTCCAAAATCAAAGTATTATACTGCAATTATGTTAAATTAGCTCCGCCCCAATTGAAGCTCTACCGTTTTTTGCTTAAATGGCAATTCCAAGGCATTTAGTTATATAAGAGGGTGTATGGAACATAAAACATAATGAGGGGAAAGATAATCACTGATATCAGTTGTAGTTACTGCTAGCACCTCGCAGTTGATTGTTTTCTAATAAAACGTTTTATTCTACTTAAACCACAGCAGCTTGCTGACGCCCTGCAAAAAAAAATTTGTCAACGTTATATTGCCTTAAAAACTATGCTGTTTTCATCCAGATTTAAAGAAGGCGGACGATTTGACGAGGCTTTTCAAGATCCTTCAAGATCTTCACGACGCTCACATGGCAGTAGAAAAGGAGGAACGTTTGAGGAACAAGAACGTATTCCTCGAGTTACAGACATAAACAGATGGCCACCCTGACCCCACCTCTAAAAAAAAAAAAAAGAAAAAAGAAAGAAAAAAAAAAAACATTTTCAAACGTGGTTCCCACGTTAATTTCCCTCCCAGGTTTTCTTTTGCA
>JBCNYH010000005.1:27615828-27628906 GCA_039654325.1 Tandanus tandanus | reverse complement strand
TTCTTCCACGAAATTTTTTTTGATTAAGGAGGGAAGGGTGGGGAAAAAAAAAGGATTCCTTTAGGGGAAAAAAAAAAAAAACGGCCACCCCCACCCCCCCCCCAAAAAAAAAAAAAAAAAAAAAAAAAAAAAAAAAGACAAAACATGTTTAACACTGGGTCACACATTGACTTCATTTACAGGGTTTATTGTGAACCTGGTACACGGAAATGAACAGCGATTCCACATGTCGGAAAGGCTTGACAGCAGGTTTGCTTTGCATGACTCTTATTTGAGGTGAAGAAGTGTTTTCATAATTAGCGGGCTGCCTTTTAAAAGGTCATGTGCATCAAGGGTAGGACTAATAGTGTGTAGTGCATGTTTTACATGAGTGTATAAGTGTTTCAGCTGAATAAGTGCGAAGGCGCTACAAGATCATGAGTTTTGGATGGTTATTTTCACTTATAGGCACCTTATTACACTTGTGTTTTACCAGTATGTTATTTCATCATGCAAGCATTATTATTTTTTTCCTTTATACAAAAGCAAAAGAGTCCACAAGTTTACAGTCTTCGCTCTTGTTTCAAAATATCACACAAATGGACTTACTGTTTACTCTTTTTTTTTGTCTGTTTATTCGTGTCATGTTCCGGATCTCTTAATGACTCCCAGAAATTCATGCTGGGTCCGAGGTCTGCCTCAGCATTTATTTCACCAATTAGCCACATGGTATTGATGGCTTCTTAAGCCACTTCAGTCTCTGTTTAGGTGTGTAGGCGCAAGACTGATCATTACTGCAATCCCTGAAGGAGGAAAGGCAATAGAGATGTACATTACTGTGAAGGATTGACTGTAGGAAGCAGTACATGACACCATGAGACATAAGGAGTCGTTCTTCTTGTTTCGAAGCCTAATGATATACAATGATAATGATAAGATAACAAAAATGAAGTTTAAGAATTATCTGGAAGTGTTCTACAACAAACAATGCCAAATTTGAGGCAAAATCAACAGAAACAATTATACAAATAAGCGCAAAAGTTTGTATCCCCTATACTGTCTGAGTGTGGGGAAAAAAAATAATTTCTATATTAAAGTTTATCATCAACAATAGAATTCAAGTGTGATAAAAAAAAAAATTGAATATGGTTTATGGTGGTGTTGGGGCTTGAAACCCCAACCTACTGTTCAGTAAGCCAGAGACTTAACCACTGAGCCACCACTGCCCCAATCCCAAAGTTAAGTCATATTAAAAGATAAATGTGACTTGCATTTACACAACTGAGCAGTCAAGGGTGTTGCTCAAAGGCCCAGCAATGATAACTTGGTGGCATTGGGACTTGAACCCATGACCTTCTGTTCAGCAAACCAGAGCCTTAACCACTGAGCCACCACTGTCCACAATCCCAAAGTAAAGGCATATTTAAAGGTAAATACATACAGTCGAGGGCGGTATGGAGGCATAGCATATCTGCCTCACAGGGTAGCATATCTGCCTCACAGCAAGAGGGTCCTGGGTTTGAGTCCCGGGCTCAGGCGTTTCTGTATGGAGTTTGCATGTTCTCCCTGTAAATTTTTAGAAATCTTATAAAGTCAATATCCAATCTGTCATGATTTTGCAAACTTTTGTACCCACCTGTATAATGTATCAAAATAACAACATTGCGTGATATTACAATGCATGTCCAACGTTATACTTAAGGGTACTACTGAAGGAAATTGTAGTATACATAAAGGTGAATGAATGGGGGAAATGTTTAAATTAAATTTTAATTTTGATTTTTTAATTTTATTTAAACCAAAAATATAGAATTTATAAAATATCACATGCTCATGTATGACGAATGCTATTCAATTCACTGCAGAGTGCCGACAACAAATCCAGTCCTTGTGAAATCTGTTATTCCTTAGCATTCCCTCCGGACTCCTGCCAATAAACAGCTCATATTATCTCTGCTTTATTGACAGTATTGCTCGTGATGTGACACCCGGGATCCTCCGTCTGCACTCAGTATTGATATATCTATCAATTATTCAAATCTCAAAGTATTTCGTTTCTATTGTTGCCATGCTTCAACTTGTCCATTGTCAAATTTTTGTATATTGTATTAGTATGTCTCAAACTAGTATGTACTATAGACATGTCTTTCTGATTGTCTTTTATAGTTTTGTTTTTGTTACGACATGAATGTAAGATATGAGAACATTTTTGTAGGTAACAGCCTTTTTTTGTACACTAGATGGCTCTGCGGCATTGAAATACAGTATTTCTTCCACATACTGGGCCATAGACATCTATGAACCCGTGAAAGGGATGAAAGTACAACACATCAGTTTAGATTTGTGCTTTGATTAGAAATTTGCAAACTGATCCATGAAACCAATAAAATGTAAGTGAAAAGTGAAATTCATTTAAGTGTTTTATTTCAAATATTAGATCACAGTGTCTTGGGACATCATTTTAAAATGCTCACTAGTATTAAAGACTGAACTGCTACAGCAGGCCTGTTTTTGTTACGTACTCATTTATAAGCTATTATCGAGTGTTGTGTAATGATGGCTTTTACAGAAAGTGTGTTAACATTGTAAATTAGTGATGTGTACCTGGACTACGACACCACAGGGTCCAACAAAAAAGTTGTGTGGATGGGGGGTTTAGATACAAAGCTAGTAAGACAAATCATGTACTATATACATGGTATAAATATGATTGTATACTTATACTATGTACTTTATACTATATGTATTTATACATATATACATATATACATATAATTATACTTAATTCAACCCAGTTTCATTTGTATAGCACTTTTTTACAATTGACATTGTCGTAAAGCAGCTTTACATAGTACAGCAAATTTGTTAAAGAATTTAAACTTATGACTTTAAACATTTCCCAATAAATAATATACATCCCTAATGAGCAAGCCTTTTGCAAGAGTGACCAGGAAAAACTTCCCCAGACGAGATGAGGAAGAAACCTGGAGAGGAGCCAGACTCAGAACCCATCCTTATTTGGGTGACACCAGACAGAAAATACAGTCACTATAGTTCACTATAGTTAAACTTGAAGTCTAGTTACAGGCCTGAATCATTTTAGAGTTTATATAACCAGCATTCTATATAACCAGAAAGTCATCTTCACAGCTTCTGAGTATATATCAAGGTCCAAATGGGGCATAATCAGCAGGAGAGAGGGGCTTCGGAGATGAGAACTCAAACCAGCAGGAGGTGTGAAGGTTTGGAGAGCAGAATGATCAGGATCACTGATATCTCAGAAGTAGCATACGTGCCTCAACAAAAACACAGATTTATCTATAAACATTTATACAAACTCTTATCCAGGCTAAGACCATTAAAGTTTAAATTACTAATTTGTTTAGGTTTGTAAAGTGTTAATTGAACAATGATAGTGATGGAATTGTTTACATTTTCTTTGGGTGCTTTCTTTGGGATTAGTCAAGAGTGCTCAACTTTCTCTGAGAGTAAACGATATTGGTTTAACTTTCTGCAAAGCAAGTGGGATTGGTCAAATATTCTGTGAGATCATGGGGGAATGGGACAAATTTCTGTGGCGGTAACTGAGATTGGAAACTTTATAGTGGGAGTGGAGGAAATTGGTCAAGAGTGTCTGGGAATGGGAAGGATGGAAGAACTTTTAGTGGAAGTGGCAGGATTAATGAAATGTGGCTGTGGAAGCAGGGAGGGTTGGTAAATTGTTCTATGGAAACAAATGGTCTTGATCAAAACTCTCTATAGGGTCAAATCAGATTGGTCAGTTACTCTGTGGGAATGAATGGAATTGGTCAGAGTGTCTGTGGAAATTGGGGGATTGATCAGGCAGAATTGGTAACTTTTAGGGGGAGCAGGCTGGATTGATCAAGGGTGTCTGTGGAAGCTGGAAGGATTGGTAAAACTTTCTACTAGGGCAGACAAGTTTCATCAAGAGTCTTTGGGCCAAGTGAGTCAAATATTGTGCAGGAATGAGTGGGATTGGTCTGCGGAAATGGCTTGCATTGATCAAACTTTCTGAAGGAGCCGACATGATTGGTTGGTGAAGAGTATTCGTGGACGTGGGTGGAATTGGTCAAACTCTCTGCAGGAGCAGGCTGGATTGGTCAAAACTTTCCGAGGAAGCCGGAGGGATTGTCAAATTTTCTCTACAAGCAGTCAGTCAAGAATGTCTCCAGAATCAGGCAGGATTGGTCAGATTTCTCTAGGAGACGGATGCCCAAGACTCCCTAACAGTCCACTGAAAGCAGTTTCATTTGTCGTAAAGTTTTGCTTGGTTTTTGTAAAAGGTCCATCTTGTATATGAGGCCACTTATAAATGTAGTTTAGACACTTATGGTCACTGCTTGCCAAAAGGAAGGCTATGAACCAGAATGAAAACTGTCATATGGGTATATACTTATACGGACAGTTAATAAATCCTTGTGCTCTAAACGATTTCATGCTGTGTTTCATAAAAAGTAGCAGTTTATGTGAGTCACTGTCTTACAACCTGGAGGAGGAATGTGCTTCCTGTTTACGGCCGTGAAACTTGTGCAGTCCATATGTTTCTCTCATTCGCTTACCCGCACAAATCAGACTAGCACACAGCCTTCTGTCGCTGGCTAGGTGTATGTATGGACAAAGGTGGTGTACTTTCACAGACCGTTTAGTGCACAACATGCTACATGGCCCTACTGTAAGGCTCTGTCTCTCAGTGTCTACATGCAGTAGGCTACATACCTTGTCAGAAATAAATGTTTTGCTAGTTATCTAAAAACTAATGGACAGGTTAAAAAAAAAAGTTTGTGTGTTTCCTGACACAAACCAACAACCCAATACAGTCACTCACTCAATACCATATTGTGATGAACTGTGATGAACTGGGGTGTGGTAAGTGACCTCAGATTGTGGCAAATCACCTTTCAGAGGTCTACTACCTCCATGCTTATTTTTAAACAACTAATATCTACAGAGCGTGATGTTGTAGTACTGTTTGTAGAATTTTTCAAACAAATTTCTGTTAAATATGTCTAAATCTACAAGGTCATTATGCAACCATTTATTTGAAAGGCGTCCCAAAAATGTAATCTTGGTTTATACGTCATTAGATGGAGCCAGGGCAGCATGGTGGCGTAATGGTAAGCACATGTTTCACAACAAGAAGGTCCTGGGTCCGAGTCCCAGGCTCGGCAAAGGAGTTTTTTTATATGCTCTCCCCGTGCCTGCGTGTGTTTTCTTAGTGTACTCCGGATTCATCCCACAGTCCATAGATACGCACAAATTGCCCCTTGGCTGTGGTAGTCTGGCGAGCTGGTATAGTACCCCGCCTTCACCCAGTGTTGGTTGTGATAGGCTCCAGCTTCCCAGTGAACCTAAAAGGAAGCGAATCTGAACTGGTTTGACGGATAGATGGAGCCAGTCCTTACTTTATATTTGTACTCTTTAACACCTTTTAGCACGTTCTTGTCGATCCTTGCCACCTCGTAATGATTCTTGCCCCGCTTTACTAACTTGTATCAAGCTCTTTCCCCTCTTTGCCATGTTACTGCCTACTATTTTCGGCACCCCTTGAGGCGTTTCTGCCCTTTTTGATCCCCTTTTAGCGTGCTCTCCCCTTTTATGCTACCACATAGTGTGTTCTTGTTCCTCTTCACCATGTTTTTGACATGTTCTTGCCGCCTTTCCATCCCTTAGTGCATTCCTGTTCCTCTTTGCTACCTTTTAATCATGTTTGTGCCCGTCTTTGTCCACCTTAGTGTATTATTGCCTCCCTTTGCCACCCTTTAATTAAGTTATTGTCTCCTTTTACCACCCCTTGTTGTGTTTTTCCCCCCTTTTTTTGCCACCTTTTAGCATGTTCCTGTCCCTCTTTATCACCCTTTAGTATTCTATTCCCCTTTTGCCACCCTATTCGTAATGTATGCCACATTTAAGCATGTTCCTGACCCTTTTTTGCCACCACATAGTGTGTCCTTCTCCTCTTTACCACTCCTTAATGTGTTCTTGCCCTCCTTTACACCTCTTGTTGTATTTTTTTCCTTTCTTCACACCCCTTATTGTGTTGTTTGAATTCCTCACCATCCCTCAGTGTGTCCACGGCCATTTTGCCACAGTTTAACATTTACCCCCACCCCACATAAAAACCTGGACATATGGACCATTAAGTTGTTTATGAAAACAACAGATTGGCTGCCAGAAATCCTACATGCTTGGCTTTGACATGGTGACTGTCTGTTTAGAAATAGGAGACGGTGGCATACTTTTCCTGATTAGCCCATATGAGTGATGAATGACTCCTGAACGCCTCGCCGGAAGTGGAGAAGTTCCAGAGGTGGACTCCGGAAGGAATTCTTCCGTTTGGTCCATTTGCAGTGCATAATGAGGAGGACGGTCTGATTTCGGACTTTAAGATTCGACTCCGATTCCGATTCTGAGTCGATTCATCATTCACTCATGAATCCATTGAAATATTTTAAACAGCACATGACAAGAATGACATACTGCAGAAGTGTTAATGAGCTTTATAAACTTTATGTTGCTGTTTAGACATTAATAAAAAAAATATCTTGCAATATAATCATAATTTAATACCATGCTAGGTCAATTACTCTTTTGGACCGCAGTGATATATAATAATGCAAGCTGATTATCGTGTATATATAATGCTATCACTCATCTGCTGAACCTCTTAGTATTACAAGGGTTGCTGGGAGACTGGCGCCTATCTCAACCAACCCGGGGCGAGCTACCCGGAACAACTCTGGAACGCCAGACCATCGCAGGGCCAATACACTCGCAATCATTCACTCACACCTGGGGCAAGTTTAAATAGCCAATTAGTCTAGCATGTATTTGGACTGTGGGAGGAAACCAGAGTACCTGGAGGAAACCCACGCAAGCACAGGTGGAACGCAAAAACCCTCTCGCCGAGGCCAGGACTTGAACCCCGGACCTTCTTGCTGTGAGGCGGACGTGCTAACCATTACAGCACAGTGCCACCCTGTAATGTTTGTTCAATTATTTGTACTTATTGTTTATTTCAGAAGTGTGGGAGCCGAAGCTTTGGAGTCGACTCCTGCGTTCCAGCTTCTGGAATCGGAGAGTCGACTCTCTTTCGCGAGTCGCAGCTCGAGCACATGTGTGTGTGTGTGTGTGTGTGTGTGTGTGTGTGTGTGTGTGTGTGTGTGTGTTTCTGACTAAAAACGAGTCCCATGTTGGTGTTACGGCTTTGTTTAATTCGCCATCATATAGCCGTTCTTTAAATTAAACCAGACAGAGAACAAAGCGTTATAAACATGTAATAACATAAACATACTGTAAGCACAACCATAACAAAGTGGTACATGGCTGAATGAATAAATAAATAAACAAACAATGTTTTGGTGTCCGGATCCGTGACAGAAGAAAAGCAGGGTGGGTTTAATCGAATCAGGGATAAAATAATGAAATTCGTCTTTAAAAAAATGGTCATATATGGTAAGAAAAGGAGGGGTGGGGGGATGCTAGTTTACCACAAAACGAGCCAGTGTGTCATGTAGCCGGCTTTCCCTGCAGTTAGCATCCTGCTACACTCCACCCTCTCCACCTCAGCATCCATGTTTTTCGCATCCGAGTGTGTGTGTGAGAGAGAGAGAGTGTGTGTGTGTGTGTGTGTGAGTGTGTAGGGAGTGGCAGCTACGGAGAAACCGCATGCCGAGCGATTTTCATTCAAACGAAGAGGTGAAGCTGCTCCCAGGCGGCTCGGGTTAGGATTTAATAACGGCTGGACTCCTGGAGGTAAACGCCATTTTCCTTCTTCTTTGATTTAACGGTTGTTGCGCGTGACACAAGGGCCCGCGAGCGCAAACACGCCGCATAGCCAAAACAATAGAGCACAGTTTAGTCTGCGCCGGCCAGGCGTTTATAAACTTTCCTACACATTTCACCACTGTTTTGTCTTCCTTATTGTGCCTTCTGTTCTTCACAGGGTCACTTGCAGGTCTTAAAACGGGTCTTAGGTGCTGATTAAGTCTTAAAGAAGGAGCCCGTGTCTGTCTGTCTGTCTGTCTGTCTGTTTTTATCATCTAGAATGAATTAAATGCTAGAGTATTAGCTAAAGCTCATCTGTTTGGTACATGCTGGGTAATTTTAGGTCATGTTTATTCTCATGTGAAGTCTTCAGGGACTGTCTCAGTCCTCCACACAGGGCTGGCTCGATTATCAGTCTCCACGGTTATGGCGATGATATCGCGGTTCTCGGTATATCGTCGTTAGTGCTGGGAATAGCAATGCGCCGCTAGCTCAAGTTTTCACCGCTCAGGTTATTGAGACGAGGCGAGTTATCTCGGGTGCGGATAGACCGAATGTTTACGTGTTTCTTCTCTTCGCCGTCTTCAGCAACGCCGGTACTGGCGTTTTAGGGGCTCGGCGATTCGCTACCCGTTACCGGGTCCTCGGGATCAGAATGCTTTATTGATCCCGGAGGAAATTGTGTACACGCGGCTGCCCCATTCTAATTATAGAATAAAAAAAAATAAAAAAAAGTCTAAAATGAAAAAAATGCAAATATTACATAAATTTGTATATAAACAGACGGGCGGCACGGTGGCGTAGTGGTCAGCACGTCCGCCTCACAGCACGAAGGCCTGGGTTTGATTCCCAGCTCGAGCGTTTCTGTGTGGAGTTTGCATGTTCTCCCCGTGCTTGCGTGGGTTTCCTCCCGGTACTCCGGTTTCCTCCCATAGTCCACAAACATGCACCGTAGGCTAATTGGCTGTGACAAATCGTCCCTAGGTGTGAGTGTGAGTGAGAATGGTTGTATGTGTGTTGGCTGTGCGATGGCCTGGCGAGCTGTCCAGGGTGTACCCCGCCCTCGCCCGGAGTCGGCTGAGATGGGCACCAGCCTCCCCACGACCCTAATTAGGATTAAGCGGCTTAGAAAATGAATGAATGAATGAAATAAACAGAATGAACTCTGGCTCCCGAGTGGCGGATCGACAAGGTGCGCGACTATCAACCCGGAGATCGAGTTCGAATCCGCATTGATGCCACAGCCATCCGTGACCAGGAGTCCATGGGAGCTAATTGGCCGAGCTCTCACGGGAGGGAGGGATGTTGTACACTCACTTCCCTGTCACTCACAGCGATCACCAGCCAATCATGGGCGTCTGTGAGCTCGTTCGAACGACAGGGCGGATAGCGCTTTCCCTCCGAGTGTGTTAGGCCGCCCCCAAATATGTATGCGCAAAAAAAAGGCGGGTGGCAGCATTGCATGTCACGGAGGGGGGGGGCATGTGCATGTTTGGCCCCTCCCTGGTCGGTGGTGGTCGTGTGATAGGGAAGGCAATACTTGATGGGTGGGATTTGGATACGACTAAATTAGGGAGAAAAATGGGGGAAAATCCAAAAAAAATAAAATAAAAATAAATAAAAAAGAATGAACTCTAAGTGTGTGAGACGTACAGAATTATCAATATGAAAAATAGTACAATGTAAATGTAATAATGCTAATGTTTAGCAGTCGGAGTGTATGGAGAAGATGTAGTCTAATTTCTAGCGTTGCGTACTCTATTATTATCAAGAATACCAAATATTTTTTACTTGCGTGTATGCAAATAATAGACATGGGGTACTATCGAGAATATGATATCTGGGCACCCATATTTTATGCAGATGGAACGTGTGAGCCTGTAGATATATATGTATACTGGAGCCTATCTCAGCCGACATTGGGCGAAGGCGGGGCACAACCTGATCAGCTGGCCAGACCATCTCAGGGCCAACACACACAACCATTCACACTCATACTCACACCTCAGGCCAATCTGGAACAGCCAGTAATCCTAATGTGCATGTCTTCGGACTGTGGGAGGAAACCAGAGTGCCTGGAGGAAACCCACGCACACAAGGGAGAACATGCAAGCTCCTCACAGAAACGCCCGACCTTGAGACTTTAACCTCCTGCTTGGAGATGGATTTGTGTTGAGTCCTCAGCTCATAATGAGGAAACAAAAATGGTTGCTGCAACTTGTAATGTTAATTTTCATAGTGCTTAAAAATAATTACACACGAACAGCACAATCCAATTGGTTCGCCATCTGGGGGATAATAAGTGTTATCCTGAGTGGATAATGCTTGAATCAAAATGATGGACATTCATGGTTTTCCGCGGTTACATGAAGTAGGCGGAGTCATCCTTGTCATGCTTTAGAAATGGAAAAATGATCCATAAACATCTTGTTTTAGTTTAGTTTCCGGGTAGTATATACTACAACTTACCGTTAGCGACACAGGAGCATGTGGTTCTCACCTGACCTGCCTGTGTAATGGGTAAAATATGTACAAATCATCTATAAAAATCTGGATTTTGTTTGCTTTTTATGTTTCTGTGTAGTATATGCTAAAACAATTATTTGACTAAGGAGGCAGGTGCTGGATTCGAACCTGCCGTTTATTGAGTGAAGTTTGCATGCTCTCCTCATGCCTTCATGGGGTTTTCCTCTAGGTTTCCTCCCACAGTTCAGATATGTGAATTAGGTCAACTTGCTACTCTAAACTGCCCCATAGTTGTGAACGGTTTTCTGTCTCTCTGTGTTTGCCCCATGATAGATTGGTGACCTGCCCAGGGTGTACCCTACCTCTTGCCTACTGCCTGCTGGATTGGCTCCAGCTCACCCATAAACCACAACGGATGCATGCTCTAGAAATTTTATGAATGTATTGTCAGATTGTTGCTGAATCATTGGTTCACTCCAAACTGAAATATGATCCAGCGTCTCCTTTCTACTTCAACGCCTCTTTGACCACATGGCTGTCATGTGAATCATACGAACATGTGATGATAATATGCGGTCATTTTATTGCTGTCTGAGTACAAGAGTTTGATCATTTCATTCATTTTCTGAGCCGCTTAATCCTAATTATGGTCGGGGGGAGGCTGGCGCCCATCTCCGCTGACTCTGGGCGAGGGCGGGGTACACCCTGAACAGCTCACCAGGCCATCGCAGGGCATTTACCATATTTGTTATGTATATTTAACATTTATTCTATTAAATAGAGTCATACATGAGCTGGCTATCAGCCATGTACAGTGTGATTGAGTGGAATAACTGTTTTATTATATCAATATCCACTGGAGTGTGAGAAATACAGCATTTTTACTATTTTGTTAAAATTACAAAAATTATTCAAGATCATTTCGAATAATGGTGAGGAATCTAAACAAATACAAACCAACAGCCAAAATTCCAGTAACAGCCACGAGCAACGGTTTCTTTGTTGAAATATTTGATAATAATAATACTAAAGTAAATTTAAAAATACACCCTCTTACCATCAAACACTTAAATTCCAAATTCCAAAATTTTTTAGTACAGCATTTGTTTTGTGTTCTGCTGGTTTTGGGAATCGCTCCACCATTGTGTTTTTTTCTGTACTCGCGGTATATGAGCTGATATCCTAGTAGTACAGGAGCCAATCAGCGTCAACCATTACTCATATCCACCCACGACTTTAGTAGGCACCGACATCATTCTTTTATTGTAAGCCAATTTCCCGTAAATTCCCTCGTTTTCTTGGTTTTCCAGTAAAATCTGAGTCATGCTTGCGTGGGGTCCGAAGTCAACTCTTGAGTTCCATTTCCTGGGATCTGAGAGTGGACTTTTTTGGCAACACTTTCCTTCTGTGATATGTGTTTATAGATTTCTAACAATAAAATGAAAATAATAAAAACAGTTTGTTGCTAATGAATACTGTTTATGTCAGACTGTATGATGGCATGCCTCGAATGATAGACCTGCATTTAAAGATGATTTTCTATGTTCTGCTTACGTCATCCGTGAGCGCAGTCCGTGCTTTTATAAATAATGAATTCATATAAACAGATAATTAGAGTGTTGTAGCTGATATTTGGTCCGTTACACCTAAAAATCATTCAGTGTAGACCTGCCTTATTGTAATTAGACAAAGTAAGACTAGCTAAATTACCCAGGATCTTTTGGGAGGTGGGGCTAGTGTAAAATGCTTTACTACTGGTTATTTTTAATTTCGTAAATTTTACTTCATTTTCCAAATTAAAAGAGGTAGATTTTTCCCCCTAGGTTGTTGAACGGTGTAATAACCATAAAACACTGTAGATTGCAATGTTTACCTCACAGAATTTACTCACTCACTCGTTCTCACTCATTTTCCAACCCTCTTAATCGTGTTAGGGTCGCGGGAAGGCCGGAGCCTATCTCAGTCGACACTGAGAGAAGGCGCGGTACATCCTGAACACCTCTCCAGATCATCACAGGGCAACCAACACATCCATTCACACTCACATGCACCTCTAGGGAAAATTAGAAATAGTGGGTTAACCTAATGTGCATGTCTTTCGGCTGTGGAGGAAACCGGAGTACCTGGAGGAAACCCACGCAAGTATGGGAAGAACGAGCCGCCCTCTTACAGCATTTAGAAGTATTTATATCACTAACCAAAATCAGACAAATCTGTTGCTATAATTGTTTTGTGATTTTTGCTGTAGCCCTACGGCTGTGATGAGAATTGAACTCATACATAACAGGTTTTTAGCGTGGAACCTAAATCGCTGACTCATCATTACTTTCATTTACACCCATTTTGTGCCTAATAAACAACGCAATCAGAAACCATTACTCAGGGTCTTAATGTATGATATCGGAATTACAGATATCCGGATGCACATTTAAATTTATAACAAACAAGCCAGAGGCAGGACTGTCCAGAAATAAAATTTGTGAAACATCATGAGGAAGAAACCTTGAGACAAACCAGACTCAAACGAAAACCCACCCTCTTCTGGGTAGCACTGTAAAATGGGATTAAAATCATTCCCCTTTTACATCTATAGCGCAGTGCTGTGAAAAATCCCCCCCCCGCAGTTTCCTGTATTATTAAATTGATTCGAAATTAAGTATAAGACAAAGAGAACATGAGGAAATGCAAAATTGTTTTAAGCCATCATTTGATATATTGAGGGGAAAATAATCTATGTCACCCATATGAAAAAGTAACATACACGGGGGAGGGGGGGGGGGGGGGAGGAGGAGAGGGGGGAGGAGGGGGGGGGGGGGGGGGGGGGGGGGGGGGGGGGGGGGGGGGGGGG
>JBCNYH010000005.1:27550928-27575213 GCA_039654325.1 Tandanus tandanus | reverse complement strand
TATATGCCGGACTAGTTATCGCATCCAGGGTGAATCGCCTCACCCGGTATTCCTGGGATGGACTCTGGGTCCACTTTCATGCTAACTAGGATAAAAAAAAAAAAAAAGAGTAAATAAATCACTAGTGCACCTCATATAAGATCACCTCATATAAGATCTGATTGCAAAAAAAAATATTATTTATAAGAATTATTTATAGGCATTCATGGTCACTTTAATGGTTAATACTGGTTTGAGAAATAGTCAAGGGTAAGTGCGCTCTTAGAGTAAAGAGGGGAAAAAACTTTCTACAAAAAAAAAAAAAAAAAAAAAAAAAAAAAAAAATTCTTTTTACACCCCCTCCCTCCACACACACACACACACACATACACGCGCGCGCGCACGCAGATGGCTCTTTAATCCTGTATGTAAATCACAGCCAATGGATGCGGGTGTTGAGCTGGGCTGGGATTAGCGGAGGCGAATGAGTTTCAATTTTACTGGATTACAGAACAAAGAAAAGGGGAAAGGGGACACTGTCCCTGCGTTAAAGACAAGGGGGGGAAAAAGAGCAAAAAGGACGGGAAAACCCGGTGGAAATCTCGCTGTAATCTTACCGGAAAGGAAGACTAACACGCTCGAGATTATGCGGTTGTATAAAGTCAGTGCGCCGTTGCTTTAGACTGGAATTCCGCCCTGCACTATTGGATTAAACACCGAGAATTAAACAAAAACACAACAACAACCCAGTCTGGGATTGACACACAAGGTAAATACAAACCCCATCTCCTTGCAAATCACCTTCCTTTTTAATTCCGTTGATTTATAACCAGGTAATAATACATTTTCCCCCCTCGAACACGTGACTTTCTTTTTTTATGGCTGAAATTACAGATTATAATTCTCCGGGGGGGATGATGATGAAGAAGAAGGAGGAGGATGAGGAATAGGGGGAGGACGGCTAGCTAGCCAGCCAGTGTTTCCACTGTTAGCCGAAATAATGTAGCCAGCGACGCTAACACGGATACAATAGTCGCCTGTTTGTAGTGTTTTGAGTCTCTGTCCGACTCCGAAGCACAATTCGGCTTGTTTTCTCCACCGTTACCGAGTGAACCCGCTGGTCTTGAACGCAGCATGGGCTTCGTCCCCCTCGCCGTTAGCAAGTTGCTGGAAAACTGAACACTTTGTATTGTTGCTGGCTGTTTAGGTTTAATGCTGTAATAAAAGGAAAGTGAGCACGCAGTGACATGTCGTACTAAGGAGCTTTTCCAAGCTGTAATGTTTGACATAAAGGACATTTATCACATCCCATGAACTGAGGAAGGTCATGTGTGCAATGTCAAATGCTCGTTATTACTGCAGCCTAATAGAGTAGGTGACTATATTACAGTCATTAAGGTAATAAGAGGTGATTATTCACAACTGGATGTGACAACAATAAAAGCTGATACCTCCTTTAACATCTTCAATGATTAACTTATTATAATAGAAAACAGGGTTAACTTTTTTGTTTTATTTTATTTTTTCATTGCATGTGTTCAGTCAAAGTGATATAATTTTTTTTTTAAATCAGTCCTCTCTAATAGCCCTACTTTCTCTAAACCCTATTTGGACAGGATTAGTTTTACGCTATATTGGTTATCACGTCCGCCCCACAGCAAGAAGGTCCCGGGCTCGGCGAGAGTGTTTCATATCTTTTCTTTCTTTCTTTCTTTCTTACTTTCTTTCTTTCTTTTTTTTTTTTAATTTTAGTAGTTTCCAATTCCCGCCCGTCAAGCATTACCTCCCTATGACATACGACCATCAATGACCAGTTAGGGCTGTAAGCATGCACATGTCCCCTCCATGACATGTGATGCTGCCACCTGCCTCTTTACGAATTTGGAGGTGGCCTAACACACTCTGAGGAAACGCGCTATCCACCCCTTTTGTATGAATCAGCTCACAGGATTGGCTGGTGATCGCTGTGAATGACAGGGGAGCGTATACCGAGACTGGTCGACAGCTCAGCCAGTTAGCTCCCATGGACTCCTGGGCGCGGATGGCTGTGCAATTGAACTTCGATTCAAGCTCCAGGTTGATAGGCACACGCCTTGTTGATGTGCCACCCGCGAGGTTGTTTCTGTGTGGATTTTCCCTGTTCTCCTTGTGTTTCCATGGATTTCCTCGGGGTACTCCGGTTTCTTCTCACACTCCAAAGATGTGCAGGTTAATTGGCGCTTCCCTAGGTGTGGATGTGAGTGTGAATGGTTGTGTGTGTGTTGCCCTGTGTTGGTCTGACGTGCTTTGCCCAGTAGCTGCAGAAATGGACTCCAGCCTACCCGAGACCCTAATAGTAGATATAAGTGGTTCGGTAAATGAGTGAGTGAGTAGTTTTACACTGTAAGGTGAGGTAAATGTAATTAAAAACTTTGGAATATTGCTTGAATCAAAATGACGGCCACTTTATGGCCGCTTGGAACAGGCAGCGTCATCATCATCATCATCATCATCATCATCATTATCATCATTATGCTCTAAAATGGAAAAATAATTCACAGAATTTACATTTTTGGTTGATTTTATTCTTTTTTTTTTTGTGTTTCCGTGTAGTGTAAATACTGAAACACCTTAATGGAGCATACTTGCGGTTGCCCGTTGTAGAATGTAATATGCTCTGAATGAGTAGGCTCAACAGACGCCGTTAGCTACGCAGCGCTTAGCTCGGCTCGAGATGCAGATCTCACATGACCTGCCTCTCTCATGGTTAAAATATGTGAATATAAGCTATGAAAATCTTTTTTTTAGTTTGCTTTTCTTTACATTTCTGCGAAGTGTATATTAAAGTGGCGCCATTACATTGCTCTTCTGCACCTGCTCACGTGTCCTCGGAGTTCACCCGTATCTGCCACGATTTTTAAAAATGTTATAAATATGCCAAAGTGGTTTCTTTTGCTTAAGTTCCTGTGTAGTATATACTACACTACACAGAGTGTTGCATACACTGGTGGATGTTGCTGAATCGAATAGTTCCTTTGATCATTCTATGACATCCACCTCACCTTTGCTGCATAATTGGTACTAATAGCCGTCGTTCAGTTCAGTTTAATTGTGGCGCTTTTTTACAGTTGACTTTGTCGCAAAGCGGCTTTACATAGTAGAAGCGTAGCTGTAATTGTAGTCTGTCTAAATTTGAATACTGTATTTTGTTTTTGTCTTGTTTCTACAGTGGAAATGATCTCCTATGATATGCAACGATTAGCCCATGTTTGCCCATTTTTCCTGCTTCCAACACATCAACTTTGAGAACTGATCGACTGTTTTTCTAATTCAGATCACAAGTTTATATTAATTTGCCTTTCCTTGTACGTAATCGTTTCTGTTCAAGAACTCCTTCATAGGTTGTGTATGGCGTTTGCCCCAAACCGTCTGAAGTTTCCTTTCACGTGATTCCGTTCATAATCAACCGATTGTATTCCGAGGTTAGTCCGAAGTTTCTTCTCCGATGTTCTTCAGTTGTTTTTCAAATGTACCCTGAACAAGTTTTTCAACACTCCCAAATGATTTCATTATTCTCCCCATGCTTTCCCTGAAATGCTACCATGTTCTCTTAAGTGTACCGATGTCTTCCAATGTGTGAAGATGTTCTCCGATTTTCCGGAAGTTATGTGTAGATTTTTATGAAATTGCTACCGGAGGTGGGGCTTTGGCCAAGGAAGACTCCGTTAGGTTTTGGAGATGATCCCGATCAAATTCTGGATCCACAAATTTTTTAAAGGATTTTTTAACATTGGGAAAGACATTATGGTTCATTTGAGGGATTGTTGTGCCTGGTGGAGGTTTTCGCTCTCTGGGTTTACTTGTTTAATATTATAACTACAAATAAAGATGTTTTGGCCACAAATATCTCCACACATGCTATGAATAGGCAGCACCTACCACCCTTTTTTACCGCAGTGGGCATCTCCAACATTTTTTCTCTTTTTTACTTATTTTTTAATACAGATTTGTGCCTGCTGGTTTTTGATATAGATATAAGTGTGTTTTAATACTCTGTCCTGGACATCATTAGAAGTGATTATCCAAGCTAATGATTTCACTCTCGGCGTAAAATTTATAGTCAGGAAGAGTTTCATTGCAGCCATTACGCAGTTATTAGCCTTTTGTCATCACTTTTTGACAATATTTTTCTCTTAAGCATCTCGTCCCATGAATTTTATTACTGATCAAGCAGTGATGGAGGTCAGAGGAGGTGAAGGAAAAGCCTCCGAGAAGTCCTGGGCATGATTACCGGATGTGTTCAGGTTGAAGCGTCACTGGCCTGGATCGTCTTTTCCACCACATTGAATATCACGAGCAGTGCGAGCTGTGTATTGAAAACCTGTTCAGGGATCCAGAGTATACAAGAAAGTCTCTCTAAAACACCACGTTTATTCAACAAGTGAGATTTCCACCATGGTCCTGCCAGGGATTGAATAGCCGGAATAAAAAAAGCCGTAGCTGGGCAGAGAGACTCCGAGCGAAACAGAAGTCATTAATCTGACCGCTTAAGCATGTCAGTCTGGCTTGCTCTCTCTACACTTGGGAATGTTCCTAAAAAGCTGATGCCCCCTTTTTAAACGGAATTCAGTGCCTTTGTGGTCTGGTCTAGTGGCCTGAAACGCTGAAAGAGACACTTTTACCCACCACAAGCCATTGTTTATCTTTAAAAAGTGCCGGAATATTAGTTTTTCTGTAAGGCAACTTAATAAAGAGGCCTGGCGTGGTGCTAAACATGCATTTCGAAAACGTAGCCTGAAAGCATCTACGACCATTTGCAATTTAACACCTCGAGTCCACACAGTGGCTCCACAGTGACCTCAGGGATCTGCTTGTGCATAACCAACCTGACAACAACAACAAAAAAATCACAACTGTTAAGCGGTGCCAACCGCCTGATATTGCAAAGCAGGAGCGCGACCGTCCATCTGTGAGCCGTTATGGCTTCAAAGAGGCCTCGCTCGCTTCAGACGAGTAACAGTGCCTGAGCTTCGCTGGCTCCCTGCTCTGGGTTTGCGTGTGCGGTTTTTGGCTTCACCCCGAGGCCAGGATAATGGCTCTCAGTGTCTGCAGAGATTAAAAGGCCCAGGCTGCATTGTTCACATGCCTCGAGATTAGTTTCCAAGGAGACGGATTGCCGTTGCCATGAGAATGCCGGGTCCGGAATTAGGATTGCGATCTTGCTTTCTCCCCTGGACAATCCACCCATTTCTTTTTAAAGATCGTTGTTGTTTTGGAAGTATCTTTAGGTTTGGATTACACTGTTACCGTGTTCCTGTTGTAGCCTCACCCTCGTTGGCATCACCAGTTTCAGTATTTAAAAATGATAGCACCTTTTATCTCGCTCCGTACCTGAGTTTAGAGCAAATTAGAAATGCATGAATCATTATTTGTTTTGTTTTTCATTTAATTTATCATAATTTGTATAATTTTCTTTCTTCAATCAAAATATTACTAATTTATCATTTATTATTCTGTTACTTTATAATTAATTACAATTATTAATGTTGTAATGATGTTTTTTTTCTGTTTGCAATAAATAAAACATTATTTATTTCTTTATTATTTTTACATATAATACATGTAGTTTCTTTCATTAAACAATAGTATACTAAATCTTTATCCTATACTATTTACCATGTAGTGCTTTCATTTGCATTAATATAGCAATATTTAATAAAATATGAGTCTTAATATGTGACCCGCTCCAACATAATATGGATTAAGTTGCAGGGTATTGTTTTGAGTAAGTTGAAAACCTGGACGAATCCTAGTAGGATTTCCCGAATCATATAACGGTAAACCAATGAAAAGCCTCAAAACAGACATGACTCGGTGTAAATAGAACTCATCTGTTGCAAGGAAGATGCTAGTACGATGGCGCTGATTGGATGGATGTTCGAGAGTTTCAAATGCGGACATTCAGAAACTGGTTCTGTAACTGTAATTGCTAATTTATCAAAAGTAGCATTTCTTGATTAGCGACATACAAAGTGAGGCAACGCAGTCAATTTTTTATGCTGTAATCATGTATCATATGATGAATCTTGTGTTATTATGCCGGAGTGGGTCACATATAACTAAAAGCTGGTGCTTGCGAAAAGTTGTTGATGCGTACCTACAGTTATGTACTATTTTTATTTTTTTTATTATTATTGTTTGCGTTTTAACGGCTATGTATTAGCATTTGTGACCTTAGCAGACTCTGTTCTTTAAATTAAACAAAACATAAAAAGGTTCTCGTACAATTACATTTACAGAGCATTGACGCTGGAGACTCCTTCTGTCAACGTTAAATACATGCCTTCTTACAGAAAATTGTAAATAAAAAGTTTTCGGTTTATCAGACTTTCCTGAACAGACTGTTGCTATAGAAACCAAGAAAACACGTTAAAATTGGATTAAAGAAACAACAACAACAAAGCATCCTAGTCAATGCTACTATTGCTGTCCATACATTAGGACCCGGTTAGCCTTATCTTGTTTGTTTAATGCTCACGTAGGTGTTACAGGAACGTAAAGAAGCATCCAAACACCACAAAGCAGCAGTTCAGTTGAAGTTCAGGTCTCTCACCAGGTGGCGTGTGGTTTCCCGGAAGGAATGAGCAGCAAAGGGCATTAAGGCCATAATCTGAGCCAGTTTTAATTGGTTGACAAAGGCTTATCGTAATTAGCTCCTTTCACATGTGTAACGGATTTTGGTGCATTAGCGCAAGATGAGAGTATTCCTATCACTTTTTAAAGCTTCTTAAAGGTTTTTATATCCTCGACTGCATTTCTCAGACATTAAAGCAGCTTTCAGAGAAGAGCAGCAACTCCCTTCCCAAATGTGGAACAAGATCAAATCAGTGCTACTCAATGAACGGAAACCGCTACTTGTTTACCGGTGCTGTTTTTATCCGTACAACGTACATCACGCATCATCAGTGCGATATCATTTCTTGAAGACCATCACAGTGCCAGTGCTGTAAAAAGAAAAGCATTTCTGCTCTATGATATGATATTATATGATATGATATTGGCTGTGATTTCTGCCTATGATATCTGACCCTTCAGAGACATGGCGCAGCTGCGGAAGCTGGGCTGTGACGGGATGAGGCTGAACTCTCGCGCTGAGCTCCGCGGACCACAGACGTCTACCAGACACGAAATCCTCACCAGCTTAGTGTCGGCACTGGACTCCGTGGTACGGCTTGCTCTCTGCTTCAGCAAACGTGTCCTCTTTTGGATTTCAGAGAAACTATTCCAAAATATGGTTTAATAATATTTTTGAAAATTCTTTGGTTTTCTAAACTCGAACTGTTTCTTCCTGCAGTGCACCGCTATGTCGAAGCTGAATGCCGAGGTGGCCTGCGTCACCGTGCACGAGGATAGCGTGATCGCCGTAGGAACAGAAAAGGGCAGAATTTTCCTCAATTCCAGGAAGGAAATACAGACAGATTTTCACAAATTCTGCAGTGAGTCCTTCAGCTGAATTTTTATCCATGTGTCTGAGGAGCTGTCGGACTAAAACGCTAACATCTCTGATTAATTTTTTTTATCTACGACGTTATTTCTTTTGCCAAAGAAGGCCCTGAAGAGCATGCCATTAAGAGTAGTATTTGGCACTGTTTTAGTGCTGTTTCTATTATTATATTATTCCATAGGGGTGTCCTGTCTGCAAGCATTAAATTCAATCAACTCCCACGCCAAAGTTCCAGAAGCAGACAACAGCCGGAATGGTAAAGACGGTTCACCGCCAGCGAAGCAGCATAGAACCTTAACAGAAGCTCACTCCAATATCTTTGTCCTGAGGAAGATGGTGGAAGAAGTCTTCAGTGTTCTTTATAGTAAGAACTTTACCAATGTAATACCAATTTCTCCTTTATTTCAAAGCTTTCCGTGACTGTTTTCAGCTATGAAGCATGCTGATGGTAGCACCATGCTACCAATGCCTCAGGCTTCTTGCTTTCTTTCTCTTTTACCTGGTTGCTTTTGCAACCAGGTAAAAGACCCAGTACCCAATACTTTTGCAACACCCTGATGGACCACAGAGTGTGTTTTGTTTCAGGTGAGGCTGTAGGTAAGAGCAGCCTGGTCCCCGTGCCTTATGACTGGATTCAGAAGGAACCCGGTGCTGTGCTAATTCATGGCCTTCCCGATGGCGTGACCTTGAGGAGACCTGCTGATTACGACACCAAGACCTTAATGAAGATCCTGGAGCTGAGTAACCGCATACGCTTCATCGTCAAACGGTCAGATATTCGAATTTGTGCATATTAACGAAGCGTGAAATGCATAAAATGTACAAGTGCTTTGGTTTATGGTTCGTATCATACAGGGAAAAATCGAGCTGCCAGTCTGAACATGTTCTAATGGCTTAGCATGACTAACAGTAAATGAAAGCTAACAAGCGGCAATTAGCAGTTTCTTGATTCACGCTAACTTCTAAGTAGCCACATGAGCAATTTTTATTTGAAATGTTTCCTTTTTTATTATTTTCCTTTGAAAGTAAAACATTCTGTATATGTAAAAAATTATATGCAGAAATGATAAGGTCTATGTTTATATAAAGGGCGAATTCACCTCAGAAATGCTAGCTTGACTACATTAACAAGCAACAGCTAGCATTACCTTGCTTTACATTATCTCCCTCACATTTATTGTTAGTAGCAATATTAGCAATTTAATTTTATATTTTTTAAAGTGCTACATATATAGGTAAAGAACTTATATGATAACACGGCATATGTTAATATAGAAAGGGCAAATTTACCTCAGAAATGCTAGCATGACTAACAGTAAATGAAGGATAACAACAGCAGCAACTAGCTTAGGTTAGTTTTTGTATGTAGCTGATACTTCTCTTTTGCGTACATTGCTAGCAGTATGAATGGTTTTGATTTTAATAAAACTTTTAAATGTTTGGAGGAAACATTTTGACCTAGATTCTAGTTATAGTAATAATAATAAAGACGTTTTGATGTGGATGTTTAAAGAGTTAGCATAATTAACATTTAAGAATAGCTTAAAGCTAAAATGTGCTAGTTTGTGTGGTTTTAAGGCTTTGTATTCTTATTAGAGCTAGCAACTTTAGAAGATTAAGGGTTACCTAAAGTGTATGTGAGGTAAACTGTTGATATAAAATTCATCTTAAGTAATAATAATAATAATAATAATAATAATGAGGATTCATGTAGATTTGGTTGCTCGGTAAGTTGAATGTGATAATTTACCCTCAAAACCATTTTAGCAGTGAAGGTATAGTTAGCATAATTTGCATAATTCTTTTTTTATTTATTAAAATCCATTTTCTTTCAAGACAAAGTTTTGCACAACTATTTTCTAATAAATTTAAGTGAAACATTAATGCAGGATTCATACGTATTCATATATAAATAGGAAGTTTTATGACATTTGTTGTGATGCCCCAAATATGAAATGCTAACATGATTAGCAAAGAATGATGGCTAACAAGCTTCTGAATTCAGAGTGCCAGAAGAAGCTCCACGTGATGGTAAATCCTGTCCGGAAACCAATCACCACCCTTCCCCTGCTGTAAAGAGTGCCAGCAACCACACGCCTGTTAAAACCCCCACACAGGAAGTGCCTGCTAGCAGCTCCATGCTCTCCAGCTTCCTGTATGGAATGCCCGTGCCTTCCCAGACACACTCGGACACTAAAGCTGATTCAAAGCCCTCGGTGCTGCATGGCTTGGTCAAGGAACGGCTAGCAGCATGGGCACCAAGCGACGAGAAGGTGGCTACGCCAAAAGAGGCCACTGACAACGGTGAGCAGTTTCCCGTGTTCGGAGACTAATACAAAGGATATTATATGAATACATTTCGGGTAGTACATGCTTTTTTGGTTTTAGTACACTGTGTTCAGCAGTTTAGTCTGTTTGTTGTAGGATTTCTTTGACTGATGGATCACACAATCAAATTCTTCTCTTCCTGTGTGTGCTTTAGGCGAGCGGATAGCACTTGCAGGAGACGTCACTCAGAGCCCTCCCAGCATCCACATCTCCAAACGCCTACTCTTCTCCATAGTACATGAGAAATCAGGTGTGCAAAATATTGAAAAGGATATACATAGTACTCCTACTCCTTGAACTTTTCCACAGTTGGGTGGGCCTTTTTGGGTGGGGTCAATTTGGAGCAGCCATTTAGCCTAACGTGTATGTTTTTGGACTGTGGAAGGAAACCCGAGTACCTCCATGCAAGTGCAGTGAGAACGTGCGAACTCTACACAGAAACGCATGAGCTCTGGAATTGTTAATATATTCACTGTTGTTAATATATTCACTGGGAAATGGTCATTTGTCCTTTATGTCTCCTATTAAACACATTCATTTTCTAAGCTGCTTAATTCTAATTAGGGTCGCGGGAAGGCTGTGCGCCCTTCTCAGCCGACTCTGGGCGAGGGCGGGGTACACCCTGGTCAGCTCGCCAGACCATCGCAAGGCCAACACACACACAACCATTCACACTCACACCTAGGGGTGATTTAGAACATCCAGTTAGCCTACTTTGCATGTTTTTGTGGGAGGAAACCGGAGAACCCAGAGGAAACCCGCGCAAGCATGGGGAGAACATGCAAACTCCACACAGAAATGCTCGAGCCCAGGAATTGAACCCAGGCCTTCTTGCTGTGAGGCGGACGTGCTAACCACTGCACCACACAATTCTCAAAACTGTGTCTCAGTGACATCAGTGCAATAGACCGTAGCAACATATCCTTTAACAGGATTCATATAATACAGCACCAACTGTCATATTAGCACCTGAATTCAGTAGCCAAAAATAGTCAGGGTGGAGTTTTCCTTTAACTAAAGTGGATCTGTTCGAGTCCTGAGTAACCACCAAAATCAGGACTTGAAATGTAAACACTGAAAAAGTATTGGACCCTAGAGCCATGGCCATTGGTGGATGACTGATGGGAAAAATAAAGGAGCTTGTGCCAGGAGAATGCGGCCTTCAACTTTAACTTCTGTTCCTTCCAAACGAGCAACAGGAAGCCCTCACACTCTGCCAAGAGTCAGGACCCGTGTTAATTGTCTCTTCTGACTAATGCAAACAAACCCAGTAGACAAAACAAAGCACTGGTTCTTGACAGCGACGTTGGAGGACAGATATTTTTCAAGCAGCCGGTGTTTGGATACAATATGATTTAGAGCTGCTTTGATGCCAAAGGTTGTGATTCAGTCGAGTGCAAGTTAAATAACAGTATAATAATAACTGGAAAAGAGACACTGGGGGAATGAGTTGGTCTTAATTGCCTCCCAAGCTATCGTCTGGAACACAGCTTTTGTGTTTTATACTTCAAAGTAATGCATCCAGTACATCCAGAGATTTGGTTCTTTACATGTCTGCTGGAGACGCCAAGGTTTTAACGCTGTCTTCTTGTCCTGCACAGAAAAATGGGACGCGTTCATCAGAGAAACGGAGGACATCAACACGCTGCGGGAATGCGTCCAGATTCTATTTAATAGCCGCTATGGTGAGTCAGTCGGGCATTGACTACTAGAATCATCACCGTCCCACCCCCGCCCCCCATACTTTCAGTTTAAAATATCTTTACTAGACTAAACTGGTAAAAAAGGTAAAGTCTGAGCTTTATACACCCGAGCCTACTGGCTTTTCCCCGCCTCTGTAGCATGAAGCTACTAGGAGTTCAGCTCCTAGGGATCAAGGATAGGACGCGAGTAGCTTCCTAGTATCTTTACTGGTACTCATTTATACTGCTGGGTGGACAGAGGCACACTTGTGGTTAAGACCTTGCCCAGTGGTCTTAACACGGTGGGGGGTCTAGCAAGGATTCAAACCCATGACCTCGCCATCATGAGCCCAGCACCCTAGTCACTACATCACCGGCCGCACTAAGACTAAACAGATTAAACTGGCACTGGTTTAAATCTCTTAATAGTTCAAAGTGGTAGCTGCTGTGTTTGGGGTTTCCTTCATTTTGTAAGATTAAGTGACCCTGTTCCTATAGTTACATTGTGGTTATTTGATAATAAGGAAGGAAGGAAGGGAATAAAGGAACATGTTGTAATGTTTAATGCTGGTAATATGAGTAAAACCCCTCCTTCCTGAAGACTTGTCGGAAAATGTAGCTCTAGCTTTATCTCGGGCTCTTACATTAAAAAAAATAAATCTCTTAATAAGTAAATAGTCTCTTCACACATTTTTGCCAAACAAATGATAATGTATTTAAAAAATACTTATTCATACATATATTTTATTAGATTGAATCTTCCTTCTTGCTGGCCAATCGGAATCGAGAATTCAACACTGCTGTGGAATAAATAATACTTTTTCACCAAAGGGAAGGGTAATAATGCTGAATAGTCCGTGAGACATTCAGCTTTTTCAACCGCTGCCTTTGGTGTCTCTCCGTCTGTCTGTCTGTCTGTCCGTCTGTCTGTCCGTCCGTCTGTGCGTCCATCGTGGTAGCACTACAGCCTCTAATAATTGACCAGTCGTTCTGGAATTTGGTTACCAGATGCATCTTTGCAGCCTCCAGACACCTATTTAAAATGAACTATGTGTGTTAATTATTACGGTAATTATAACACTTTAATTAATTACTTTTTATAGTTACGTTGTGTGATTCCATTAACAAGACTGTGAACTGCATTAGCAGTGTGCTCCACTTGTATACATGTACGTATTTGTAATACTTTCAGTAACGAGATACACCATCGGCCGAGATGTTCCTTGTGGTCACATGGGTATTTTTAGTATATACTACACAGGAGCATCAGAAAAGCAAACTAAAATGAGATTTTTATGGGTTATTGAACAATTTGCGGAGTTTGCGGTATGGATACTGTCTATTGTCCTGAGATGGCCAACCAAGCAGTTTTCGTCATTCCCGTATAGTTAAATATCAAAGCAAAATATTATACTGTGATGCTTGACAACATTTTCAAGATCTACAATATATAAGCTTAATATTCAGTCAGCAAAATGTCCTCTTTAATCAATGTGTTCATATCGTCATGACTATGTTTGTGTATTCATTACGATGTTCTTATTTGATCAACGTGCCCAAACCTAATTATTAGTAGTTATAAGTAACTATAATTATTTTATGTTTTGATATGTCAGCTGAAGCATTGGGCTTGGATCACATGGTCCCTGTGCCGTACCGGAAAATCGCCTGCGACCCGGAAGCAGTCGAGATCATCGGTATACCAGACAAGATTCCCTTTAAGAGGCCATGCACCTATGGAGTGCCTAAACTCAAACGAATCCTGGAAGAGAGACACAGCGTTCGCTTTGTTGTGAGACGGTGAGTCATTTCACTCCTGTGAAAAGTAGAATCTTTTTTTTTTTTTTTTTTTTTTAAGCCACCTCAAATCAAATTGGATATCAGGACAGACTCTGGTACATGAAGGCCAATTTATACTTCTGCTTCGAATCTACGCTGTAGCCTGATGTACAAAAATTCTGACCACACCCATGCCCAGATTTTCACTAAACTTGGTGGGGCCATCACCCTACCTAAGTCCCAGAGATGATTTGATTTTAGAATGTCTAGGTCAAAGGTCAGATCAAGGTCACAAAGTTGCGGAGATAGAGCGCATATAACTTCGAAGCGAGTACCGATAGGCATGCTGTTAATATGGAGCACTAGCAGGAAACCGTATATGGACTTTCAAATTAGACCGTTACCTTTCACCTTGAGTTGGCCTGAACGGTTAAACCCCAGCCATGTCATAAAACCTTCAAGCAAGGTTTTTTATTTGCTAATTTGGTCATTTCCACTTAATCACCCCTTACCCACTGAACAAGCTGAACAGCTTGGTCCTATTAGGGTCGGCTAGCGCCCATCTTAGCCAACGCTAGGCGAAGGTCGAGTACACCCAGAGCAGCTCGTCAGACCATTGCAGGGCCGACACACACATACACAGCCATTTACACTCACACCGAGGGGTAATTCGGAACAGCCAATAAGCCTACTGTGCATATCTTTGGACTGTGGGAGGAAACCAGAATACCTGGGAAAAAAAGCCACACAAGCACAGGTAGAACATGCAAACTCCACACGGAAACGCCCTCACTGAGCCCAGGTCTCGAACCAAGGACAAGGAATATGGGTACTGGTTTATGGATTTATATTCTACAATGCGTCGACAGGGTGGCACACTAGCTAACCACTCTGCTAGTGTGCCAACCTGTCGACGCACTGTAGAATATAAACCAGTACCCATATTGGCCTATTTGCTACATGCTGGGGGGCCAAGGTACCTTGCACTCTGAGAGTACAGTTTTTCATTGTTGTGTGTCTGATACACATTTAATCATATGCAGCACATTCACATCCAAAAGGAAATGAATATGTTGAATCTGGTGAGGGTTTCAATCTCAAAGATGCAGAATTCATATTATCTCAATGGTCTTAATGTTCAAAAGAATGGTTTTGGCTGTGACTGTTTAACATGTAAATAATTAGATGTCCTGAAACAGATGTGACGGCGGCGCATGGTTCAGTGATCCAGTTCATTTACTCTTTCGTTGTAGCTCTACAGTGACTGCACGAACAGAAGAGTTGTTTCTTTTTTTTTGGAATTTTTCTCATTTATCTCACGAATAAAGCTTCCAGCCTCCTGATGCCATCTGGCAAATTGGCGTTTGCCGTCCAAAGCGCCGCGCCGCTCGCTGGGAGTAGTAACCACTGCCATCCACGTGCCAGCGTGCGCCCGCCGATTTGGCTTAATGAGGAAATCTCTTGCTGAGTCGGCAGCCTCGCGCGTCCAAATAAAGCAGTTCAGTATGCTGAGGCGCATGTCTTCTTCTAGCCTGTGTTTGTTTACGTGCTTGTTTATTCTCTTTCAGGATGTTTGACGAGCGGATCTTCACTGGTGAGTGACAGATTTACTGAATTAGGCCTCACAGCGGGGCTTGCATTTGCTCTGACAGAGTTTGATGTGCAACTAAAATTACATTTGGACAGCTGACGACTATCAGCGTAGTCTTGCTCTCTTGATTAGTTGTCTTTGTTTAATCAGCCGCAGGGAAATTAGTTAAAGAGGACGGCAAACAGGAGGGCTCCTCCCCTGAAGACGGCTTCCCCGAAGGCCTTCGGGTGCCGAGCTCCGCCCTCGAGTTGGTCAGCAACACTCACAGCAGCAGGTACACATCAGCGCCCACCGGCGTCCAGACTGGCAGCTCGGCTAATAAGTTTTAAACGCCCACGCCTGCACGCTGAGTCAAAGCAAACAGCGCTAATTGTTGTTGAACTTCATGAGCGCACTATGCTGTTTAATTAGACTTTTGCAAAGACCTTTAGAAAAGCTTTTAAATACTTCCCTGTCAGTCAGGGTTAGCTGTGTTTACTCATTAAATTGCTTGTGCTCATCCTCTTGCTTTGTTTTGAATGCCTTTTGTCTTCTCTTAGATCCACCAGCTCCTGTGTCAGTCCCTTAGCAGACTGTGAAGCAGGTGAGCGAGCCTCCATCATTCTGCTTAATGTCAGTCATGGCATGTTTTTATTTCATTATTTTTTTGAATTACGGACAAAAAACATTTTCAGGGCCTTCGGGAGACTGCGCATCTTTAAAGAAGGTCAAAATCGAGCCACCAGAAGGAGAAATTATTCAGGTCACTGTACCAGGTAGGTACTGGCTAGGAACTCCATATAAGGCATGATAGTTGTGTATATGTTTTGAAAACACCAATATCACCTAATCATCCGCCATGAAAAGCCCCGCCCTCTTCTCAATGGGAGACGTCCCTTTTGTATACATTTATATAAAGCCTGGGATCAAGGGGCAATACTGAACAGTGGTCATGTTTCCAATCTGTATTGATTCTGACTGCATATTCCTTTACAATGATTTTTATGACTTGTATGTGTCATGTACAGTTTCCTCAACTGGGTTTTGTGTAGATGTTTGTGCGCATGCGATCCAAATGTGTGAGCTGATTCAGACAGGGTGCATCGAACGGGGTTTAGTGTCACTGTCAGCTTAACAGTTTTTTTTTTTAATTTGTACTGAAAACAAGATCACTTGTCGAGTGTGCAAACCTCTGCCAAGCCCAGCAATCCCCCTGTATGAACCACTCACTCACTCATTTGCTGAACCGCTTAATCCTATTAAGGTCACGGGGAGGCTGTTCCCTCTCTTAGCCAGCATTGGGCGAAGGTGGGGTACACCCTGAACAGCTCACTAGTCCATCGCGGGGCCCGTATGAACCAAAATGTCAAAAGTTATTCTCTTACAATGTTAAATATTGCTTTGAAAATTTCCTGGATATAAAAATTGATCCGGATCACGTCCAAAATGTAATATAGTCTTCCCTTGTCTACCTCCGGTAGAAATTTCATTAAAATTATACCAACCTTTTTGCAAATATCAGAAAGTATACAGCACCCCCTGCTGGGCCTGCTGTAATACTACACTTCCAAAAAAACAAACCCAAAACCCCAGTGTTAAAGAATCTTTAAAAAAAGGCTTTCTTGTCCAAAGTCCCACCTCTGGTAGAAAATGTAGGGGTTAAAAATCTTGACGAAGGAAATAATTTCTGTCTTGGCAAAAGATCACGCGGGTGTCATTATTGTTGAATGGAGATAGGTGTTGATGAATTTCAGGAGTACAAAATTACAAAGGTTATCCCTGGGTAAATTTGCCTTCACTTATCATGTGACGTTATGTTGACTTTTGTTGTTCCTGTTGCTTTGAGGACATCCTGCAAACTCTTTTCAAATGATTCATGGCTTCTTTCTTATATTTCTTTGCCTTCATCCGGGAGCGTGTTGTGAGTCTTGCACCTTTCCGGGGACGATTAGTTGCGCTCCATTAACTTTCCTGCTTATTATTGAGAAGACAGGAAGCGCTGGTTAGGGTCTTTGCTGGGGCTCTGTTTATTTATTAATGTTGTCCCTAAGCAACATTAGAGCACTCTGCTCTTACACCATTGTTGTTTTTATTTTTATTTTTTGAAAGCTAGTTAGATGACTCTGTTTGGAAAGCCAGCATGACCGCCGTATAATTCTGTTATTTGCTATATATTGCTGCTCCCTTAGGGCAATAAAGCTCATTAATACTCATTCCTACCCATCACCCTGTTTCACATGGACTAAAAGGTCTCGTCTCCCTGCCCTCCCTTCCTTTGGATTTGTATCATCCCTAATGCTTAACATTGTTTAGACAAAATGTCATCTGATGCGTAATCAGACACGGCGGACGATCCAGAACAGCAGAACACCACGTCTCAGACAGATTTCTCTCTTTTAGAGAACACTGCTGCCTCAGAGGAGCCCAGCGAGCCTCAGGTTGAACTTGTGACCCCTGATCTCCGGCGCCCCCTGGAGCCTCTGGCAGGTAACTGCATCCTTATCTTTCTCCCATCAGGAGCTTGGACACAGCACCGTCTGCCTGATGGTGGTAGATTTCGGTGAAAAAAAAGCAGAGGACTGGTGATGGACTTGTTATATATAATCACCCTGTCTTTTCCCAGTCACTAATGTAGCTTCCTCGTCTGCTCCCTAGTCCAAGTCCACTTGTTCCTGTGTCTAGCAACTGAATAATTTTTAGTCCGATATTCTATAGAGTTACATTTATCAAGTCCAGCTTCTACCTGCTTAGTTCTGCTAGTAAAGCAATTGGACAAGCTTCATTTGCATATTGAAACCTGATTGGCTGCTATAATTTGTGAGGTAATAACACGTAACTGACTCAAATTCTCTCAAATTAATCACAAAAGGGGGGAAAAACCCTATTTGGTTTGTTTATGATCTCGAAAAGCTTCACAAAGTAAAGCTTTTGCTCAATAAGAAACTTTTCCAGATTATTTTTTTGCGGAAATATTCAAATTTATGGATGAATGGTTTGGCTTTGGTTAAATCCGAACCATTTTCTAGCATCAACTATTTATAATTAACTGGAGTAAAAATGAGAAACCAGGTATCAGCTAATCAATATTTACCAATATTCCACCCCTATTAAGAACCCTTTCTTTCTTCCTGTATGCTGTTTTGTCGAACCCAGAGCTTATCCCTTAGTCAGTCTCCCAATCCTGGACTCCATTATAGTGTTAATGTGCGAGTAAATATCACTGTTCAGCTCAGTTCCAATGTAGCCACGAGTCGTATAAATTAAAACCCTGATTGTGAATTCCTGAGATATATATATATATATATATATATACCTGATATCAAATCAATCTGAAATTCAAAATCGAACCCAGTGTCGCTTCACAGCTCGAGCTGAACTTTTCATATTAACTCGCTACCTTTTTTAAAAAATGTTTATTTTTTTTATTTTTTATTTTTATTTCATTTGATTAATTTCATTTAATATGTTATTTTAAAGTCTGCTTTACACAAATGGTCATTGGAGTAAGCGAAAAGGTGAGTGGAACATTACGCAATGTCTCAGAATAGCTAGTTTTATCCAACCAGCTACTAAAAGCCATGACTTTTTGTTGCATTTTGTGTAATGTAAATTGTGTTTGTTGTCTAGTCGAAGAATTGGCGCAGAAGTCGACACCGCAAGGGCTAAAGAGAGTTGTTGAAGGTAAACCGCATTTTATCAAACGCTCTCACGCTTTTCGACAAATGTGACCCAGTTTATGTGTTTGATTGACTACCTGTTCTTCTAGAAGACATTGGAGAGATGATTCTTCAGCTGCGAAAGCAAGTGGAAAGTCTCTTTAGCACCAAATACGGTGAGGAGCCATGATGTTAGTTGTTCCTTGGTTTTCTTAAAGGAATTTTAGAGTTAACATTTTTTTGCAAAAGGAGTTTCCAGTTTTGGTGCTTTATACCAAAGGGTTGATGAGTATTTTGCTCGAGCAGCACTTCATGGTCATGTATGATAATCAGTGGTTTATTTTGCAGAATAATTATTATTTAGTATTTTCATCTGGTGTTCTGGTCTGTAGCGGAGGCTCTGGGCTTGCCAGAGCCAGTGAAGGTACCCTACTCGAAGTTCCAGATGTATCCCGAGGACCTGTATGTCGCAGGACTGCCAGATGGAATCACATTCCGGAGACCTAATTGCTTCGGAGCAGCCAAACTTCGCAAGATTCTCAGTGCCAGTAACCAGATCCAGTTTGTTATCAAAAGGTGTGATGAAAATAAATTAAGTACTTATTATATTACAGCACATTTATATTTTGGATAAAAAATTTAAAGGGGGGGAGGAATTTTTACCTCCGCCAAGGAGGTTGTGTTATACCCTCCATTTATGTGTTTCTAGCTTTGTGCAGGATTACACAAAAACGATCTGAATCAAATTTTGGATCCCAGAATTTTCCAAATGGTTCTTTAACATTGTGAAATAGAAAATCTTTTGGAAGTGTGGTATTCTAGCAGGGGAAGCTGTGTACTTTCTGTAATTTATACATATATATTTGTCTTGGCGGAGGTTTGCGCTCTCCGAGAGCTCTTGTTTTTACATACAACAGTCCATATATGGAACAGGAAAATAATGTCGGTGTATTAATGAAATAATTTTGTCAATTCCAGACCAGATTTGCTAACGGAAACACAACTAAAGCTCGAGCCTCCATGCCAGCCAGTTTGTGATCCAGGTAAATATTTCCAGAAGACTAATTACCTTTTATTTTGAAAGAGGAAATCCAAACACATAACTGAGATGAGCTTTATCATCATTCCAGCAGAATGTGATCCTAAAGACAACCTTGCAGAAGATCCTGGACCTGCCTCCAAAAGACCTGGATTCTTAGGTAATGCTGTGATCAGACTTTTTCCCCTTACACACACTGTGTGCTCATTTCCAGGCCTAATCTGAGTGTCGTTGTCTTGATTCGCAGATAGCTTAGAAGCCAAACTGTCTCGCATCGACTTAGCGAACACTCTGAGGGAGCAGGTCCAGGATCTGTTCAACAGGAAGTACGGCGAGGCACTGGGCATCAAGTATCCTGTGCAAGTGCCTTACAAGAGGATCAAGAGCAATCCCGGCTCGGTGATCATCGAGGGCTTGCCACCGGGGATCCCCTTCAGGAAACCCTGCACGTTCGGCTCACAGAACCTTGAGAGGATACTGGCGGTGGCTGATAAGATCTCCTTCACCATTATGAGGTGACTCCGAATTATTATTATTATTATTTTTATTATGATGTTTCTCGGCTGGTCTGGGGACGCCTCGGTGTTTCCCCCGGAAGAGCTACATGAAGTGGCTGGGGAGAGGGACGTCTAGACCTCACTGCTTAGGCTGCTGCCCCCACGATCCGACCTCGGATCAAGCGGATGAAGATGATGATGAACAAGTAACTGCGGAGTGTGAAAAGCAAAGTAGAATTGGTATTACTGTAAAGAATAATGTACAGCGGGTCAGTCATTATCGCAAAATCAACCCGGAGAGGGGGATCAGAGGACTCGCTGTACATTATCCCACTGATTACGTGACTACTTATAGACTAGTGATTTAAAAAAGGATTTTACTGCGTCCACTAATGACACGGACCATAAAAATAATAAACCGCTGAATACCGTACCTGACCAATCAGAAACAGGTATTCAAATGAGCCATGCAATACAGTCAATTTTAATAATGTAGTCATTTTATGCTTTTAAGGTTTATGACTTCCTGTTTGACTGCCCCCCTCCTCCCAACAGCATGAAAGTTATACCCTGATTCAAGATCACTTCTGAGATATTTACATTATCTACATTTTACATCGACATTATGTTGTTTTGATAGCTATACTAGAGTTTTTAAGATAAATTATAAACAGTTTTTTTTTCATAATTTCTAATTAATATCTAATGAATCATAGTTTCTCTGATTATTTATATAATAATATTTCACCTGTTCTCTTTTTGTAACACTTTAAAATTAGCAGAATGGTTATATATTATTAAATTACTTTTGGAACAAAAGTGAAAAAACATTAATAGATATATAAGTATAGAGATCAGTTCTTATACATTGTTTACTCAGCGCTTCTTGGCCTGTGTCTTGTATTCATTAAATGGAACTGCACAGTCCGTTTTTAGCTCCCGCCCACAAAGTTGCTCGGGGGCTATAGGAATGGGTTCCGTCTGTCTGTCCGTTACAGTTTAGTTTCCGGACATTTACTTGCCGCGTGCTGAAGCTGGGGCTTTCGAACTTGCTATGCTTGTTCTATATTGGCATGTTATGAAATGGTCCTTTCGGCGGGATTGTCTGGACCCCTGTGGTTTATTTTTTCTTCTTTGTCAAACCTCTCCCAAGTGGAGGTACCATGCAGAAGTAACAATGGTTGATATGATCAGTTCTCTCTCTCCAAATCATTCGCACAGTAAAAAGCATAGATTTCTTTTTCCTATTTAACCTCTGGGGAAGATTTGTTGCACGATTGTTGTTGTGTAGGCCCCCGGTTCTTGTCCTACTCCCCAATTTTGCCCCCAAAGTAAAAGTGGTAGGATTTCTTAACCACAGCAGTCATAGTGTGCCATTGTAATGCAAAAGTCACTACAAACATAACAGATGTTATCTGCACTGCTCACACAAGTACAAAGCAGGTGTTTGACTCAACAAACAAAAAATGAATGCGTCCCTCGAGATCTGAAGAATAAAACCCTGACTAAACAGAGAGCATCATTTACCTAAGGTTTAATCCTAGATTCAATTTTGAAAGATGTATTATTTAGTGACTTCAGATTTAAATTCAAATCCCTTCCTTCTGTAACTCACTCATCCTTCATGATTCCAAAGTCAGAGTCATATATGCTGACCCAGTACCATAACTTAAAAACTAGAGCCAGTCAACCGTTTTAAACACCATTTTCATTCCCAGTGGCCCAGAATTAGTAAAGTTTAACCATATTTATTTCCAAAGCATTTTGGCTGTAGACCTGCGTTGTCAGAGATGCAGTGTTATTGTGACGATTGCTTTTATTCGCAAGGTATTTATCATTTTCTTGTACTAGCTCACTCCAAGTATTTACTTTGTTTTAGTGTATACTTAAAAAGAATGGTACGATCTGATTGGTTTGCTGTCTCTGGATGATAAGCAATTATTGAGTGAGGCGAGGTATGATATGGAGAATTATTCAGTCGAGGGGTTGTTAAGTACACTGTTACGTTACTATGTTGCATGTGCCAATCATGCAATAACCATTTAACTTATCTGATGGCAACAATGCAATAATTCAGTTATTTCATGGCAGTGATACAATATCATGAATTATTGAATCGTTTTCCACCAGTCAGAAACAAGAAAATCTCTTGATTAAATACTATTAGATATTACCCACTTGGCAAACTTGGGATAGTGCTTGAAGCAAAATGGAAGACAAAAAACTCACGGTCTGCAACGGTCACTGATTCTGAAAGCTTAGAAATTCGACAGAATGATGTCCCCAAAAAATATGAGGAAAGCTACGCAGCATGGCTTTCGTACAGAGCTGTGTTTCCCATAGCTGGAAGCTTTTAAAGGAGCTGCACTACTATCTACTCCATAGACATAAACACAAGACCGGCGCTACTCGGTATGTCGCATGTATTCAGAACGTGCCGAAGTTGCCGCCATCTTACCAGAGACTGGTACGACAACGAGGTGAAACGTTATTCCTTGAGCTTTAGAGAGATATAGATATAGAGACACAACATTTAACACCCATCTTATTGGAATGGAGGATTTTAGTCCTTGGTAATATGGCGGCCACCAAAGGCACGTCATGCGAGGGTCTTGTGTTTATGTCTATGATATACTCAATATATTATGTTTCATATCTCAGAGCATTTTGTTTTTTCTTTCCAGGCCTTTCCAAGGACTTATCCCCAAACCAGGTACATATTCTGGAGCCATTTATTTAATTGACTTTTAGAAAAAAAATCCAAATGATGATATTATTATTATTATTATTATTTTAAAAAATGTTTTGCTTTTGTTTACTAGCACCAAGAAGAATCACTTTATTAAAGAAAGCGTACTCATCGATAAGTGGTAAGAATGTCGTATCGACTTCTTCCTGTCTATATTTTCATTTCATGGCACCATAAATAAAACGCAGATTTGTGATTTAATACTTTTGTCCAAAAAATTGTGTCCACTGTGATCTAGCAGAAGAGGAAGACATCAATCGTATGGGTGAAAAAGTCATATTGAGGGAACAAGTGAAAGAGCTTTTCAATAAGAAATATGGTAAGTGTCCGGCTATAGTTAGAAAATTTTGCAGTGCCTTGCAAAAGTATTCACTTCCCCCTTGTCCTTTTTACCTATTTTGTTACATTACAACCTGTAATTTTATTTTATTTTTATCTGAATTTTATGTGATGGATCTGCACAAAATAGTTCGTGAAGTGAAATGAGAAAAATATATCTAAAAAAAAAAATAATTTTTTTAAATTAAAATTTGAAAATTGGCATGTGCATACGTATTCACCCCCGTTGGTATGAAGCATCTCTCAAAGGTTCTGGTGCAATCAATTACCTTCAGAAGTCACATAATTAGTGAAATGAAAGGCCCCAGTGGCTGCAACATCACTAAGCAAGAGGCATCACACCATGAAGACCAAGGAGCTCTCCAAACAAGTCAGGGTAAGGTTATGAAAAATATCCAAATCCCCCAGAGCACCATCAATTCCTCCATCTTCAAATGGAAAGGACGTGGTACCACAACAAACCTGCCAAGAGAGAGCTGCCCACCAAAACTCACAGACTGGGCAAAGAGGGCATTAATCAGAGAGGCAGCACAGAGACCAAAGGTAAACCTGAAGGAGCTGCAGAGTTCCACAGCAGAGACTGGTGTATCTGTGCATGGGACCACAATAAGCCATACATTCCATAGAGCTGGGCTTTATGGAAGAGTGGCCAGAAAAAAGCCATTACCTAGTGTTAATAATAAGAAAGCACATTTTGAGTGTGCCAAAAGGCATGAGGGCGACTCCCCAAATGTATGGAGTAAGGTGCTCTGGTCAGATGAGACTAAAATGTAACTTTTCGGCCACCAAGGAAAATGCAATTGTCTGGCGCAATCCCATCACCCCAAGAACACCATCCCCACAGAGAAACATGGTGGTGGCAGCATCATGCTGTGGGGAAGTTTTTCGGCAGCAGGGACAGGGAAACTGATCCGAGTCAAGGGAAATATGGATGGTGCTAAATACAGGGATATTCTTCAGCAAAACCTGTTTCAGTCTGCCTGTGATTTGAGACAGGGACGGAGGTTCACCTTTCAGCAGGACAATGACCCAAAGCATACTGCTAAAGTAACACTCGAGTGGTTTATGGTCGAAACATTTAAATGTGTTGGAATGGCCTAGTCAAATCCCAGACCTCAATCCAATTGAGAATCTGTGGTCAGACTTGAAGATTGCTGTTCACAAGTGGAAACCATCCAACATGA
>JBCNYH010000005.1:27522772-27547436 GCA_039654325.1 Tandanus tandanus | reverse complement strand
CTTTGGATAAGTCTCTATGAGCTTGCCACATCTTGCCACTGGGATTTTTGCCAATTCCTCAAGGCAAAACTGCTCCAACTCCTTCATGTTGGATGGTTTCCACTTGTGACATTTTGTTAAAGTGGATTATACATATGTCAGTTGCGTTACCATAGGAACAGGATGTGCCAGTTAAGTCACAAAGTACAGTAGATATGTAAACAACAGTATACTATTCTATATTTTTATACTAATGGCATTTAGCAGACATCCTTTTGAGGATCCAATTGAGGGATTAAGGGCCTTGCTCAAGGACCCAACCGTGGCATTCTGGTGGTACTGGGGCTTGAACCCCCAACCTACAGGTTACTAATCCAGCGCCTTAACCACTGAGCCACCACTGCCCTATTTTAACATGTCGTTCAAAATCATTTTGGACAAACGTTACAGTCACTCATGGATTAATATCAGCAGCATCCATGTTGGTGGATTCGATGCAGGGAGGTGCACAAGTGTGTGGTAGGACATGAGAACAGAACCTCCTTAAAACATCATCATAAACCCTCCTTTGCAAATTCTTTATAAAAAAGATTTTCACTCTGGTGGTGGTGGTGTAGTGGTTAGCACGTCCGCCTCACAGCAAGAAGGTCCTGCGTTCAAGTCCTGAGCTCGGCGAGGGCGTTTCTGTGTGGAGTTTGCATGTTCATCATGTGCTTGTGTGGGGTTTCATCTGGGTACTCTGTTTTTTCCCACCCCCAGTCCAAATGCATGCACATAAGGCTCATTGGCTGTTCCGAATTGCCCCAGGTGTGAAGGTGAGTGTAAATGGTTGCATGTGTGTTAGGCTTGTGATGTACTCCGCCTTCGCCCAGAGTCAGCTGAGAAAGGCTTTAGTCTCCCTGCAACCCCAGTAGGATTAAGCGGTTCTGGGAATGAATGAATGATCCAAATCTGTTAATAAGGACCTAATGGACACATTTACACCTTCATGCACACAAATAAATTAGTAATAATAAAAAGAAACTCTGAGAGCACTCAGAGAGTGCAAACCTCCACCAAGCAAACAACAACAAGAGAACGTACACATCTAGGCCTGTTGTAATACAACACTTTCAAAACATTCTATCTGGCAATGTTAAAGAATCTTTAACATTTTTCAGAACTTGATCCGGATCATCCCCAAAATCTAAGGGGGTGATCACACTAGAGGTGTGATAGAAAAGCGACTGATGCGGATGGCAGTGTTCGCGGCTGTCGCATTTTCATTCTCAAAATGTTCTCAAATTTGTCGCGCCGCATCGCATTTTGTTCGCCTGGGTCGTGAACTCATCGCAAAAGATTTCAAACATGTTTGAAATTTCTGCAGATGTCGCAAAACCTGGCTCTGATGCCGAATAGTCTCAAACTCTTCTCAAAAAGTCCGCCCATGTCCTGAATAGGGTCGCACAGGTGTCGTTTTGCTCGCAAATTATTCGATTTTCGTTCGCAGGGGAAAGCGACAAGTTGGAGACTTACGGAAAAGTTTAGGAAAAGTTTGAGGTTTGCTTGCATCTGGCATCTTCACTGTATTTTGTCATCATTTGTATTTTATTTACATTTTAAAAGCGAACAAAAAAATGTGACTGATTTACGACAGGAGATTCGCTTTTATTCACCAAACATCTGAAAACCAATCGCAAATCAGTCGCACATTGCCGCACGCTATACGTATTTAAGCCGTAAAATGTCCGCTTGCATGTGGAGTCACAAAACATCTTGACGCGAATTTCAGAATTTGCAAAAAAATCTATTTGCTTTTTCGCACCTCTCGTGTGATCACTTCCAAATGGTCCAAAGCCCCACCTCTAATTCTGTGTTTTATTTATTAAGACGTAAATATCTCATGTGTGGTGTTTATTAACTTCTATCAAATGAACAAGTAACCTCATGCAACAACAAAATAGTGTAACACATTTCAACTATTTTGTTTTCCTTCTGAAGGATTTTATCGGTTAATTTTCACATCACTGAGACCCCCCCCGTCCACAGCTTGGTGGGTTAGCGGTGGTGACCGTGACCATCTCTCTCCTGCTGGCTTTCAGCTCATTTCCTCTGTTTTACAACAGGAGGCTCTTTGGCTCTTCTCCCCAAATTTAAACCCATTTCCTGCCATTGTAGAAAGAAACCCTGACTATCACTACCACCTTTCCTCTTGCTCATGATGAACACACACTGTGAATGAATGCTGAGTGTAAAAAATCTGCTTAATCAAACTAAAAAAATTTTTTTCATTACACTTAGTCTATTATTACATCAAAATGAGATTTGAATTGCTCAGAGCACAGCAGGAATAATAAGAAAAATATTAATAACATAAACATTAATAAATATACGTATAAAAATGTTTGTATAAAAGATAAATGAAAGATAAACTGTGCAGACTAACGGAATTGTTTCTTATTAATTCACCGGTACTCAACTGAGCCACTGCAGCCGCAGCCGCAGCCGACCTCGGCGCCACCATCTTGAAAAAAATTAAATAAATACATTTCAAATTGTTTGTTATTTTATAATTATTATATCATTTTATTTATCTAAAATTGTATCATTTTAACTCATTACATAACAGTTGCATTTCCTGAATAAAAAGATAGATAGAGAGATAGATAGATAGATAGATAAATCACAAAAATACTAAATATATTCTTTCATGTTAACATTTAATTACAATGTAAAAAAGTAATCAAATTTAAATGTTATAAAAATATATGTCATAAATAATTATATGATTTTTAACTTTTTTTTTATTAATCTAATAAACTAAACTCTTACACAAGGGTTGTGTTTTGAAGTGCAAAATAAAATAAAAATACTTTTATCACAAATTTTTACAATTCATTCCACCATTTGTAGCCGTTTTCCTGAAGGAAAATACAAACAAACCATCAAACAAACAAACAAATAAATAAACAAATAGCTAGCCATCTAGATACTGTAGATATCACAAAAATACGAAATATATTCTTTTATGTTAAAACTCTGTAAAATTAAGTAAAATAAATATTTTATGAAAATAGTATAGTTTATTTTTTATAATTATATTTCATTATTCTTATTAATCAAAAATTTTATTACTTTAAATCTTATCTCACAAGGGTTTCTTTTTGAAGTGCAGAAGATCCGATGTGTTCCACATGATCATAAAGAACCAACGACTCACATAGCTTCAGGAGTCGAGCACCTTCTACGTCTTCATCCTCATCATCATTTACCAAGACTTCAATTCCTGATGTTTCCTCTGTCCATTAACTAAAACAATTTAAACACTGTAAACCCTGTAAAAATAGATATTTTATTATTATAATGTTATTACACACTATTTTATGCAGCATTTTTTCTGAATGGACTGTGATTGCAAAGCTAAATCAGATTCACAGCAGCATTAAATCATATAAAATTAAAAAACAAACAAAAAAAAGAACAGTTAAGTTAAGGCCTTAGTCTGCCTCTTGTAAAGTTTTTATGTTTCACTTGAGTGTACCCCCCCCCCCCAGTCGAATCTGCTGTCTGATTGGCTGTTAAATGTCCATTTCATAGAATAATCTGTTGTCTGGTTGGCTGTTAATCCATTCCGATGGACAGCAGGTTCTAATTGGTGTTATGTGCAGCATGAAAGAAAGAAAGAAGAACCCCATGAATGGACTCAGGGTCTGAAAGGGTTAAGCATCAATAATTCAGCCTGGTTTCTCATTCAAATCACCAGGTTGCCTACAGCGCCATCTGCTGTCTTAATTATGACATTAAGCAAAGAAGAACACTAGAATTTTTTCACAAATTTAAATATACTTTTATATATTTATTTACTTATTCCTTCCTTCTCCGGTCTGGAGAGTGTTGCGTGCGTTTGTGATGTCATCAGTAGCGACACGTCAAACGTAAGTACGTCATAAGAGTTTAAAACATAGGAAGGAAAATGGTTTATTTAAAAACAGCCACTAGGGTGCTGTTTACAAGCATACAAACAGAATTTAATTTATATATAACTAAATTATAAATATAAAAATATTTATTTTATATCTCGAAATAGGAAAAAACGTAAGAACATTTTTCTGGAAGACGGTCGTAAAGAAAACAAGAAGCGTATAATCGTTGGGTCTGACGTCATCGTTAATGACGTACAATAAATAAACAACTAATTATATTCTTCATTCATTCATTCAATTAATTCAATCATTTCTAAGACGCTTAATACTAATTAGTCCATTTATCCCTCTCAGCCGTCTCTGGGCGAGGGCAGGGTACCCTGAACAGCTCGCCAGGCCATTGCAGGGCCAACACACACACAACCATAATTCGAGGGGCAATCAGCCAAGTTACCCTACTGTGCATGTCTTTGGACTTTGGGAGGAAACCGGAGTACCCAGAGGAAACCCATGCAAGCGTGTGTGGTGTTTGAGAGTTCCTCAGAAAAAACTTGTCAAGTAAGGGAAATCAAATGGGACCTTATTATTATTATTATTATTATTATTTCTACTATTAGTAACAACAATAATAATAGTAACAACTATTTTCAAAATATATATTTATTATAACTAATGTTAATTATAATTTTATTTATATTAAAAATATTATACATTTATTATAAATAAAATTATAAGTAACATTATTATTAATAATATTATTGCTATTATATTATGAGTATTATTATTATTATGATTATATTATGATTATATTATTATTATTAATATTATATTAATATTAGTAATATTATATTATTATTAATATTATTCCTATTATTATATTATTATTATTATTAGGTCTTAATTTGTATTTTTCCACTGGAGTTTCTCCTTTATTCCCTTGTTTATTGTTCCCTCTGATCTGATTGTCGCTGGCTTCCCGCTTTTGTTTGCGTTTGTTTTGGACTCCTCTTAGCGACGCCTCAGCAAAGCACAGCGCGCGCGCAGCACACACACAGGCACTCTCTCTCTCCAGGACATCTTTACCACCTTAGCGTTATGTAAAAGAGAGAAAATGTTTTTGTCAGAAGTTAATCTCACTGTAACTCCATGTTTTGTTCAGGGTTTGGCGCTGTGAAGCTGGAGTACCAGGTCGGCGGTGAATGAAGGGAAAAGAGGCGCTAGCTGGCTAACGTTCGACTGCTGAATTAGCCGAGTTAGCTTAGCTTAGCTTAGCTGGCTGTAAAAGATGCCAAGGCTTCATTTAGCCGGATTTAAACAGTTCCTTCAGGAGATGAGCTGTGTCTAATCAACAGGGGAGGAACGAGCCGGGAGATTCAGAATCAGATAGGAGACATCGCTCGCTCCTCAAATGAACCCGGATAGTTAGCATATACAGGCTTTTAGCTCGAAAGATCTTAAGCTAGTTTGGCACCAGCGCGAGCGTTTCCGGACCGAGGAATGGCCACCGCTTCCGGTTTCTCTTCCAGCGTGAGCGGCTCGCGGAGCGGCCCGTCTCTGTCCGCGTCCTCGGCTGGAGCGGGCGGCCAGGCGCAGGGCATGGCGGCGGTGTGGGAATGGGAGGATGACGCCGGTTCGTGGCGGCCCTACAGCGGCCAGGTGAGCTGCTTTATCGAGCAGTGTCTCCAGCACCATCCGAGCACAGGCCCCCCTGTCACCACCGTCTCCCTGGGGCAGAGTGACCCGAGCCTGGCCGCCTACATCATCGACATCCCGAGCCTCAAACAGTTCCGACAGGACACCGGTACGTATCTCAGACACGAGCCTTGGGTTTACTGGGACACTTTTCAGTGAGCAGGGCTGCCAGTACTTCTGTTAAACCCCCTATATTGAAGGATTCATTAAATTCCCTGCCAGAGTGACACGTTTTAATGCTAAAGTAAGTTACACTTCCTTTAACCAATTAGCACCATGCTACCACCACCACCCTGATCTTTAAAAAATATTATAATCCAGTAAATAAACTACTCGACTCATTGTTCATGCGGTTGTTTTTCACACCCGTACAGTGTTTGTTTTATTTCCTGAACTTCCCACTTAGAACTTTAATAAGAAGACAGTTTTTTAATTGAGGTTTTGATCGAACCTCTTTTAAGTCACATGACTAGTCAAACAAGTCAAATATTCGACTTGGTAGTTATGTGGTTGTTTTACAACCGTAGAGTGTTTTAATCATGAACTTTGTGAGTCATGTGACTCGTCTAACTGGCAATACAAGTGTACACTAATGACAATAATAATAATAATAATAATAATAATAATAAAGTCGAATTGTCGGCGGAACCGATCTAATGAGCTCGATAAGAGTTTCGAAACACATGGACGTCGTGTTGAAGAAGCCTCGTTAAAGTGAGTAAAGGTTTTAATCTGAACCTTGGACGAGTCGGTGTAACGCGACGGAGCACGCTCATGACATCGGACCCTTCAAGAGGAAGACGGTGGCTGTAGTAGTAACCACAGTGAACTTCAAGCAGTGCAGTTAAAGGCCTACACAACTGTGTATCCGTAAAGTCTGTCATCTGGTCTTTTCCACTGCGTCAGATGCACTAAATAACAGCACTATCAGTTCTCTTTAGTGTCTCAACCACAGCAGCGACCTTGTTTTCGAAAGCCTCGTGAAACCTGCACTCCCCGCGGACCGCGCAGGATGGACGAGGAAGGAAAGAATAGAAGGAAATGTGCATCAGGTTTAAACCGGAAGGACAGCGGTTAGAATAACTCTGTGGAGTTGCACTTAAAAATAGTATTTAGGGAAATAACAAAATAAATTTAGCTAAGTTTTGCATTTTTAAGCAGAAAAAAATGTAAAAATCACACATGTGCACACAACATATATATGTGTGTGTGCGTGTGTGTATATCTCATCAAGATTGAAATGCACAGTCATTCAAAAATAAGTTTTAGCCAATTTTTGTTTTAGTTACCTATTTTTAGACAGGTGCTTGCTATGTGCTTGCTATGTGTCTGTGCAAGCCTTTTTACGCTTTATTCTTCTTGTTCCTGCAGGTAAGACCCGATCGGTGCGACGCAGCCTGTGCCCTCAGTCGTCTGTGCTGGGCAGCGGTGTCCTCTGGGAATGGGCTAATGACGAGGGCGGATGGACAGCATATGAAATGCACACCTCTACTTCGCTGGAGCACTGCTACCAAGCACGCCACAGCACCGCAGACTTAGGACCACATGGCCATAACTACGTGGTGGACTTCACGTCGCTCGAACAGATCAACAAGAACTCCGGATATCGGCGACGCATACGCAGACAGAGTGGCACTCCATACCCTCCTGCAGCAGCTTCGGGCACGGGCTCCGTCATCCACTCGGGCCCTGCGTGTACGTGCCAGCAGTGTTTGAGCCACGGACCCATGCCTGGCCGCTCGCGCCACTCTTTCTCAGCTGCTGCCGGCCCATCTTCGGCGTACTCGCCGTATCCCAGAAGGCCGCTTTCTGTAGGGAACATGGCTTGGGGAGGACCCTGGAGCCCAGCAGCTGCGTCTATGTCTCAGCCTCCAGGGCCGGTGCACTCTTTTCCAGCTACTCATAATGGCTTGAGGTGAGATTGGGCTGGGAGTATTTCAAGATGGCAGCTGGCTGTTAGTTGTTGGGGGGTTTTGGAAGATTCTGGTTGGGAAGATGCTAGGCATTGAGGAGACAGGATCGCCCTTTTCTAGTGCCAGGTCAACTTCCTTTTGAGCACTCATCTGCTACGCTGAGTGTTGAACTTCCTCTTGTTGTTTTTAAAGGTCTCGTTAGCACTTTTCTCAATAGCTTGTGACTCTTTGCTCTGTCCTTTGTGCTTAATTCGGTGTGACGTATACCTCGAGTGTGAGCAAATCTGTTATAACCGGAAACATCCGATCTCGCCAAGCTACACCAGTACTACCTGAATAACTAAATAAGTCACACACTCGCTGTCTGAGACCCCAGAGCCTTTGGTAATACACAAAAATGGACTAAGTGTTCATAACTAGTGACTGCGAAGTTGTGATGTGGTCTGGGACATCCTCTTTCAACATTGCAGACACCGCCGTAACACACGCGCACCAAAAATATGACCATGTACCCTTAAATACAGTTAAACCATACATAGGGGTGTATGTATGGATACACTTTTAATCTAGCATTAATAAATACATTTGAAATTGGCCTGCACTTCAGGGCGATAAGTGAAAAATGCCCCCATGAAGAGCAGTTTACAAACACATGCTAAGTTGGTACAGAGTGTCCATGGTTTATTACATTTTATTCCATCCTAGCGGGGATGAGTTAATGGCGATGAGTCATCTGAACAGTGTGTTTCTGCGAGAGAGGGTCATTAGGGAGATTACACGGTCAAGTGCACCAGTGCAACCTCAGTCACTGATGAAATGGAAATGAAATTAACCATCATGGTGTGACTGAAGGGGTGAAATCGGACGTCTCCTACTGATACTGATAATAACCGCATCCCGTTGTAACACCGTTGTTTACTGCTTAAAGCAAATCCGTGGACTTTTGTTTATTCACGGAGACGTGACGTGCGAATGGGGTTTGTGTTTTCTTTTTAGCTCGTTCACACATCATGAGGCGTGGAAGGTTATAACCACTGAATGGAGTTAGGAAAGGGGAACCATGTAATTTCGAAGTCGAACATGTATTATGGATTCTATGTTTATTATAGTTTAGAATAATTTTTTTAGTTTTTAGATTTTTAGCTCCCGCCCACAAAGTGCCTCAGGAGCAATAGGAATGGGTACCGTCCTTCCGTCTGCCCGTCACACTTTAGTTTCCAGACATCTACTTGCGGTGTCCTGAAGCTGGGCCTTTCAGATTTGGTGTGCTGGCTCACTACTATGAGTGCTAGGATGAGTTTGTGTGTGAGTGACCTTGACCTATTTTTCAAGGTCACAGTGGCAAAACTGTATATTCGGTTTCCGGACATTTACTTGCTGCGCGCCGAAGCTGGGGCTTTCAGGCTTGCTATGCTTGTTCTATATTGGCATGTTATGAAACGGTCCTTTCGGCGGGGGCGTCTGGACCCCTGTGGTCTATTTTTCTTCTTAAGGTTTCAGTTTAGTGCTAGTTTAAGCAGCTTTAGTTTAACGTGTCGGGATACCCCAGGAGGAGCTAGAGAGTGTCGCCAGGGGGATGGATGCCTGGGTTTCTCTCCTAGACCTCTTGCGTCTGTGACCCGACCTCGGATAAGCGGAAGAAGACATATGGTTGTAGTTTAATTATGAGTTTAGATTTGGTGTTAGTTTCAGTTTAAAATTTACTGCTCATTACTGCCACCTTTTGGAACTAGTCCATTACTGTCTTCATCGTCAAAGTAGCCTAGCAACCACATTGCAAATCGAGAAACGAAAACCGACAGGACGAAAAAAGAGAACGAAGCTGATTTTACCTGCAATTTCGTTTTAGTTTCTTTTGAAAGCAATTACATTTTTAATTTTTTTATTTTTTTGCTGCTAGTTACCTCCACCAAGAAGGTCCTGGGTGTGTGAGTGTGTGTGTTTGTTAGCATGACAATGCGCAAAACATTATGTGAGGATTTTTATGAAATGTCTACCAGCTGTGGGACTTTGGATAAGAAAGACTCTTTTGGAGATGATCCAGATCAAATTCTGGATCCAGGAATTTTTTTTAAGGATTCTTTAACATCGTGAGATCAGAAGATTTCTTTTGGATGTGTGGTATCACAGCAGGCCCAGCAAGGGGTGCTGTGTCCTTTTAGGGTTTTTTTTCTCTCATCTTGGCGGAGGTTTGCGCTCTCCAAGTACTCTTGTTTTTGTTACCTATGTTAATTTCCCTGGAGACAGATGCAGTAAATGCAAAATTGTTAAGTCTGAGTTGAAAACGAGTCCTTGTGACCAGTCAGGTTTGACAGACACTGTGGCGTAAATCCTAATACTGATCGGCGTTCGAAATGATTAATCATTGGTGATTATTATTTCTCTTTCCACAGCATTCCATCCATTCCGTTACAGCTGAACGGCTCCAGCAGTGTGAGTGCTGCCCTGGCAGGTACTGTACACACATATCTCAAAAACAGCTTTTTCCATGTGTCTTTGTCTGTAGTTCCTGTCAACCCCTCCCCCACTTCCCAAAATGTACATTTTTGACCCGTATCAGGCAGAGCCCGCCTTCCTTGTGTGTGTCAGTCAGTGAACCAGGCGACGATACCCCTGTCAAGTAGGTTAGTGTGTATCTGTATTTGGCTCAGATATTGTCAGAGCGGTGGGGCGGGGGATGGGGGAGTGTTTTCAAAAGTTTCCCCAAGTGGTGCAGTGAGAGCATAGCTCATCAGCCCCGTCGTCATCGTGGTATGTTCTAGCTTTTTGTTCCGGATACATTTTTAATGCCATCCAAAAGCTGTCCTCGCGTCAGCTTTGCTGTTGTCGAATACATTATGCGACTCTACAGTGTATTTGTCTGGTTGTGCCACCAGGCCACAGAACAGCTTCGAAGTCATAGTTTTGAGATTGGAGTTGACGGGATGTTGGGGGAATTGGGGTGGGGGGATGTGCATTTAATCACGAAGAAAGAAAGAGCTCTGCGAAAGACAGAACTAGGATAACGAGCTGTTTTCCACCCTCTGCGGCAAGCCAGATGGGCACGGACTTCTCGACGCCTGACGCTACAGCTCGCTAAAGCGCAGTCAGGTGGATGACACTCACTGTCAGGTTTCCTAACCGTCAAGGGATGCTCCGAACTCACGCCCTCATCACAGCATGCAACCACCCTCTCACTTGTGGTTGGCCTGCTCCACTTTTTGGCTCATCACTTTTCCTCTCCCCCTTCCTTCCTCCCCCTTTCCCTCCCTCCCCTCCCTCCCTTCCTCCCCTGCATGTTTTCCGCCTGGCTCTCGGGGCCGGCTGTCCAGGCATGGCTTCCATTTTGATGTCAGCAGCAGGACTGGGAGTTCGCTTCATGACCAGCCCCTCCGGCAGGCCCAACCAAGCCCAGGCCAGCTCCGTTAAGAGGGCAAAGAGACAGCACAGGACAGGTAGCTAAGCCGTGCCAAACCTAAACACCTAACCCCGCTCTCCTGAACTGCCCCTACTGCCCACACCCTTCTTTTTTTCTTCTCCTCACACGATTCTGCTGCTTGCTCAAAACACCGCTTGATTTAGATTCTACAGTGTTTTTTTACTATGTGTTTGTGTGAGATGTTCAGTTTTGTGATTCACTGCCTGCGTGTACATACAGTAACGTATATCTGTCGCATGCACAAACAGTCACCCCGCCCTTACGCCTTATGCCTGCATCACTTGTCCGTTTGTGTCCGTCCATGACTTGCTTGTCACTTGCACGCTCCTTAAGCGCACACCTCAAGCACTGTGCATAACCTGTGTCACATGGCAACACCAATACCGCGTGCTTCCGGGGAGATCTGACGAGGTTCAGACCAGACTGACACTTACAAGCAAGCCTAACCCACTTCCTTTTAATATGCGCTAACAAAAACCATTTCAGTTTCAACCTGGGTAATCAGTGATGCCGCTCAGCTTGTATATAGTGTAAAGAAGTGCACTAGGACCCAGGAGAACTAAACTGCTGCTTATTGCATATCAACATCAAGTACCTCGCTATTGCTCGATTATTACTCTGAGAAAGTGGAACCAGATGATTTGCCTTTAGCACTGGTCGTGTCGTATTCATTTTGGAGCCAGTTGTGCATGGTGCCTACCACTTTCCTGGAGTACGCCTTACTGCTAAACTGCTTAACGTCTCACTTTTTTTATTTAAACTCTTAACACACATGGTTCACACATTGTTTGTGCTATTAATGCGCGGCAAGGCTTTTTTGTTGTTGTAGTAGCACATCATGACACACAGACCGCCTCTCGGAATATCGGTTTTGCATTCTTCTGAGCAGATTTGTGTATATCCTACAGCCCATTGAAGGGATGCTTCGCTTTTGGATGTATGTAAACTGCTTCCATTGTGTCTCCTCAGCTGCCCAGAAACCTGAAGAGGTCATAAAGAAATACATGGAGGAAGTGCATGTGATCCCCGATGAGGTACGAGATGCATTAAGCTTGAAAGTTACAATTGTTATCTGTTTAATACACCGTGTAGCACAGAAGCGCTTCATTCCCTAATGAACACCAATACACGACGTCTCATGCTTGCTTGATTAACATTGTGAGCTCATGCAATTCTAATGCAAGTAATATAATCTAGTCCTTCCTTGTCAGTGTAATTCAGCATATTTGCTTTGCTGGAGACCTAAAGTGAGTCGTGTTGTATCGTTCCAGGACTGTATGATTTGCATGGAGCGGCTGTCGTGTCCCTCCGGCTATGACAGCCCTGAAGGGGGAAGCCAGGCCCTGCAGCCTGACACAGTTGGCAAGTTCACTAAGTGTGGACACACCTTACACATGCTCTGCATGCTGGCCATGTACAACAACGGCAACAAGGTATGACCCATTCAGTACAGAGCTCGGCCTGCATGAGTAAATTCCCACGCACTCATGACCAGGATTAGGATGCTGGAGTTTATTTAATGTTTTAGGTCATCGAGATATTACATTCACTGTTTTTGTGTGTTGTATTCGTGGACGATTGTTGGCAATTTATTTTGATATGCAGGAAAGGGGGGAAGTGAAAAAAGCAGGAAGTACGTAGTGTGTGAAAGTTAACATAACACATGCGCGAGAGAGAGTACAGCCTCTCATATTGTCTTGTTAAATCCAAAGGCACTAATTTTTGTATCCATTAAGAAGGAAATGGCGGTGAGTATTAGATGATCTGTGAATGTTGAACAATTAACTGTGATGACTTCATGAACATTTTATGTGTTGGAATGATTGTAATTGCTCCATGTGCCTAGTGATATACAGTTGAATCGTTCAGCTTGTCTGTTGTATACAAGCCAGGGCATTATGGCATAATTTCTGTTCTTTCTTTTCTTCTAGTTTCCCTCTATTTTAGTGTTGCCAATGTCCAACTGTTGTTAAGTCATTAAAGGAGCAAGAACGCTTGCTGCAAAAAGTAGTTTGGCTGACTGTTCATCTATTTTGACACTGTAAAATAAGTAGTGAAAACAGTACAATGATTAAATGTTCACATGAATGACTTCAAGAGTAATTAAACCCAAACTCAATAAAGGCTTGCATACATATTTGCACATCAGAATACACTATTGTTATGACAAGCTGCTTCTTTGCGTAAGCTCGTATTATGTGTAGATGTGCCTACTCTTTTATTCAGAAGTTCTCTAGTTTATATCTGATTTGTTAGTTTAATAGCTGTATACTGTTATTTTTGCCGCTATCTCGTGCTATACATGAATCTACGAATTCATAGTGAAACGGACTCCAAATGGCAGCGTTGTCAAACTCTCAAATGGATTTTAGTTGATTGCTAATTCGAAAATGTAAGTAGAAACCACCTGAAGATGAAAATATACATATCACGTCAAGTACAAATCTGTTCGTATCCTGCTTGATCAATGAGGCCTAATAATTTTATAGTGTAAACAGCTGGACTTCGGTATTAGAGAACCTCAGCTGGGTATCCTTGCTAGGCAGTTTATTCTGAAGCTCTGAAGTTCACCATGTTCTTGTGATAATTATAAGCGGCATTTTTGAATTCTAGGGGATTTTGTTGTGCTCATGCAGTGCAAAGTCACATGACGAGACACTTGGTGAAAGGCCAAACCAAATCAAGTTTGTATTCAAATTCTATACATGGCAACATTTATAGGCCAAGCAAGATTTGAGTATTTAATATGCTGCTAATGAGTTGATTTATTTGGCACCTGACGGATGCATTTATTTATTGATTTACCTGTAGAGCAGCCCCATGCTTGTTTGCATATAGAGCTGGGGAGTGAGGCAAGTGCTCACTCGACATGTACCGGGAGTGAAATTGCTTATACTTATCGCTACCCTGATCACCCAGTACACATTTAGCCACATTGAGTCATGTTGTCACTGCAAGCCAATCAGACAAAGACACAACATTAATCCAAATTGCCTGAAATTTCACTTCATCCTGTGTGCAAATGAGCTAGAATTGTATCTCTGTGTGTTTGGTCCTAGTTTTTACATTTTATGGGTAAAACGGGTGGGGAAAAAAGTACCTGTGTATATATTGTGTTTATATTGTATGTATGTATGTATGTATGTATGTATGCTGTATGTGTATATATTTGGACTTTTTGACATGTTTGTTATGTGACAGGACGGCAGCCTGCAGTGCCCCTCTTGCAAGACAATCTATGGCGAAAAGACCGGCACTCAACCAAAGGGCAAGATGGAAATATACAGCATCCCCCAATCACTCCCCGGCCACCCCGACTGTGGCACTATACAGATAATCTACAACATTCCACCTGGAATACAGGTCTTTGTTCCATCCAGTTGGTTTATATATATATTTATACATACATACGTACACATTTGGTCCTCATATGACATTTATCCTTTACGTACGTCATGAATAGATGAGGCCTTTTTATTTCCTCGTCTCATTTCTGTAAGAGTCGACTGATCAAAGCATATCTGTATCACCCGGCTCTGAGTCATACACATTTAAAACCATGTCTTTTGATGAGCCAGACACTTTAATTACATCCGTTTTGTGTTCTTGTTCTCAGGGTCCCGAGCACCCAAATCCGGGTCAGCCTTATACCTGTCGAGGTTTTCCCCGCTTCTGCTTCCTCCCCGACAACGACAAGGGTAGAAAGGTATCAAATGGTTTAATTACGCACTTGCTGAACAAATTCTGAGACAAAACAGCCAGAAGTGTACAAACGACAAGGAACATTCTAGGAAATATGGTCTGATTGAAAAGTGAAAATTCATGTCCGATAATTATTATTTCTTAAACCAAAACAAACCATTCCTCACTGACGGAGCATGGTGAGGGCTCATTGACGAGATTGCAGAGAGCTCCAAGCTTTAATGAAAGCACTATCTTAATACAGTGGGTATACAATCACCCCCTTTTAAAATATTCACATTTTGTTGCTTTGCACTCTGAAATGAAGACTCACACACTGAAAAAAATTCCAACTGTGTTTAATTAAGGCAACTTATAACAGCCAAATGAAAGATGTAGTAGCAACAGTTCAGAAAAAATAAACAATGACTGAGATGGTTACAGGATCGTTCCTGTTCTAAAACTACTTGTAAACTCAATCGGGTGTAACCAGTCACCTTTTCTACTGCACAGCAAGCTAGTTGGCCTAAACCTAAACATTCCAGTGCTTGAAAGTGTAATTGAAAGTGAACAATCAACTATGGGTGGCAAGGCACTGTCAAAAGATCATTGGAGCTGGAGCATGGAATGCTCTAGGAGGGCTTATTTTCTATACCCACTGTATTTGTTGGAAATTGGCTTTTAATAAATCAATTCTTTTAATAACCTTAAAATTGTAATTGCCTGTGCAGTACATTAGCTTGTAATTTTCCTTCAGAAATGTATATACCATATTATCCATGTGAAATACAAACACTATTAAAATTTTGATTGTTTTCTGGAATCAAGTGTAATTACACCAGCATGAAAAAATGGACATTATAAAATACAGAAATGATGCTGAGGCTGAATTCTTCACTGCCCCAGACTGTAGACTCATGCTGCTCATAAGTGTCATTAAGTTTAAGATCTTCATACTGTTCCTTCCCAGGTGCTGGAGCTGCTGAAGGTGGCATGGACACGGAGGTTGATCTTCACAGTAGGAACATCAAACACGACAGGCGAGCCTGACACAGTGGTGTGGAACGAGATCCACCACAAGACTGAGATGATGTCAAATGTGTCTGGCCACGGCTACCCAGACCCTAACTATCTGGAAAACGTTCTGGCAGAGCTGGCGGCGCAGGGCGTAACCGAGGACTGCCTGAAAAGAGACACATCTCGACCGCGTGAGCCTGAATAGACTGCCAGATCTTGCCCCTTACATAAAATCTACGCGATCGTTAATCGGGCCTGACAATAAAGAGACACTGTGTAAGACCATAGTAAGAAATTTTGAGCATGTAGAAATGCTTGGACTTAATGGCGTGTAATCGTAAGATGCTGCCGTTGGATTTGAAAAACAAAAAAAACTAAACCTGTACTGCATCTGTTGTGAAAAAAATCCACTAGCTAGGATTTAAGAACTGATTCTGTGTAATATCTGGGTTTAAAAAAAAACATTTGCTGAACATGCAGGACAGCTCCGACATAAAAATACAGCCTTCTGTTGATAATTTTTCTCCTCTGATTGATCGGAAATGCAGACGTTCAGAGTTTTTACAGAAATCTTGGTACATTAGTTAAGGATGAGGAAATACAGGAAGATTAGTTGACGGTATGAAATTTGTGCTGATGAATGTATATACCCTCACTCTAGTATTTTTATTTTTTTTTTGAGTGCTTCGATATCTCCATTCCTGAACAGCTGTACCACCTTTATCATACCGTTTGAGAGGCAGCTATGATTTGGGTTCGAACATGCAATTTTCCATAGCACTTTAGCTTTTGCGGTGCTGTGAACCGTAAAGGGATTGCTAAAGCCAAATGTAGCTTTAAAGATAAAGGAAATAAATGCGACTTAATTCCTGGCATGGCACATATTCCAACACAATTTCCAGTACACTTCTTCCAACCTCTCCACGACCGATCTCTTCAGATAAACCACCAAGGCCAGAACTGACAACTCATGCCTAAAATAAATAAATAAATAAATAAAAAACCCCTACAAAAATCATGGAGTTTTAAATTTTATTTTAAATTTAAAATGATCCCTTGTAATTATTGCAAAACAATGCATATAGTTTTCACTAGTACTGTATTAACTGTATTACAAAATTAAAGTGTTAGAAATTGCGACTATTTTTATCCATGCTTTTTGAAATGCTTTGTTGCTACTATTAAGTCGGATCATTGAAAGAAGAAGGGAGGTGTTCTGTCTGGTCTTTTTAATATGTATAATGATCCTCTGCCCTCACAGTACCCCTCAACAGTTATTGGCACCCCTATATAAAAAGAAAAATAAAGGTGTGGGAAAATACTAATACAATCCATGTTTTTGTGAGCTAGCTTCATGTCAGGCTGAAAAAATGAGAAAAATCCAACCTTGAACTGGAAAAAATATTACAAGAAAAATCATTTCCCTCATCAAGTAATAATTATTTGTTTTTTGATTTTGCTATACTGTATTAATCCTGCAAGGGAAATTATTGCCTCTGCATTTAACACATCCAAAGTGAGCACACACACATAAACAGTGAGCTCACACACACTCAGAGCTGTGGGCTGCCACACACATCGGGGCGCCCGGAGAGCAGTTGGGCCACGCAACCAGCGACATTTCTGTCCCAAAACTGCTTCTCTAACCACTAGGCTACGGCTGCCCCCATAAAACATCACTGGTCTTTAATGAAGATGCTGGAGCTTCAACCCAGGTTCTTATTCTTAACAAAACCATGCACGGCACAATTGTTTTCACCCTAACTGAAGTTTGCATCCCATTTTTGAGTGTGTAGGAACCTTTAAGCTATTATCCATGACTTCCTGATTAACTGGGGTACCAATTCAAGGTGACACAGCAGCCACATTTCTTCACTCATTAAAAGGTGACTCCCCCCACCATTTTATTGTTAATAATCTTTTCGAAGATGGGTGCCAATAACTGTAGAGGGGACTGTATCTCACCTCCCCACCTACCTCCACAGCTTTCGAATACCAAGCAACTTGGGGGATGGGGAAGTGTTATTCGACTCCACATTTGGAGAAACTGATACCTCCTTACTTAGGGTGTGAATAGAGAATTGATTGCGGATCTAGAATTCCCACGATGCCGTGCAAGTTCCATTACTCGCCACAGCTGGTAAAGCTCGTCTGTCATCGAAGGCTTCGCGGTATGCCACTTGTCTTTCCTTCTCATTCATCATCTGAGACGAGCATCGGGAAATAAAATATGGATGCAACAAATATCTATCCATTTATTTCTATATAAAACGTACAGTATTATATGGACCTGCTATAGTCATGCAGTGCGGCTGCTTGAAGAGATGTAAAGCTGTACTGTAATCATGTCACAGATGGAACCTGTGGGTGATGAGAAACATTCCGACATATATTGTGAGGACTTGATTACCAAAAAAAACAAACACGCCTTCCTTCACTTTGCCTTCAGCTCATCTATGCAGCATTGAAACCAATTGTTTAATACATAAAGCAACGATAACAAAAGTATTAAACATTTCAAATTTCATAGGCAAGTCAAATTATTCCTCTAATATGGATTTTCTGAGCGAAGGAATGCAGGAGAGTTAATGTAATTTGGTATACGGTAATCTAAACACAGGGAAGGTTTGGATTGTTTTTCTGTACCTTCTCACTTTCAGGATGTCTCCTTGGAGCCTTTAGAAATAGGAAGAGCTTTGTTGGGTAAAATGAACAGTACATAATCAGGTCAGGCTTTTTTTTTTCTGTCTTTAACCAAACCCCCATAACAAACAAATATTAAATTCTTGCAAATCCTTTATATTTAGCTTTCTCCATCAGAGGGCAGTATTGAACTACGTACAAGATCTCCACCCGTCCAAAATCTCAGCCAGATGACTCTTACTCAGAAATGATATTGTGGATTTTGTGAGGGGAGAGGAGAGGAAAAAAAAGAAAGAAAAAGAAACATGTTTTCTCAGCTGTTGTCGCAGGCATGATAATGTCTCACAGTAAAGCTGTCGCCCCTACCTGTCATAGCAAAATAAGCATCTTCCACAACAGAGGCGGAGCAGGGCACGCTCCATTTGTTCAGGCCGTCACGAAGATGTTTTCTACGCAAAATGGTGTTTGTACGAGAAAGCCATGGCTCCTCCCTGACACGCTGCACACTTTAAGCCTGGGATGTGTGACTAGGCCATGTTGATGGTTCATTACTCAACATGATTTGAGGAGCGCACCAAAATGAAGTGAAGGGTGAATAAGCCATGTTCACTGTGCCTCACCGGGGATGAACACAGGGCTCGGAGGTATAGCCTGTTATGATTTAAAGTGATTTGGATCCCACTTGATTAACCACCTCTTGTGGTTACATTTAGAAGGTGAGTCTTAAAAGAAAAACTAAATGCAGTGAGGTCGAAAAGTGACGAGGGGAGAAACCAGGACTGTTTTAGGAACATGATCAATAATGAGACGGTGTGCACAAAGCAGAGTATCTGCTACTTCTCTGAACCCGATTATATTCCTATAACATCAAATCTTGAAGTGGTTTTTTAATCTTCCACCACTCAAAGACATTTTCTGCATGTTCTTCCTGTGCTTGCATGAGTTTCCTCTGGGAACTCAGGTTTCCTCCTACAGTCCAAAGACTACCAGTTTTCCAAAGGCTTGCAAATTAGGCTAACTGGCTGTCCCAAATTGCCCCTAGGTGTGAGTGTGATTGGTTGTGTGTGTATTGCCCTGTGATGGTCTGGCGAGCTGTTCAGGGTGTACGCCGTCTTCACCCAGTGTCGACTGAGATAGTCACCAGCCTTCTTGCAACTCTATTAGGATTAAGCAGTTCAGTGAGTGAGTGAGCATCTGCCATACAAGTACTTCTAGTGTATGAGGTTACCATAGAAACACTCATGTATGACCGAATTGTACAGTTTTTGTACATTTTTTCTTTGTTGTTTGTTTCTAGCCACTGCACTAAATTATAGATAGGTATGGCTAATTCGTACTCTCTTGGCAAAAGTCTACACTGCCCGAATTGAAATCGGAGAATTTAAACGACAGCTAGAGTTACTTTTCTAAAAATAAATTTGATTTACGTATCGAACGCGGTCCTACAGCTGAACTTTATGATTGCCTTTCTCATGGATGTCAACACGAAGCTCCAAATATCTGAAAACAATTAACTAAGAATGCTCCAATGAGCCAAAAATCCTGAAGCTGAAGACCTCTCAAAATCAATTTGGTCATACAGAGAGTAAGGCCATGTCAGCTTTTTGAGCGCCGCACTCAATAAACGGAGAAATAATTCTGTTATGTCTAATAGCTCTTCTCGAAATGGCTAGGAGCATTTACTTTGAAGCTACGTGTTGAGGGGCCAATAGGAGAGAGATTACTTTCCTTTGGAACTCAGTGAAGACCTCCATCAAACTCTACTCAATACAACAACTTCTGTAAAATGGAAAGAAACAACATCATACACATTTTAAACTTTTTAATTCAACAACCGGGAGTTAAGGATTATACCTGATATTTCATCAAAACAAATGTCAATTGTATATATAAAATTTACTAATAAATTAGTGTTTCTAACTATTTACAACGATCGCGTAGGACATCTGCGGTTCCTTCCGGCAACATCAGTCCTTGCCCTTTGTCAAAGTACGTGTGAGCGTTCCGACACAAGGCATGCTCAGAGACACGTTGCCTTTCTGATTGGCTGTTCCAGCCTGGTAGTGACGTGAACTCGTTGGATTGGCTGGGCTGCGTCACTGCCCCCATACATCATAATACATTATCGGCCAGTGCTGAGCTGCACAAATAACAAGCGCAGAAATCGCGGAAAACTTTTCATTTGTGTTCCTAAACCAACCGACGACAGGAAAGCCGAGTTGGCAAAACGTTAGCTGCGTAAGCCATTTTGGATTTACCGTCACGTACATCTCCGGCAGCGTTCTCGTCCTCAGAGTCACTAGAATGTAACGTCTCACTGTCTCCACAAGACTGCTCCATCTCTGGTTCAAATAGATCACCATTTGCATCCATTTCCTCCAAATCGCTAGCCATAGTTGCTTCTTGAACACATTTTGTTTTATCACTCGCAGAATAGATCTGCTTGTTTACCAGTGCTGGACAAAACGGACCAATGGGTTCACGTCATTCGCCCTGCTAGTAATCCACAGGGTGAAATCACCCAGTTTTGTGCTTTTTATGGAGATTTATGTTAAAATAAGCATTTGTATCGCTTAAGCGTATTACCTATGCGCAAATTATGCTGTAAGGATGACCAATACCGGTACTTATTAACCTTTTCAGCATATATTTGGACTGATAAATGGCACAGATTGTTATAAACAGGCAATATTTATACTGTAAATAGTATGACGGATCACTCACATACTATTAGTCATATTCATATGTGAATGTTTTTTATGGATTGGAACATCCATAAAACAGACATTTTCACATGCTTTTCCTGTGAAAGCTGTCTCTTCGTGCTCCAGCTTCTGGAACATAATGAGCCCCTCTCTGACTCCATCTTATTAGGAAACATCTATGCTGTTTGTTGTCGGTAATTAAAATGAGTAGAAAAGGGGGGCTGTGATGAATGTACTCAAGTGCAAATACTGTTGGTCCCTCAACCGACGTCTCATTTCCCTCCTCATGCTTGCTAATGAAAGGCTGCGATAATGTTCTTGATTTCGGCACAAATGACATTGTAGGCTGTACCGCCTGTGGAGTAGGGGTGGTGGTGGAGGTGGCGGTAGGGGTTGGGTTTGAGGGGAAGCAGAAGAAAAAATAAAGACAAGTTAAAGCACTTGGCAAATTTACGCTTTTAAAATAACCCCCCATTACATGGCACAGGCATACAGAAGCCTAGTGACCGGCGCTTAGAAACAAGGGGGTGGAGTCACGTCTGGTTTTATGGCACCATTCATTTCCGCGTTCAGTCGGAATCCGACTGAATCGACCACATCGAATGCAACCTGTAACAAATGTGGTCAGTCAGGTTGAAACCAGGCTGCATCTTTACCACCGAGCAGGATTCGTTAACAGGGATCATTTGTCAGCACAAACCTCCAGCTCAAAGTTGACCTCCAGTGCAGCTGTTTAAAATTCAGCTCTCACAACGCTGGACCACCCGAGTCATCATTTCCCAGATTCCATGCCAGGAGAATAAACTATAATCAGTAACCTGCTGATAGGAAAGCTCCATCAATCTCCAACCCCCCTATCTAACCCAGAATCCACCGTCCCAAGTGCGAATATAGAAGAATTCCCAGGCATACCAAAATTACAAATGGGTTATGGTATGGCAGTGGGCAATTGCAGGACTTGGAGCATGGTAGTTTTCTTTATACTGATGGGAAATAAGCATTCAGACCCTTCGTATTGTTATTATATGTACTTTTAGTGCATAACGGGGCTGGTGGGTTAGGGTGTTGGGCTCGTGATTGAGAGGTCGTGGGTTCGAATCCCCGTAAGACCCCACCGTGCTAAGACCCCTGGGCAAGGTGCCTCAAGTGTGCATCTGTCCGCCCAGCATATAAATGGGTACCAGTAAAACATACTGAGAAAGTAACCTGCGATGGACTAGCGCCAATCCAGGAGGGTTGAACTCCTAGACGCTTCACGCTATGGAAGCCGGGGATAAGCTCCGGCCTAATGAGCCAGTAGGCTCGGGTGTAAAAAGCCCAATAGACTTACCTTACCTTACCCTTTTAGTGCATACATTCTCTTAAATGGTATGTATTTATTTAAAATAAATTGATGGGGGCTTATTTGGACACCACAAATGACCAACATTAGCACTTTATTGCAAGGCTATTGTTGCCAATTACAGCTATGAGACATTTGATAAGAAGTAATTAGCTTTTTTCAGTATTATAGCTCAGTTTTGGCCCATTGCTCTTGGCAAATTGTCTTCAATTCCCCAAGGTTATAAGGATCCCGCCGATGTACTTAGAGTTTCAAAATCCTCTATAAATTTTCAATGGGATTAAAGTCGGGAGATTGGCTGGAGCATGTAATGGCTTCTTGAGTTATTTTGGCTGTATGTTTGGGGTTATTGTCTTCTTGAAACGTCCATCTTCTCCCCAGATTGAGTTCCTTGAGATGAAATTCTCAATGTCCCAAAACATTTGCGGCAATTATGTTTCCGTTGCGGACGCAGAATGCTGCAATAGCATTTGCAGAGACGCAGCCCTGTTTCGTGATGCTCCCACCCCCGTGCTTCACTGTGGGTATGGTGTTCTTGGGATTGTAAACGCAACCTTTCTTTATTGTCAAAGAGTTCTATTTTGGTTTCATCTGACCAGGGCATATTCTTGCAAATGAGTTCTATGTATCTATTTAAGCGAAAGGTAGTATTGAGTTCATTGTTTATTATTAACGCGGGCGTTTAATGTCTCTGCTGTGGCTCTGTAGCTTTTTCTATTAAAGCCTTGTTCATGTTCAAACTTTAATCAACCCCCTTATTCGTTGTTCTTTTAAATAAAGTGGTACCACAATTTCTTTGAATTTTTGAGTGAATTCACGGCAGCCGCCCCATTAATCAGTCGCATCGCCACATCGCATTAATGAGTGTTGATCACACCGGGTATGTTCCTGACTCCTGCTGGAAAATTGCAAATTTCCAGGAGCTCTCCCCCTTGTGAGTACTCCAAAGAAAAAGGAAACACAGTCGAGCTGCTCTCAGTTCATTACTGGCAGCTGACAAAGCCAAGCTTCCAGCTCTTATCCTGCAGCTCGTAATTAATAATGTAAATGGATAGGAATCGCATGCTCCAGGGGGTTCCTTAGTGCCATAACATTTCCATTTCTGCACCTCATGTGTGTTGGAGACTGCCTCAGTTCAGACTGTGCTTTGCTTCCTTTCGTCTTAGCCAGTAGTTTGGAAAATGCCAAAACAATGGCCTTTAGAATAAATATTCAACCAAGACGACTGTAAGAAGTCTGCTAAATTAGCTCCAAACCACGACCTCTGGCTCACCTCTCCCAAGCATATCGGCTTCCTCATTAAAAAGATATGCTGTATGTTTTGCTGGATCATTTTGAGCAAATGTGAGGTTTTTCCCCCCCTTGGTGCGCCGGCCACTCTGTACGATATATGAGGTAATAAGTATTTTTTGGCTGCATGTCAGTGCTGCAAGTTAGGATATTAGCTTTTTAATTAGATAATAGGTGAAATATTGGGATGTTCTGTCAGTGCCTCAGTATTGCGTTATGGCCTCACTTCAGGCCACTACTCGGGGCTCCTTCAGAGACTGGTCTTCTTTGCTAACGGCCCTCACGAGGAATCATCTAGACTCTCCTTTTCCTGATGCCGTCCATCAAATTATCTATCGATCCTCAGCATCTGAAAATTGGACAGGAACCTCTATCTACACCAAAGCCTAACCTGTCTCTCTGGTTTAATGGGCAATATTGGATGATGAGGAGGTCTTCAGACAGAGAATGTGAGGTGACCAATCGCAATAAAAACAATAAAGACAATGGGGCAGAATGATAACTGTGTGCGTTTTGTGGGTTAGTGCTAGATCCAAGACTTCTAAAAGTGGCTGCGTTACCACTGTAGGGTGGGGTACTATAATACAAGTCAAAGAGGACTGGATTAATCAATTATGAAAGGTGGTACTAGTAATTTGTCATTTTTGGTCCTTATTAACAATTGCTTGAAATAAATGTGCACAGAAATAAATAACAATGAGGCATTATTGGATTTATCCAAGAGAAAGATTATAAAAACTCATTATTCCTACTTATACCTTCTTTTGCGCAGCAATTCATATATCGCCACATTGTCTCAAAAAGCTATTTTTTTAATTGTATTATTTTTTTAAATATCATGTTTAAATTTGAGGTGGTGACACTTTGCTGTCCTTTGCACTCTAAACTACAAAAAAGTCGCACGCTCTAATATTTTCATGGAGTGCATTTATCCTTGATCGCAGCATGTAATCTCCACGGCATTGTTGCTCCAGTTGGTCGGTCGAGGCTCAGCAACATTAATGTGCAATAAAATGAAGTCAGCTGATGAGCTGAATGTACTGAATGAGCAGGTTATCACATCAATGGACTTTTTCTTCCCT
>JBCNYH010000005.1:27487727-27499996 GCA_039654325.1 Tandanus tandanus | reverse complement strand
GGGAGGAAACCGGAGTACCCGGAGGAAACCCACGCAAGCACGGGGAGAACATGCAAACTCCACACAGAAACGCCCGACCTGAACTACCAACCTTACCAGCCTTATTCATTATAAACTATGGGAAGATAACTTTAGGAGTTTGTCATCGTCACTGCTTCAAGAATGTTGGAAAGTGGCCAGGCCCTCCTGGAAAAGTGCGGCTGATGCAATATTGATGTTCAAATATGTTACCATGCTTTATGGATCCAGAGCACTAAAAGCTGCCCAGAGAGCACAGGTCCGACCCCGCAATGATGAATTTATGAGAGGAGACAAACTGGCGTCAATTAGGAGGCTCTATCTGGATATCTCCCACTGGTCATAAAAACATCTGCTTGAAGCACCTTTCTCTGGCCAGGAAAGTATATGTGAAGTGCACACAGCACTACCGGGAAGACTTCACACTATCTTAAAGGGAAACATGTGACAGGGGACGGTATGGTAGGTATGGTACATTTGCGTGGCATCAATGCTTGCTTGCCATCACACCTATAATTAAAATGAGTCTGTATACCTGTTTATCAATTTTTAATAGCTTTAAAAAGTTTTTTTGTAGTTAGCTGTCATACCATGAGGTGGCACAAAACACAAGGCATGAATGGCTAAGGTGTCCATCTGTGAGCATGCTTTGTTTAACCATATGGCCATAAGCTAACACCAAATATTATATATTGCTTCATGTTTACCAATAGTCATGTGATGCAACTTAACAGAGTGCCCCAGAAACTGCGTTTCTTAGCCAAAGCTTGCCATTTTGCAAACCCAAATCCAAACTAATTTACTCTTCCCTCCAAAGCCACCCACTCAACACAAGTGCATTCACCCAGATGCTAACTACCTGGATTCCAATACCAAATGGGAAGCTTTATGAATTTCCAAGCATAATGACTCATTAAAAGTAGAGATGCCTCCTTGTTCTGATTGTTTGGATATTGGTGGTATACATCCTCTGAGCACCCCCTTCCCCCTTTACAAATCCTGGGTTCCCCACATGTTGTGTAATAATGTGGTAATTCCATTAGCTTGACTTGAACCACATCATAAGGTAATAGCAATGTTAATCATTATTTTTCTCACCAACTGAAGAGCTCGGGATCATTTCTCAAATATACTATATCATGAACAGAACTTAAGCTGCATCAGAGACCATGGAAAAACTGTTAGCACATCAAACACGGTGAGGTCAGACAAGACTTTAATAATTCTAAGGGTTTTTAAATTGGAAAGACAATGGGCTAACTCACCTTTCATCTGTGTAATGAATTGGAGCCGACCGCGCTATAATTCAGCTGAGCTTGGCAGTGCGGAAACCACGAGCACTTTGAACCTGATGGCTTAGTTACGCCTCAGCGCTTCTTATAATTGTGGCTTGGACCCCGAAGCAGTGGTGGTTCACATGAAAGTTATCACTCTTTTGTTTTAGCCCTCCAAGAGCACCACGTTGAAGAATAGCCACGTCAGGAAGTGATATTTGTGCACCTGCAGCATTTACACCAAAGACTATCCAACATGTTTGCTAACTTGCTTACCCAGCCTCTGACAAACTTCAAAAAAATGGTTATTTATGAAACCATCTGTGCCACAACCTTGTGGTTTCCACTCAGGGAGCACTCTGAATTCGTATTTATACTCTTAAAACAAGCCGAACGTAATCTAATGAACTCATTTCCCTCCTCAGATTGGTCCGAGCTGCTACCCTTCAGTTCGACCATCTGCCATATGTGTTTGGAAAACGCGACGCTCCCAAGCCTGACGTTAATAATGATTAAAATTCAACGTGACAAAAGGAAAATCACAAAGTTTATCAGTTGAGGTGCATCATTACTGTGCGACCTTCCAGGCTTTTATTTCTCTTCACTAATAAATAGGAAGAGAAACCCAGGCCTTGTGTCCACACATCAATCCTGCATGTCTAGCTGTCCAGACAGTGACTGATGGATCGATATGCAAATGTGCTGGCTACTAATGCGACGACTCCAGCAGGTTGAGAGCAGCCATGATAAATCACCTGGAGAAATAAACATGCAGGCGGTTACACCATTTGTTGAGTCACCTTCTGCTCTGACGGGGACGTGTTCGTGCCATTGCTTTTAGGGGACAAAAAATTTGAGTTGGATTGGATTCTTGACACTTACCTACTTGTATGGAACTCAACTATGGGCAAGGACTGTCAGTGAGTCTCTGGTGGCAAGGGACACATCTGTTCTTGTCCAAACGCATTAGGGTTTAATGTGGTTTTTATTTTTAAATGTGCCGGGAATGGGGGATGTGTCATATTCTCCCAGGTTCAGCACTGTCAGCTTGAAGAACTTGGCCCAGAGTCTTTGTTATACCCCAGCTGTTTACCTCTTTTTTTTCACTCTTCAGCTCACCCTGGGCAGTGTCAAGCGCTCTGATGGATCAATAGTAATGGAAGTTTACCAGCATGTTGTGGCTCTTTCTCGACAGCATAGTTGTCTTCAGAGAGCTTTTGTCAGGCTTGAGAGCATTCACTTTTCTTACTATTTGAAACTGGGAGCCTGTACACCATGGGGTTTAATGGTGTACCACCAATATAAATAGCTTAAGGATGAAATATGACAACGTTATTCAGAAGGATAGATGTGTTTGAAACATATGTGAATATAGATCTTGTTAGAATGCTTGCCAGAATGCTTTACATGGCATCTGGTTGAGGTGAGATGGTTGGGATCCTATAGAGGGCAAAAAAAAAAAAAAAAAAAAAAAGCCAAACAATTTGAAGATTTTCACTTTCATGTTGTCCATGAGTGAGGGGTCAGATATGAAGCTCACAGGACAAAAAAGGAGCATGTTTGATGAATGTGTGGCCATAAATAATGTGTACTTGCACTACTGCTATGCAGCTCCAAGGTCCTGAGCTCTGGCATACCATCCAGAGCGTATTTCTGCCATCCACCGAATGTTCTCCTGATGAGTTTTGGATCTACTGCAACTCTGACCAGAATAAAAAGCAATTTATTGAAGATGGAGGAATGAAGGACCCTTGCAGTGTTATGTCATTTGAGGTCATTCTGCTTGACAGTTCAGAAACAAATGTCATCAAATACATGTTGGTGAATCTAGAGACAAAGCAAATACAGGTATACATTGAATACCTTCTGTGTACATGCACAAAACCTTCATTCACATATAGTATGAACTTCTGTTCAGATGCAAATCATCACCATTGTTAAAGAGTACCGATATTGGTCTTAATTTGTGACTAACGTTATACATTTAAGTGATACAGAGCTTATTTTAACATAAATGACCATAAAAAGCACAAAACCATTTTTTCCTGGAAGTGACGTGAACTTGTTGGGCCGGGTCGTCCAGCGCAAGTAAACAAGCAGCATTTTGATGATTAAACTCCCCGCATACTAAAGGCTCTTACCTTTTACTGGTTCCTTTTGGCGGGTCGCGTCTGTTCTCATCCTTTGACTTTTTATGAAGGAATTCCGTAGGAACAGCATCCGCTTTTAGACGTAAAAGCTTGGGCTTCGTGCCAAGTAGTTCTGCCTGGAGGTCACGTTGATAGTACGTCGGCTTGAAGTGGTCTGTGCAGATTACTGAATTGCGTCCGAAAGGAAACGTTTTCTGTGCCGATGTTATGTTATGTTTTCCGCGATTCCCGCCCTTGTTGTTTGTGCAGTCGTATGCTTTGCACTCCGCCATTTTCCTGGTGACACAGCTTAGCACTAGCCTATAATGTCAGTCAGTCAGTCTGCCTATTAGCCTATAATGTGTTATCTTAAACTAGTGTCTGCTGCACCCAGCCAATAGGACAAAACAACGAATTTGCATTACTATCAGGGCTGAAACAGCCAATAAAGAAGGCAACATGTCACTGCGCATGTGCTAGTAGTAGTAGTATTAGTAGTAGTAGTGTGGCAGCACTCGCCCGTACTTGACAAGAAGCAAGAACTGACGTTGCCTGAATGAACTGCTGATGTCATACGTGATTATTTTAAAGAGGTAGTAATGAAAATTTACCACAGGTGTCCTTTAATGTCGAGCTTTTGGAATTATGAGCAAGTGAACATATTAGCATATTCAATTAGCAACTCAATGCCTCTCTATGTAATCAGTGTCCTCTTTACTGGAAACCTGTCACTTCTTCATCATGCGCTGTTGATACTTACCCTGCATCTTTTTTTTTTTTATATATGTGGTCCAAAGTGTGTTTTTGATCTGGGCCACCAAATTTCAGAAACTGTGTACTGAGAACATGATGTAAGATTCTTATTATACTGAAAATCCCTGCAGCAGCCTCTTCCAGGCTCTAAGATTTTCTTTTAAGCCCAGAGACGACTCAAAGGAAAGACAGAAATGAGGGGTTAAATGCAATTAGAACACAAAGCCATCATTCATCCGCAAGCATTATTACCATAACTGTAATCTTGAATAAAAGAACCAGAACAGAAGCAGCAAACAATACATTTACATCAAGGCAAGCAGGTCCAGGGATTACGAAGCGATGGGAGCCAATTTCGGGTTATCATCCTGGCAAGCAGATTAAAAAAATTAAAAAATTAATTTAAAGCAACCCCAGAGAAACAGACAATTGGTCGCCCACCAAATATAGGTCTAGTTGATTTGGTTACCAGAGATATGCATGTCCAGAATATTGGAGCATATTACATTACATGAGAAGGTATTCAGATCTGTTTGCAAACTCTCATTATCTCGTTAGGTTCATTCAGACAATTACCGAGACCCATTAAACCAGTGCTTGAAAAAACACAAACAAACAAACAAGCAAGCACAAAACCACAGCATACATTTAGTACTCCCTCATGAAGGTTGAAACTGAGTCAGTAGAGCTCATGAGCTCTAACCACAATTTTTAAAAAAAGAATTACATTCTGAAAACTTTTACTGGAGAAAGAATTAGGTGTCAGTACTTTAGCAAGGCAGTTTTAGGTTATTTTTTCTTTAACCCAAATTACAAAAAGTTGGGACGCAAAAAAACCCCCAAAACAAAACCAAACAAAAAAACCCCAGAATGAATTGATTGTCAGATCTCATTAACCCATATTTTATTCACAGTAGAACATAGAAAAGATGTCAAATGTTGAAAGTGAGACATTTTACTATTTCATGACAAATGTTAGCTCATTTAGAATTTTGGGATGTGGGGCAGCCGTGGCCTACTGTTTAGCGAAGTGGGTTTGGGACCTAAAGGTTGCTGGTTTGATTCCCGAACCAGCAGGAAAAATGTGTGGCGGTGAAGGGAGTCAGTGACACCTTCCCTTGCTCCGCCTTCATGGCTGAATTGCCCCTGAGCAAGGCACCTAACCCCCAACTGCACTCTGGGTGCCTCAATGTGTGGCAGTCCACTGCTCTGAGTGTGTGTGTGCTCACTTTGGATGGGATAAATGCAGAGCCAACATTTTCCTTGCGAGATTAATACAGTATATCAAAAAATAAATAAATAAATAAAAAAACCTGGGAAAGTAAGTGGTACTCTAAAAAAAGTATCGTGATTGGGTATAAAAAGAGCATCTGGGCAAAGGTTCAGTAGTTTACAAAAAAACAAACAAACAAAAAACAAAATCTATAAATTGTAATACAATTTCAGTATCATGTAACTCCACCAAAAATCTCTGTGTGCAAGGGTTAAAATTCAATATCGGGTGCCCGTGATCTTCAGGCCCTCAGGCTGCACTGCATTGAAACAAGCATGAATCTGTCATGGAAATCACTGCAAGAGCTCAGGAACACTTCCAGAATTCATTGTCTGTGAAGACAATTTGAGATGAAGGCTTTTGAACTGAGTGCTGGTAGCAAGCTGGATGGTCCTTATCCTCTTTTGGCACTAAGCCATTTTCTTTTTTTTTTGATCCGATAATGTTTACATTTTCTACTAATGCAGCACTTTTAAACAAGAGCATGTCCTCAAATTCAAAATTAGAATTAAATAATTAAATCCATGAGACATCAGTCACTGCTGTGTTCTGTGGAGTAACACTGTAATAAAACACATTTACAGAAAAATGCATAGCTTGAAGATCAGAAGAGGAAACATGTTTGTGACCACTGAGTGTAAAATGATGTTATTATATGGTTTGGCTGTCCCACCACATCAGTGCACTGTGTGTGTGTGTGTGTGTGTGTGTGTGTGTGTGTGTGTGTGTGTGTGTGTGTGTGTGTGTGTGTGGAGGGGTTTGCTCCCTGAAACAGCTGCTGCACCTACTGCTTCAGATGCGCCATTAACACTTCAAGCTGTGAGTGGGGAATGAAATTAACTTATTGATCTTTGCTTTAATGAAGCTATTAGGCATAAAGAAGGAAGCAGAGAGAGAGCAAGACAGGAAGAGAGGAGAGAAAGACAGACACATGCAGAGAGAGAGAAAGAAAGAGAGAAAGAGAGAGAGAGAGAAAGAGAGAGAGAGAGAAAGAAAGAGAGAGAGAATGAGAGATAGAGGAAAGAGAGAGAGAGAGAAAGAGAGAGAGAGAAAGAAAGAGAGAGAGAATGAGAGATAGAGGAAAGAGAGAGAGAGAGAGAGAGAGAGAGAGAGAGAGACTCAGTCTCTGGTCTCCCCCTCCAAAGGGAAAAAACTTAAGTAGCTGGGTATTAAACGCACCGGGCATTAAATGGTTTATAGAAATGGAAACAGAACTGCTCTGTCTCGGTGACTGGTTCATACTTGGGGACTGACTTGGTGTTTGCATTACATTTCATTGCTGGCTCCAGTAGCACATTTTATCAGTTTGTCCCTCTCCTCTGCAGCATGACTCGTAAATCCACCTGATTTCACATAAATAGGATTTTTCTATCCGAACTTGAGATTCTCTTTATCGACTCTCGTCCTCCTTGTCCCTTCCCATTAAGGTCATGTTTAACTCTGCCACAGTTCCATTGGTTTCTACAAACGCATATGTGTGTCTGGTAATAAAGCGAATAAAGAATGGATACGATTCTATATTTGAGTTTGAGTAGTACTTATATACTCCAACCAATACATTATCACGCCTTGCAGTCCATCGTCAACCTCTTGGAACCTGTTTTTTTTTTTTAAATCCACAATAAATGTAACCATCTGCCAGAATCTATCTGGCACTCAAAGGCAAATGCTGCCTGTTTGTTTTCTCTCAGTGCACCTACACTGCATCTAATCCCCCGCCTTCGTCTGCATGGCCTCCAGTTACTTACCTCTTTTTTTTTTCTTTACTGCTCCACCAGATAAACAGAAAATCTCTTACTGCATGGTCTGGTTGAAAAAAAGAAAGAAAGAAAGAAAGAAAGAAATCCCCTGGGCTGTTTTGCACCTCCTAATAAAGCAATTGTAAACCTCGCTTACTGATTTGATGCAATTAGGTTATAGTTATTATGGTGGCGGTATTGTACGGAGTGATGAGTTCAGTTAATGCCCCTGGCTATGGATTGGGTTATAGGAAGAAATGAAGTCCTGTGTTTGCTTTGCTTGCGAGTAGATTTATTGATTATGTACGTGCGTCTAGGTTAAAAAGGAAATTGGAGTCAATCAATATGCACTTTTGCTGCATGAACTTTTGTTGCACTGTATCTTTAATGCACTTAGACCTGTTCTTTACGCATCGGATGTGCAGTTACTGTCAGCAGTATGATGGCTCTATTCTAACTACAGACTCCACTGATAAATGAAAAAGAGAATCCTCTTACGAGTACAAAATGCTCCGTTTTGACTTTAAAAATGCACCAGAGGCTAAACGAGCTCAGTTCAGTGACCAGTTCATGAATTTGTCAATGCACAATTATACACCGTGGCCTGCACCTCTGCACTGGCGTTCAGGGAATCAGCATTTTTGGTCAAGTGTGGTTCTGAATACCAATAAAGAGCACCAACTAAGAAGCCTAGCGTTGTGAAGTTATCCAGACAGCTGAGGTTCTCCAGTTCCAATAGTCTTTTTTTCTGCCTCCAGTAGGTTTCACCTATTAGTTAAATATCAAAACAGATATAATTACATTTCCTTTAAAATGGAGAAAGATTAAAGTAGTTATGGATGTGTATCGCGAAAGCAACATCACTTGCTAGTCTGAAAATCCTACATCCACTTGTGAAGTCATCATCATCATCATCATCATCATCATCTTCTTCCGCTTGATCCAGGGTTGGATCGTGGGGGCAGCAGCCTAAGCAGTGAGGTCCAGACGTCCCTCTCCCCAGCCACTTTCTCCAGCTCTTCCAGGGGGACACCAAGGAGTTCCCAAACCAGCCGAGAGACATAGTCCCTCCAGCGTGTTCTGGGTCGACCCCTGGGTCTCTTCCCAGTTGAAATCAAAAATTGAAATATCTCAACTTCAAGTGCTTTACTAACAGAAATTAAAAATGGCGGCCTCAAGGTTAACATTGCTGTTCCCATGACAACTGCCTTCCTATTAGAACAAACTAGTGCATTTGCTATGGATAAAACAATAAATAGCATTGTTCTATATCAAGTTAAGTGCACAGATTACAGATTAACATTTACACAAGCAACAACTAACAATTATTTGGTTGCACTGTTAATATGAAAGAATTACCATCATTTATTGGACCAGTGAACTCTTCCGCCATGTTGGAAGGTTGAAGGTTACCTAAAATCGGGAGCTTGGGTATCAAAATAATTTTTAAATTTCCCACTCGAAATTACAACTTGAGTCAGCAACTATTTACCATAATTCAGATTAGACAAGAAGGCAGCATTAACGCCGCTTTGTTGATGTGATGTTATAAAAAGAGCTAGCCTATATGTAGGAACTGGAAAATAAACAAATTGGCAAAAAATGGAAGAAAAAAAATTGCAAAAATACCATTATACCAAAACTGCTTTTAAATCATGCAAAACCTAAGGGTCTGTACAATAAACAAGCAAAAAGCAATCATTCTTCAACTCTAAATTGCACTCGATCAATAGTGTTTAGTCTGAGCCTTTGTTTTGGACCACTTCCCCACCAGCGAGCCTCAAGTTGGTAGGAAAATGCATTATGCTTCCTTTAACTGACACAGGGAGAGAGTCCTCGACTCTGATTGCATAGAGAAGTAAATCAATGCGTCATTCCTGCTCTGCAACTAAAGGGCAAGGGCTTGTTGGGAGAAATGTCAACCGTGGTATCAGCAGCCGTGAGATCAGATTTAGCTGCAGAACGAGGCATTATCTAGCTGCTAAAACGTCAGAATTGGTCCTGATCAAACATGGCTGAATTAACACATCGGGCTTGTTTGAAGACAGAGCAAGCTCTTTAACAGCCATTAGCTTACATAATATAATTTTCATTGACGAAAACATAAAGCCTAAGTAGCGTCACCTTGGGTCACATGTGTCATGGTGAACCAATGATATTCGCCTAATATTTGAACCACTACGTATACACACATACTCGGCTGTTTCTGTTTGGAGTTTGCATGTTCTCCCAGTTTTTGTGTGGACTTCCTCCAGGTACTCCGATTTCCTCCCAGAGGAAAGACAACCACATTAGGCTAATCGCCTGTTCCAAATTGCAAAAAAAAAAAAAAAATTTTAATGGTCTGGCGAGCAGCTGAGTGTGTACCCCGCCTTCGCTTAGTGTTCGCTGGGACAGGTTTCGGCCTCCCTGCAACCTCACTAGGATTAAGCGGTTTGACAGATGTGTGGCGGCAGCGGGATTGAGCAGCACCTTCCCTTCCTCAACCTCTATAGCTGAAGTGCCCTTGAGCAAGATGCCTAACCCCCAACTGCTCTCTGGGCGCCGCAATGAGGCAGCCCACTGTTCTGAGTGTGTGAGTGGTCACTTTGGATGGGTTAAATGTAGAGCCAAAATTTAGAATAAATTGTCTTAAACAGAACAATTCCATGACTTTTTAAAAAATATATTATTACGTCTAACTAATTTTTTGTTTATTGCTTTAAGTGTAAACTGGATAAATAGACAATGGAAAAATGGGAGTGTTCTTATTTCAAAGCTGTTCCGTGAGACTGAAGGTACAAATAAATGTATAAAATTATGAAGTGTATTTGTGTAATGAATAACAGATAGTAACTGAAGTCAAATTGCTGTACATCACCCCATCCCATCATTAAATAGGAGTTATGTTTCTTGATGGTATATGATATTAAATTAAAGATAGGAATGAGGAAAAGTTAGTACATACAAATTTTTCTTTCTATAAATGGTATAGTTCATTTCAAGCATTCATTTACAGTACTTGGCCAGAGTTAATTGCACCTGTAGCAAAGCGCTTGGCCTGCTTTCCCTTACAATTTCCTTCTGAAACATTTTCTAGCAGCCAGAAATCTGTTCAAGCTGCGAATTAGCACCAAGGAGTCACAGCGTGATATCTTTGTACCTTGGAAGTCATGTCTTGCCAATTATTAAGACGAGAATTTCTCTTAACCTGAGAACAATCGGAGGTCTTTGTGAAGATTTTCTCTGATAAATGAGGATGCATGTCCTCGTTTACCTTTTCTATGTCAGGAAATTACAATGAGAATGAGATATTATTGGATAAAAGAGCACAGCTGAGTGTGTCAGTCTTCAAGATCTTCAAACGTGCTATCTTCATATTTTTCAAATGCAAAGAATTCTTACCTCAACTGATACATCATGCATCTTTAAAAAAAAAAAAAAAAATTGATTGATACAGTATTTATTCTAGATGTCATGCTGTTATGTGGAAATAATAGTGTCCTTAAAGTCAGAACACCTTAAAATATAAGGAACCCCCCCCTTTTCTTTAATGATAAACCTGGCTGCTAATATAAGCCTACAGATGAAATATGGAGTTCTCGGAAGAGTTAAACAAACAGTGCTGAAGTCTACCGTGATAAATGTGCAGCAAGGAACATTACCCCTCCAAAACAAATTGCATTTAGATCTGCTGCATGATGAATTAATTCCGACCAAAGGCGAGTGCTAGAGCTCCAAAAGTAGAGTCTCTATATATTATTTAGCTTTTGTTGTGTGGTGAGCAGAAGTGCAGCTAGTTTCTTGAGATGTTCTCGTTCGAAGAGATTACACTCCCTATCTTCTGAGATGGAATTTACACAGCTGCTAATATGACATATGCTAATATGACTTATTAGCATAAAAATAAAACTACAAATGTATTTAAAAAAAGAATTTTATATTAAAAAAAAGTAATCATCGGCTTTCGATGACATTAAAAAAGGCCTTCATGGTCATTGGCAGACCCTAGTCTGCTCTAATGTTCTTTTTGGACAGCAAAGGCTTTTTCTTGGCATGCCTTCCATAAAGGTCAAATTTGTCTGAAATCTTCCTGAATGCAGATGTATGCACTTGGTTGGCATGTGCATGCACTAGGTTGGTTTCTTGTATAGGCATCTACAACCTTTTTCTGAAGGTCTTATAGAGCTCTTTAGGTCTCGGCATACATGTTTGGAATACATTATCAAATTTTAAGCATACACTCTAAGGTGTGATAAATATAAACATGTTCTTTTGTTAATGTATCTGAAGTATGAAAACCGGGCCGGCATAGTGGTGTAGTGGTTAGCACAACTTCCTCACAGCAAGAAGGTTCTGGGTTCAAGCCCCATGCTCAGCAAGGGAATTTCTGTGTGGAGTGTGCATGTTCTTCCGGTGCTTGCATGAGTTACCTCTGGGTGCTCCGGTTTCATTCCACAGCCCAATTTAGGCTAACTAAATATTCTCAGCTGCCCCTAGGTTTCACGCGAGTGTGAATGCTCATGTGTCTGTGCTGGCCCTGCAGTGGTCTGGCAAGCTGTTCAGGGTGTACCCTGCCAACGCCCGAAGTTGGTTGGGATGGGCTCTACCCTCCCTACAAACTCCGAATAATCCTAATAAAGGATAAAGTGTAATGAAATAAAATTATGAAAATGACTACAATTGTTAATGTTCCTAATAGGGTAAAATAGGTTCACCCTACCCCTGATTATTTCTGTAGTTAAATATCAAAGGCCCACACGCAGTAACCAGGAAGACCCCCATGCCTGCACAGTTGAACGCATTCTCACTAGGTCTATCCTTGCTTTGTGCAGTCTGTCCAATCCCCATGCACTTCACATAGTGCTTTTTTTGAACTGACCAATCGTGTGTTGGCTTGACAGTTTGTGTATAAAATGTTGTAATAAGTCGAAGAACATCAATGAACATGCTTGTGGGTGCTTCAGTGATTTTCTCCCAGGATCCTGAGTGGTACAGGTAATCTCTGAGTGGAGGTAGAGGGGAGATGTGTGTAAAATATAGCATGGTGAAATTTGTCTGGATGTAGTGATATACAAATTACAAAACTTCTAGTAACATATAT
>JBCNYH010000005.1:27451373-27466513 GCA_039654325.1 Tandanus tandanus | reverse complement strand
CTCAGCCGACTCTGGGCGAGGGCAGAGTACACCCTGGACAGCTCGCCCGGCCATCGCAGGGCAGAAACATGCTGACGGCAACGCAGCCTACTCTTGATGAAAATCAGCAATGGTTCTTTTACACGCATCTCACCACAGACAGTGAGACATGGCCGGCCTTTGATAACCCAGTAAGCTGCACTGGGGGGACAGCAATGACAACCCGTTGTTAGTGGGGCTTGAACCCCCGACCTTGGGATCAGTAATCCAGCACCCTGCCACCGGCAGGTTTAATTAGCATGAAACAGCTTTAAAGGTGCCCATTCTCTTTCCAGGCACATACAGTGTTATCTATTGGAAATAAAATGGAATCAAACACAACATCTTTCTGAAACCATTTGCTTACTCCTGTAAATGAGTGTCACTTACTCCTCGTGCACCAGACACATCTCAAAAAAATCACCTTCTTGAGGGGAGAGAACAGAGATCATCCTTAAAAATGGCACGAGAGAGAGAGAGAGGGAGAGAGAGAGAGAGAGAGAGAGAGAGAGAGAGAGAGAGAAATGCACTACCCTTGTTTTATCTCTCTTGGAAAATTATGCCATCTTCCACTTCTCAACACTCGATCTCAGACTTTTCCACTTTCTATAAATTGATATTTCACTGTCAAGTTATCGTGCATGTGCATGATCTTTCCTTCGGTCACGTGGTCTTGATATTGTCACTGTAAACGTATGCAAATTTGTATTCCGCCAAAATGCACAGATAATGGACGATAAAACAAACAGTCTATTCGCTTGATAATGGCCACCTTTAAATCAGCATAGTGTTTCTGGGGCATGAGTTGACTATACTGCTAGTATTGTCCATTCTTTAAAATTGCCATGCTTTCTTTTTCCCCCATCACTCTTTGGTTGCAATTCCCACAGGGGAAAGAAACAGCTCTCAAGACCTTCTTCAGCTCTAATTCAAAACATGTTGACCTCTTCATGCCCTCTGTCTTGCCCAAAGTGAAGAGGCTTTAATGCTCCTGAAAGTCTCGGGAGCCAAGCTGTGACACTGAGATATCGCCGCAGCTTTGACACCTTGATTCTAAAGGTACCTTTCGGAGACCTTGATGGCATTATCGAGGTGTTTTAAAAGGGGTAAATCCACAAACAGCCTGCCAAGATTCTTATTCATCCTGACGGTTCCCCCCAGTTTCACTTGGCTCCTTGTCAAACATAGGTTGTGTCAAGGCTTCGGGGGAAAAAAGGCAGAACCAGGTCGTGTGGAGAAAGCAACGAGATTTGGCTTGAGTCAGGTGTCTGCCAGCTCTTTAGAGGGAATCTCAAATGAGCCTGGGAAATGAAGGGATTCGTCTCTCTCTCTCTCTCTGTCTCTCTCTCTCTCTCCCTCTCTCTCTCCCTCTCTCTGCCCCCTTGTGTGCACCCTTTGGTGTAGCTCCTGACAATATGATGATGAAGAGGAGATGAGGAAAAACACAACTGTAAGGAGGGCTGTGATTTTTTCCTCTTCTAATATGGCCATTACTGTAATAGCATCATTATATAGAGTGTCTGAGAACAAAGGATGAAAGAGGCTTTGAGGGTGATCTCATATATTATCTCGTCTGGGATCGTTTCGAAAACTGTGCCCCCTGCTTGCGTCGTGATAATCTATGATTTCTTCTCTGAATGCGACTTCCCTGTGTATTTTGGATCGGGGTGAGAAGAAATGGTCTGCATGAATAAGAAATCATATTAAGCTATGTTACATTAATATTTCAAGTTGTGGTTAAGGTACTTATGTCTATTGGATCTCTAGTAATCATACATTTAAATTTAAAACGAAGATGAGTATATTGCAAATCAAAGTAATTGTACTAAACCTTTTAATAGCCTTTGCATGGCTTGGCATGGGGTTCATTCTAGAGTCATAGGAAAAATTTAAGTCTATCTCAAGGCAACTGTTGGTTTTTTTCAACATATCTTACTCACTCGCTCATTTGCCTAACTACGTAATCCTACTGAGGTCGAGGCTGGATCCTATCTCAGCGGACACTTGGCGAAGGCGGGGTACACCCTGAACAGCTCACCAGACCTTTGCATGGCTTACACACAACCACTCACACTCACACCTAGGGGCAATTCAGAACAGCCAATTAGCCTAATGTGCATGTCTTTGGACAGTGGGAGGAAACTAAAATACTGGGAAGGAACTCATGCTCCACACAGAAACGCCTGAGCCCAGGAATTGAACCCAGGACCTTCTTGCTGTGCTAACCACTACTCCACCGTGCAACCCCAAGCAAATATTTTTCCCATCTTTAATACAGGTATAAAGGTGATGTACTTGAACAAAACAAAAAGGGAATTAGCTTTTTCTATTAATTATTTAACACAAATATCAATAGATTTAATATTCTTTTGAGGACAAAGCCTGGTGCTCAGTCAACACTGGGTGAATGCGGGGGTACACCCTGAACCGCCAAACATCTCTGTTATTGATTCATCAGTTCAGCGCTGGGGCGCCCTGCGCAGCACAGTGGAATAGTGGTTAGCATGTCCGCCTCACAGCAAGAAGGTCCTGGGTTCGAGTCGCGGGCTCGGGCGTTTCCGTGTAGAGTTTACATGTTGTTCCTGTGCTTGTGCGGGTTTCCTCTGGGTACTCCTTTCACAGTCCAAAGACATGCATATTTGGCTAATTGGATGTTCAAAATTGCCCCTAGCTGTGGGTGTAAGTGTAAACGGTGGTGTTTCTGTTGGCCGTGCGACAGTCTGACAAGTTGTTCAGGGTGTACCCTGCCTTTGCTCAGTGTTGGCTGAGATAGGCTTCAGCCTCTCCACAACCCTAACCTAAACAGCCTTTGCCAGTATATTGATCAGCCATTACAATGTCTATGAAAGTAGTGTCAAACTAATTTCCACTGAGGGCCACGTCACTAACTTTAAAGGTGATCGAGGGGCAACTAATCACTGAACATCTATTCTAAAAGAACAACTATGAAATCTGCATGGCAAAATTATTTGTTTAGGCATTTACCCTCTTTTCCTTTATTCCATTGCATTTTCTGACAACGTGTATTAGCGACAAGCTAGCATGTGATCTTTCTTAAGTCATGAATGACTAGATGTTTACTTGAAATAGGCTGCTGCCATCTAGTGGAAGGATAATGAATTAGGTTTCATGGTAATGGTCGATGCAGACAATGTACGATAATCATATTCTTTGAAAGCTCCTGCGAGCCACATAAAATGAGGTGGCGGGCTGGATTTGGCCTGCGGACCTTGAGTTTGACACCTATGGTCTATGGGAACCATTTTTTTCCCTTTTTTACAGAACTATATTTAAATAAAATAAAATAAAATAAAATTCATCAGTGGTATAAATAAAATGTGCAATCATAAATCCCATCTCATATGTTGTATCTGTCTTCTTGCATGATTTAATGGATTTCGGAATTGGGAAATTTGTTGTTGCTGGATAATTCAGTAACCCAATAGCTTTATGATAACTGAGTTATAAGCTGTTGCTATAATAAGGTAATATCTTGCAAAATCCTGGGGGAGAATGATCGCACCACTAGTTCCAATTTGACTGGATGTTCTATCTGAATACATGAACAGTTTGAGTTTCTTCAAACATATGCCTTTCATTTTGACAAGCCTGCATCTGCTCCCTTATCACATTTTATGACGGCATCTGAAAGGCACTCATATTACACACACTTTGGTAATTTATCATAGTCTAATCAATGTCAAACTTTTGCAATTTGTGACAAACACCATTGCCAAATTGATATGCAGTTGTGGAACATCTTCAGGTTAGTTACAAATTTACTTTTGGCATGATGGAACGTACAAAACTTAAACCACAGGTAGCAGGAAGAGAGATCCTGATTAAATCAGGTGACAGTTTTGATTTTGGGTGCATTTCAAATCTGTTACTAAGCATTCTGGGATTTGCATCCTTCAGAGCGAGTATATTATCCTTCTCTTTACTGAATTCAGGGGGCTGTGATGAAGCACTGTGAGTGATTTTCTCAGCCCTGGCTAGCCAATCAGAAGTAGCTCAGTAATAACATGAAATTTCATTTTTATTCTAGCAGATATCCCGACTTTCTCGAGAACAGATGGCTATGAAGATGCACATATAAACAGGATAAATATAGTTGCCAGCCGCCTCTCATGCAGCAATGATGTATCTCTCAGAAGGCCACATGACAGATAGAATTTTATAGACACTGAGTCTCAAGGTAGTGTATCTGTGTGGAAAAGTAGACTCGATAATACGAGTGGGAGGACTGCACTTCCAAAAGTCATTTTGTGTGATGTTTTTTCCTTCAACTTATAGTAATCATTGGAGTTGACCACCAATTTCACCATGGCCCTCATTTGTCAACTGAGGCAGAGGCATGAGAGGATTCACGGTACATGTTTCTCATGCAAGGACGTCTGGATCTCTCTGCTTAGGCTGCTGCCCCCGCGACCCGACGCCGGACCAAGGGAAGAGGATGATGATGGTGCTTCTCATGTTCCTAATGTTCTCAAACTAGTTTAAAAGCAGACTCAATCATTCACTCATTTGCCGAACTGCTTACTCCTATTATGGTCACCAGGATGCTTGAGCCTATCTCAGCCGACACTGGGTGAAGGCGGGGTACACCCTGAACAGCTCACCAGACCATCGCAGGGCCAACACACACACACACACACACACACACACACACAAATTAGCACTCACTCTCACACCTGGGGCAATTTGGAACAGCCAGTTTTTGGACTGTGGGAGGAAACCAGAGTACCTGGAGGAAACCCATGCAGCCATTAGGGAAACATGAAAACACCACACAGAAACGCTTTGCACATGTTTCGCTGTCATTTACGCCATACTGCACTTCTGCTGTGCTGGGGAATGTGTAAGTGGGAATTGGACTACCAGTTGATATCAGGCCTTTACTGAACCTATGGTTGGCAAAAATGCACAGAAATCCTGGTTAGCATGCATGCCTCACAACAAGAAGGCCCTGGGTTCAGGTCCCGCCAAGCAAGGGGTGTTTCAATGTAGAGTTTCTTTGTTCTTTGAGTGCTTTTGTTTCCTCAGGGGGCTCCGGTTTCCTCCCACAGTCCAAAATCATGCGCATTACGCTAATTGGCTGCTCCAAATTGACCCCAGGTGTAGATCTGAGTGTGAATCGTTGTGTGTTACCCTACAATGGTCTGGGATCTGTCCAGAGTGTACCCCGCCTACTACGCCCAGTGTCGGCTGAGATAGACACCAGCCTCCCTACAATCCTAGTAGGATTAAGTGTTTCGGTAAATGAGATAAGAAATCAGCTGATGTCATTTTTGCAACAAGAACAAGGACGTGAAGCCATTCTGTGAAATCGTGTTTTTGGATCTGATGCGAGCACCCACTTCAAATCATGTGACTTGGTAGCCATTTGTTTCTATTATTTCACCTAGACTGCAACAGCAGCCGATTGGTTACCTTATGGTAACCACACTTTGGAACTACAACAGTGGGAGGTCGCTTCGGGTTCCACTTTTGCCAGCCAAGAATCTTATGCTACCGTGTGCACAAACTGGCAGGTAAAGAGTCCAGGCATGGCTGTAGTTCTGTAGTGTGGTCTTGCTCTTGACTACTTACAGTATCACGCCTTATTCATCCTTATTCATCTGCATATACTCTCTGATCTTCATATCTGCTCTCTCTCTGAACTCTCAGCCCACACAGTAGGAGACATATGGAAACTATGAAACATGCTTTATCTCTATCTCTGTGCCTGCACAGCCTTCCTCATTTTAAAACCCCCAAATCTTTCCGCTTGCTTTCCCACCCACCTAATGAGTCATACACATCTGTCTTTTCGTGCCCTTTATATTTGTGTTTGGTTTTAATCTGTTTTAATTTCATACTTCCGTCATGTTATTTGTGTTGTTTTAATATTATTTCTCGTCCCCCCCCCCCCAATATTTGTTCATATGACATGGTTTGACATGGACCTCAAGTCCTCTAAAAGGCACTTAGAAATCAATGTACTCATTCCATGAATGCTAAATCATGCGTAGTGCTCAGATATTGATTTAAAGTGTTAATGTAGTGTTTATTTATTATAAAAGACCACTCTGCTTTGTAACATTCTATATATTCACTCATCACTCATTGCTGAGCCGCTGAATCCTACTGTTAGGGTCGCATGGAGGCTGGAGCCTATTTCAGCCAACACTGGGTGAATGCGTGGGTGAGCCCGGGACTTGAACTCAGGACCTTCTTGCTGCGAGTGATAATGGCTGTGTGTGTGATGGCCCTGCAATGGTCTGGCGAGCTGTTCAGGGTGTCGGCTGAGATAGCCGCCAGCCTCTACCCCGACCATGATACGATTAAACGGTTCGGCAAATGACACTGAGTGAGTGAGTGAGTGTCCCTCTCTCCCTGTCTCTCCATTACACATTTAGAAAAAAAACTGATTTGGCAGACCAGGAATTACATCATCACATTAAAAGGGTATAAAAGGGAAAATGACGGTGACAAGGACGGTACCTTTGTGCTCATTATATCACTCCCATTTAAGAGCTGACATCCATTTTTATGTTCTTAGAGAACTTTATGTTTCTTTTGTACCTTGATGATTCTTTCAACTTTGAATATGAAGTGTTGCACTCACTTTTACACCACTTTTTGATCTTAGCACACTGTAGCATTTTGCTAGCCGCTGGAATGATATACATGAGCAACATGCATGGCTGTATGTTAGCATTTTAACTTTAACAAGTTTCCTCATCATTGTCATCAAAGTCCATCTGTTCTCAAGTCTTTTTTAATGGTATGGAGAAACAATGATATTCATCATGTTTATTGTTACATTTATTGTAATGTTTCCAACATAAAAGTAAATAAAAAAAAAAACCTAACAGGGCACTCATAGAGTACAAGGTATCACTAGAGTATAGCATGATCCATGCTATACTCATAGAGTACAAGGTATCACTAGAGTATAGCATGGATCATGTAGCAAATAGGTCCTATATGGCTACTGGTTTTAATTACCCATGCACTTCTCATGATATGTTCCATTGTACTTGGCAATTACATTTATTTACCCAGATCAACTTTATTTATTTATTTATTTATTTTTGATACAACTGAGCAATTACGCGTTAAGGGCCTTGCTCAAGTGCACAACAGTGGGGGCTTGGTGGTACCAGGGCTTGAACCCCTGCCCTTCAGATCTGTAATCCAGAGCCATTACCACTGAGCTACCACTGCCTTTGTACAGGACCAACTTAGCAAAAACAAATAAATAAATAAAATAAATAAATAAATAAAATTTTAACGTTTTACAGGATAGTTGATATTTGACCTTTCAGGGCCACTCAGGGTCAGAGTTAATTGTATCATTTGAAAGTCCATATATTCTTTCCTGTTAGTAATTAATACTAACAGCATGTCTGCCAGCACTCATTTTGAAATTATACGAATTATCAACTCCGAAACATTGTGGCCTTCTCTGACCTTGACCTTTTGAACTTTAGCACTCCGAAATCAAATCATCTCTGAGACTCAAGTAGGGTAGTGTACCCACCAAGTTTGGTGAAAATCCATGCATGGGTGTGGTCATCTATCTAGATGTGGCAAACATTCTAGACTATATAGTAATACAAACTTTTGAATATTGAAATTTTTCTGCTCAAGGCGTTTGAGGCTATGTATGTGCATACTTTGCAGTCCCTGCGGCACATAGCTGTCAGTCTCAGTCTTCATCCCTCTTTGCACCGATCTGATACTGGTTTTCTTTGTTGTTCTGGATGTTTGAGTCTAAAGAGACGCTATAGAGCCAGCATCAGAGTTCAAAGCTAGCCCATAGAGAATTAGCGTGCGATACGGCTGCTGCTAAGTTGATGAGAGTCTCTGCCCAGAATCTGTGAAAGCCCCTTGAGGAAAGTCATTGTTCTAAGGACAGTAAGAAGCAGGACTCTCAAGCCATGTTAACTCTGTCCTGAGTGAGGCTTTGTCAAAAGAATGGGAAAAAAATAATTGTACAACCTGGTGCATAATAATAATAATAATAATAATAATGATAATAATAATGACGATGAGATAATGAAAACAATAATAATAATAATAATAATAATAATAATAATGATGAGATGATGATGATGAGATGATGATGATGATGATGATAATAATAATAGTGATGATGCTGACGATGATAATAATAATAATAATAATAATAATGATGATGATGATGAGGTGATGATGATGATAATAATAATAATAATAATAATGATGATGATGATGAGGTGATGATGATGATAATAATAATAATGATGATGATGATGATGCTGACGACGATGATAGTAATAATAATAATAATAATAATAATAATAATGATCATAATAATGATGATGAGATGATGATGATGATAATAAAAATAATATTTTATTATATAATTATATATATAATATATATATTATATATTATATAATTTTATAATATAATATTTTAAATGGATGTTTAAAAAAGTTTGAGACCATTTTTGCCAAGTCAGAATTAAAACAGGTACATGTTGTGCAAGCTCTTCATGTGAGATGGCCCACCAGTATCCCAGAAATGAAGCTGTTCTGTATAGAGGAAAGGGCTATAATTCCTCTAAGCCGATGTGCTGGACCGATCAAAAGTTTCCAGAAATGTTAAGTTGCGGTTATTGCTCCAGATTTATGGTTTATTTATGATTTATACTTTAACACTCAGGAATATGTAACATGGGATCGGTAAGACTGGGATATCATCTTTTCCCTCAATAAATAAATAAGCAGGCATTATATTTTTGCCTCATTGTGGGACGTCCCATGTAATGGGCTCCATGTCCCTCTGTCATGAAGTGTGTTACCATGACTTGCACATTCTGTGGCATCACCTACTGATTTTGTTTCTTTTCCACTCTGGGGCATCCCACCTATGGAGCTTTACACACTGCTCCTAATTTGTCTAATTTGGTTCTCTTTTATCAACTTTTAGGCCTTGTGTGAATATACAGCTTGTACATATGCTTATAAATGCATCTACGTTTGCATGTGGAGTTTGCATGTTCCCCTTGTGTTTGAGTGGGTTTCCTCCGGGTATTATGGTTTCCTCCTACAGTCCAAAGACATGCAAATTCGGCTAATTGGCTGTTCCAAATTGCCCCTAGGTGTGAGCGTGAATGATTATGTGTGTGTTGCCATGAAGGCTCTGAAATTTAGACCCACAAAGTCAGATTGATCCACTCATATGAATCCAATTTTAACAAACGAGGTATAATTTTTTTTCATAATTTCTTATTATGTTGATGCAAATGCAATTTCATGTACTTGAAAGAATAGTGGCTACATATAATATACACTGCCCGGCCAAAAAAAACAGCTGCACACTCTAATATTTTCATGGAGTGCATTTAGCCTTGACCACAGCATGTAATCTCCATGGCATTGTTGCTCCAGTTGGTCCGGTCGGGGCTCAGCAACATTAATGTGGCAATAAAATGAAGTCAGCTGATGAGCTGAATGTACTGAATGAGCAGGTTATCACATCAATGGACTTTTTCTTCTCTGATGGCACGGATATAAAATGGGGACTCAGATAATGAGCGAGTGGTTCAGGGAGCACGAGGAATCATTTTCACATATGTATCAGCACCCCAGAGTCCTGACCTTAACCCTATTGAAAGTTTTCGGGATGTGCTGGAGAAGACTTTATGGAGTGGTTCAGTTTTTCCCTCATCGATTCAAAACGCCGCTGAGAAATGAACCCGACACTGGATGGAAATAAATGTTATGTTGCTTAAGTCTGTTGAAACAATGCCATGATGAGTACGTGCTATAAGCGAGGATAAATGCGGAACAACAACATATTCATGTGTGCGACTTTTTTTTGGCCAGCCAGTGAATATAAGTGGTGTGCAGAGCGCCCGATATTTGTTGAGGCAAAGAACATATTTGTATTCGGATAAAATAAAAAAAGTTTAACAAAAAGTGTTCTCCAATAAACTTAAACGTGAAAGTTGACAGGGCAGGTACTAGACGAAAATCTCGCCGGCTGCTGATATTGTTGTTCTTTTCACAGAATACAAATAATTTAAAAATAATTGTATGGAATACATTTTCGTAAAAGCACACAATATTTCTGAATACCGTATATGCCAGCACCCCTCACACACACACACACACACACACACACACACACACACACACACACACACACACACACATAGCATATATATATATATAGTGTGTGTGGGTTTGTATGCAGCTCAATTACAATGATTAGTCTGAGGGCACCAAGAGTTCTGCACTAAAAGAAGAATTTGTTACATGATGTCAAGCTGTTTGAGGCGCAGTACAAGAGTGCAGCTATTTAAAGGGCCTATTAATCTTCACGATGCACTCAACCTTGGGCTGAATGTAGCATGAATAAACCGCAAAGTGAGTACAGGACAAAGGTGGCTAAATACAGCACCCTGACAATTCACCTTGTTTAACATGCCTGAAGGTTTCAATCTGTCAATAATACGGAGCTACTTCTGTTCTTGGTGGTGGCGGCAGCCAAACACTTAATCAAAACAGAAGACAGTATCGATGAAAGCGTAGAAGAAGATTGCTGTCAGCTGGGAAAACATGAGGATTTGGAGTTTCTTCATTCCCATTCAGCGTGTGCACCCCAGAGAGAATTGTTAAATGGATAAATAAGTAGCTGAGGGGCTTAGGTGAATGAGAAAATGATTCATGAACACTAAATGTGGTAAATAATGATGTTTAAATAATGAGTAACGCGTTTAATGGCTCATAAAACCATATGTATGTATGTATGTATATATTAGAAATACCATAGCATCTCGCAGATTACCTGCACTGATGAATAATTTAACATTCACTTCACATTTTAAATGCTTATAGTATTTCCTATGATAAATAATGAAATTATGGCATGGTTATAATTATTAATATAGCTCCAAACAGTGATTTAGGGGTCAGACAATTTTTCACCCCATCCCCTGCCAACCATCAGTAGGCTACATGTTCTCGAGAAAAAAGCTGATGGCAAAGCATCAAGCCTTTGCTGAGACCTTGGCTCATTTGCTGATTTCAGTAGCCCTCCCAACCCGCAAATGAACTCGAACTTGTTATTATTATTATTTTTTAACATGTTTTATGTTTTATCATGTTGAAAAATACTGGCCAGGTTTGGTGTCAATACATGGAGGCATTTGCTAAGAAATTCACTTACATGCAATGGATGAATTGTTCCAAAATTATTAAACTGAGAAACGATTTATGATGTGGTTGTTCTCGTCACGATGCTGTGATTCAAATTTCATGAAAATGAGACAAAATGTGCAGGTGAAGAAATGAAAAAGTAAGCTTTACAATGATTGGAAACCCAATATGCTGGAAATTGTTGGTGTAGTGTTATTACTACAAATGTATGTATAAAGTTGCCCTGCTGGTGGTGTTACATATATACATATATATATATGGTTATTGATTGCCATATACTCCCATGTCAAAGAATAATAATAATCATAAAAAGAAGAAGAAGAAGAGGGGCAGTTGTCGCTAGGTGGTAGGGTGCTGGCTTACTGATCCAAAGGTCGGGGGTTCAAGCCCCACTATCACCGGGTTGTCACTGCTTTCCCCCCAGTGCCACTAACTGGGTTATGAAAGGCCGGCCAAGTCTCTCACTGTCTGTGGTGAGAGGCATGTAAAAGAACCATTGCTGTCATTTGTAAAGAGTAGGCTGTTGGGTTGCCGTCAGCGTGTTTCTGCCCTGTGTACTCCGGTACGGTGTACTCTGCCCTCGCCCAGAGTCGGCTGAGATGGGCGCCAGCCTCCCTGCGACCCTAATAAGGATTAAGTGGTTCAGAAAATGAATGAATGAATAATAAGAAGGAGGAGAAAAAGAAGATGAAGAAGAAAAGAATGATTATGCTTGTTAATAATATTTATGATGTAGTTATAATTAATCATAGAAAATGATACTTCTATTTTCCATTCACTGGCTATTTGGTAAATTTTGGTGCCTTAAATTGTCCCAATCCTAAACAATTTATGGTGTTTGGCAGATATTAAAAGGGTCCAACAGTGGCAGCTTGGTGATACTGGGGCGTCAACCACCAACCTTCTGATCAGCATCTCCGAGCCTACTTAACAAAAAAACGTTTAAAATGTATGCATCTATTAACAAATACAATGAATGGACAAATACATACCTATGTCCTTATAATGGCGTTTGCCATCATGGGGTTATTAAGTCCTCCCCTTCGAGCTTCACCATTGGGGTTCCTCAGGGATCACTACTTGGTCTATCTTTGAATATCAAATCAGGTCAATTCAAGTGGCTTCATGGTTACCTTATTGTCATGATACGACCTGAGACCACCCAGGAGGATACAGAGTGCACAGGTAGGAAGACAGTACAATAATTACTAAGACAAAACAATAGGTACAGCATTGGACAGTGCAGCATGAAGCACTATACAGTTCTAATGTGTGACAATACAATATAACAATATGCTAATAAAATGCTATGGACTTAAAGATAACATACTCTCTGACAGAAAATAACGTGTTCAATACAGTATTTTGTTTTAGGATCAATTTAAAAAAGAATAGAAAAAAAAGTGCAATGGTGCTTGGTTGAGGAGTGTGTGTGTGTGGGCTGGTGTCAGTCCAGGCTATAGGTTTTGAAGTGTCTGATGGCTTGAGGGAAGAAACTGTTATGCAGTCTGTCTGTGAGGGCTTCATACTCTGGGCTTAGTAGTCACTTCTCATGACTTCGCCCCTCAGTGCTATGCTGCTGACACACAACTTTATTTGTCTTCTATACATATCCTGAGTTCTGCAGATGATTTAAAAACCCATCATCTGATATTCAACCTTGACAAAACGCAGCTGATCTAACTGGCAGCCAAGAATTCCCCTATGCTGGACCTCTCAGTCATCACCGACACCCTCACCGGTCATCTGATAACTCCAATCCCTTCAAATCAGGAACAAGATCCTGCAGATTTATGTCTCGCAGGATCGATAGAATACTCACTTAGCTGCCAACAGGACCAGCTGAAATTCTCACACAAGGTCCCAAGTCGTTCACTTATACCACTGTCTTTCTCCAACACTCCAACAGGAATGTTAGTCGAACTTTCAGTAACTATTTCCAAAAACAGAATCCTCAAAAGGTTGCCAATAATGTACCAAATAGAACATTCCTATTCAGCAATGTTCCACAAACACCTCTGGTAAAACCAGTTTGCTTCATAATGTTATTAAAACATGTTACAATGCTTTCCCCTTAAATTCAAACAATATTTAGCTAGCTAAGATTTAGCGGTGACTGTTTTGCTAATGGTTTTAGGTTAACCTTTTGTGACATTATCACATGAACAATACATTTCTGCACGAACAAATGGACACTTGCTAATACGAACAACACATTTCAACCTGAATACACTACAAATAACAATAGCAAAGTTATATATACAATAATTTGTTTTTTAAATAATAAAGAGAATACGCACTTAAATTTTTTACATTTCTTTAATTGTAGATTGAAATAATATTTTGTCCGGATATATTTCCTGTGCATTTAAACAAAATGTAAAATTTGATCACTTGCTTTTTTCAGGGTTTTAACATCATGTATGGTGTGTTAATGTTAAAGTTCATTGTTGGTTCATGCAGCAAATAATGTTATTTATGGAAATTACCTTGTACAATCCTACCATATTTATGTACGGCATATTATAAAAAAATATATGTTCAAATAAATGTAACAGACAGTCTTTTAAACCAGACGGTTAACTAGACGGTTGCAGCAAATTAAAAAAATCTTCATCCTTGAAATTCAAGCCTCAATGGACTAGCAGCAGATTAGGTTCAGAAGTACGTAGCAGCACACCAACTCAGGTCTTCAAGCTCAGGGTGACTGGCATGCCCTCCTCTGAGATCTAAGGCCTGCAGAGTCGTGAGTCCTCAGTGCTGAAATGAGCTTCGCCTCGCACTTGGAACATCCTCATGTCTCTCTTCTTATCGGAAGAAAACTAAAAACCTTTTTTGTTGTTGTTGTTGTTGTTTTATGCAATACCTTTAAATTTGGATTAGAATGCCTGCCAAAAAAATAAATGCAACTCCCTGTGTGCTCTTATGTAAAATACACATGATGATGGTTCAGAAAACAACATTCTATTCCACTGCAGTCTAGTGTAGACGTCCTTATGATTATTATAGTTGGAATTTTTGATATGCTGATATGAAGTATGGTATATATTGTTGATATGGTGATGCTGAGGGGAGGCTTGGAAGGAAGCAAATGGAAGGGAGGGAGTAGACAAAGCTGCAGACGCCGCTTGCCCAATACACAGGCAATACCAGAGGCTCTTGGTGAAATGTGCAATATTCTTTTATAGCTTTTTCTTTCTTTTCTTTTCTTTTTTTTATCTTATAACTGGGTTGTGGATTCAGTTTATTGTAACTTTACTTACTTTTTTGTGGAAAGTGGAGTTTGACCAGGAGAAAATCAGTCTGTTAGCCATATATGTAATGTATTAGGCTAGTACCTGTAGGCTAATATTTCTAGACAATTTACTCGCTGTGCTCACTGCTGTTTGTTTACGCTTACAGATATCACACTGAATAAAAAGTGATTAGTATCGTGATTCTGGCAAAGTTGCTGTCCCAGTAGATCATCCTCGCAGACGCAGTGATGCTTGTTTAAACATATAAACAAGGATATTAGGCTAACATTAGCATTCGCCTGTTTGTTCTGTATTTTTATATGGCAGTGTAACTATTTATGTTCCGTCGGTTCAGCGTATTAGCTGGAGGACAGATGACAGTCGGATTCAGAATGTTTATATTTATTAATTCATTGGCCAGGTGTGTATTAGGTACTGAATGTTAGTTTTAAAGTTATTTCTATTAAATTTTAAAATTTTAAAACTATTCATACTTACATTCACATGTAGGGGAAATTTGGAACAGCCAATTAGCCTAATGTGGATGTCTTTTGACTGTGGGAGGAAACCGGAGAACCTGGAGGAAACCCATGCAAGTACAGGGAGAGCATGCATACACAGAAATGTCTGGGCCAGGGCATTCCTTTGTATGCATGCTCTCCCTGTACTTGCATGGGTTTCCTCCAGG
>JBCNYH010000005.1:27423679-27435364 GCA_039654325.1 Tandanus tandanus | reverse complement strand
GTGTGTGTGTGTGTGTGTGTGTGTGTGTGTGTGTGTGTGTGTGTGTGTGTGTGTGTGTGTGTGTGAATGAGAGAGAGCAAGAGAGAGGGATGTTGAATGAATGCCTGTGGGCCATGAGTTAATCATCACAGTGCTGTCAAGTGGACTGTTGAAAAATAATCCCTATTGTAAGGCAACTGATGTTGCAGAGAATCTCCAAGTGAGTTGGAGTATATATCTGTATATACTGTACATATATATGTATAAATTTTCATTTTAGTTTCCAATTTGGGTCACTGGGAGGCTGGCGCCCATCCCAGCTGTCAAATTAGCCTAAGGTGCATATCTTTGGACTGTGGACGGAAACTGGAGTACTCCAAGGAAACCTACACAAGCATGCAAACTCACACACAGAAACAAGCACAAGACTCGTACCCTAGACCCTCTTGCTGTGAAGCAGAAGGCTAACCACTATGCCACCATGCCGCATCTATCTCTACTAAAAAAATTATAAATGAGGCATATTGTTGGCAAGTTCCTGGGGTATAAAAGAAATAAAACACGTTTGGATATGGTGTTATTGAAAAAGAAATCAACTACGGGGTGACTAAAATAGCTACGCTTCACATCAGGCTGCATCACACCACCTCGGCATGGATTATTTTCACACCTGTCAGCTGACACTCAAAAATGTTTCACAAAAGCAAAAAAAAAAAACGTTCGCAAAGGTTTCTCTTGGAGAAATGTGCGTGAATTTAAATCTTTCTTTCTGGCTCTTCTCCACCAGTATGTCCTTTAATCGGCGTCTTTCTGGAGGTTCGTCAGGCTGCGCTGTCTGCAGAGAAAAGATGGGAATGCATCGAATTTTAATGAAATCAGCTTTTGTGAGCAGCCTAAGCAATTAATTTTTCAATCGCATATTGCAAAGGCCACAAGAAGGCTGTCCCATGTTGCCATCGCAATGCATTTCATGCATTAAGAAAAAGAAGAAGTAAAAAGTCCTCTTCAAGGCCAACACCAAAGTGTTGTGTTATACAGTGCTGATGATAGCATATCAGCTCCACCGTCCATCACTTCGCGAAGTTAATAACTGCATACACATGCGTTATTTTTAATGAGCTCAACCGAGGAGATGGTTTGGGCTGCTAATTTTCAATTCGAACACATGCCGAATAAATGAAGGGCCTTGTTTAAAGCGTCCAGCTAATTCAAGGACAGAGTGTGGCCTTAACACAGGAGTGCTTTTTTCAGCTTGGTCGTTTGAAGGGATTTAAAGGGATACGGAAGGTAATCTGATCAACAAATTCTTTCCGTTGATGAGTTACCGTCATCGTGAGCAAATGCGATGGAATGAAAGCGGCGGAGTGCTGCACCTCTCTGAAATTGGATCACGGAGTTGAGTAACATACAGAAATGATGTGTTGTGATCAAGCTACTCTTATTGTCTCCGGGATACAGTATACATCCTGCAAGTCTCAAGAGTGTCTGGCAGGGTGTAATGTTTCAATGAGGCAGCAGACAAAAAATAAATAAATACTGCAGGTAAAAGCACCCTGAAAAGGAAGGTATACGACTAATGCCATGATGAGTAACAAACAGTATTAACCTTGGCATGGGACTGACGCAAAAGGCAACAATCTCAATTTGTAACCGTATATGCGCTTTCAAGCTTAAAGGCAATCAATAGCACTCTGTGATAACACAATTATATGACTGACTGGGACAGCAAAGGCAAGCCGTTCACAATCGCATCAAACATAATTGTGTCAAGCGCCAATCAATAGTCATTTTGAAATGTAATGCTTATTTTTAAACACGGACGATGCACATCGCACAACGATAAATGATTGCGTTTTACATGCAACATCGATTCAACTGGGTATCGGAAATCTGGTGGAAAACTAAACACAGTTGGTCTAGTTCCCTAATGGTTTCCTTAACTGATTAAACTCGTTTCACCTCCCGGCTTATACTGATAAATAATCATATTCAATTATTCGCCAAACAGCTTTATCCTACTAGGGTTACAGCTCACCAAATCCATTGCAGGGCCAACACACACAACTATTCACAGACACACACAATTTTGAACAGCCAATTTAGCCTAATATGCTTGTTTTGGAACTGTGGGAGAAAACCGGAGTACCCAAAGAAAACCTACGCAATCATAGCGAGAACATGCAATCTCCACAAAGAAACGCAAGGATCTTCTTGCTGTGAGGCAGATGTGCTAACACTTCACCATTTTCCCATAATTAATTGTTTCCCCTTTTTGTCGTATTATAATCTCTGCCATCGCGGTTATGTTTTACCCATGGTTTGTGAATTTGTTTGTTAGTGGGGTTATGCAATAAGTTATGTGTGAATTTTTTATTTTTTAATTTTTAACTTTGGATAAAAGAAATGCTTTTGGAGATGACCTGAATCAAATTCCAGAGCGAGGAATGTTTTAAAGGATTCTTTAACATTGTGAGATAGGATGGTTTTTGGCATTCTGGTTCTTACAGGGTATTGCTTGACTTGGCAGAGGTTTGCGTTCAATGGTGCTCTTGTTACTAGTTTTTCCTGGGGTTTTTTTTCCTCTCTTAAAAAAATAAAGCATGACAAAGCAAATAAATAACTATCTGTACTTAATAAGACAAATATTATCACTGCATAACACTGCACTTATTTATTGTACCCGTTACTCATATGGTGTGAGCAGCCATGTAGAACAGTGGAAATTTTGCCTAAAATGTCTCATTTATGGTAAATCACACAACACCTTTATTACATGGCTCATATACCCTGCTGGTGGAATTATAGTGGCATTTTGCCTTGATGCAAACAATTCCCTACCTTACCTTTTTAATGTGTTTGTGCATTATGGCTATATTACAGAATAGGAACGTTTGGAGCAGATTGCCAGAGTAGCCCCTTATAATGGTCTGCTAGTAGGTTTGATGAAATTCATTGGTTTGACCATGCATTTAGCATCTGAATAGTTAAATATCCAAATCACAAGACAAATTTATTTCAGAGTAGAGGTAAAGCCGGTATTCACGATGGAGAATTAGGGCCACAGTGAGAGTAAAAAATGCAATGTTATATGAATAAAAGTCCTAATGTTACAATAATTATATATTATAAGAGGTAAAAATATCAGGGGAGGAATTTTTTTTAAGTGAATATAACAAACAGAACAGGTGAGAGAACAGGCAGGAGGAGAAGTAATGCAGTGTGCCTGCTTCTGCCAGTAGCCTCAGACGTCGCGTTGTACTACACATATCACTGAACAGGTAACTAGCTTTGCTTGTTGAGCAACCACAGTTAACATTACAACTTTCATTCTCGTAATTTTTCCTATGACTTAATCTCATCATATTATGACCTTATTCTTGTAATATTACGACCATGAGGTCAGTGTGATCCTAATACCCAGTACCCAGTCATAAATATTAAACCTGAGGGAACAAGTTAGGGAATTGATGCACATAAACATAGCTCAATAAGATTATAGTTTAATATAGATTATAGCAAAATTATAGTTTATGAATGACTGAAACGACTATTCACAACCCAAAGCAAGTATGTGAATTTGAGTTGAAAAGGGAGCCCAAGTGTTGTGAATCCCACCCAATCACACCCCAAAATATAAAACAATATTTAATTTAAGTGTCCGAGCCTAGGATTGCTTTTCGGGCGCCCTATCTTTCATAAGCCGATTTTCTCTTTCATTTGTATCACCCATGCTGTTAGTTTAAGTATCCGTTTAACAAGTTAATTTTCTGTCAAACTTCTGATTTTGGTGTTTGCTCCATTAAAATGTATTTAACTGCAAGTGTTTAACTGCAGAGTTAGAGTGTGTGTGTGTTTTTAATCTGTGCAAGTCTGAGGAGTGGTGTATGAGCCTTTATTTTTTGGGTTTCCATTTCAATATATATAATAAATCTGTGTTTTATTTATTTATTTATTTATTTATTTTTGCTGCCCATCGTTGATATATAAGTTATATCTTCCTGTGGTCGGAACGCACTGACACCAGATGAACACAGCCATATTCCATGACTATAATGCTCCGCTTGGAAGCTACGCTATAAGTACCTTGTAATGGCCACCAACATTTTTAAAGTAAATCTTAACAGCCAAAGATCATTGTTATGCAAACATTTGATAAAGAAAAAAAATTAGAATAAAGCTATAGCAGGTTATTATATGTGGCATAACTGTGGTTTAAAAGCTGGTGGAAATGGCCAGTGACATTCAAATAATATCCTTCTTTCTTGTAATGCAGTTGACGTGACATCTAGCATGATGACGACTACATAAACTCAGATAATATGGAGTCGAGAGGTTGGAGAGTCAGTTACCCCAGCAGAAAGCAGATCAAGCTAATGTGCCTAACTCTTCATGCAGTGTAACAGAAGGGGGAGAGGGGTGGGGGTGGGGTGGGGTGGATTACAAGCTTCGAGAACAAACGTTCATGGCGTTCTATTCTTCCGCATGGCCGTTAGTCAGCTCTGAGCGTTCCGCTGGTCATCAAAAATCAGTGATGCGTGAAATATATTATGATGGCGATGCTCCCTTTCTGATGACAAAATAACAACATGGTTTTTGAGCCGCGGGGCTAATTTTTCTGCGGCAGCGAGCTAAATGCATTAACCTTACAAATGATTTGCTTTGTGCTCATATTGCGTCTGTGGAATCTAATTACGCCATTATTACACTGCAGCTCATTACGGCTTTGACATTGCTCAAGATTTTTTTTTTGTCCTAGTAATGTTTTTGTACAGTTTACCCCGTATTTGTACGTCGTTATATGTTCATGAGGAAAACACAGAATTGTGAGAGGCGTGTTATTCATTCCAGCCATCAGTGGGAACCTGATGTGAATTGCGAGTTTTGCGGCTCTCAGACAAGAACGAAGACGAAAATGAAGTCTCCCTTTCTTAGGACCATGTCAGTTTTGGCTGTTAGTGCTTCATCAACTCAGAATTGACCTTAGGCTTGAATAAATAAGACTAACCCGGCTTGTTGTCATGTGACTATGAGGAAGTGTGATTGTGACGGAAGATTCCCTTCAGATGGACCATGTGATTCATATTTAATGCTCTTGATTCTCTTTTGTCTTCATGTAGCAGGCTGGAGGAAGCCATGTGTGGCGGACTGTATTTACACAATGCCCTTGGCTGTCCCCCCCCCTCTCTCTTTTAGTTTGATGCCAGCTGGTTGCTGTAGAGCAAATGGGAGGGGCAGCGACTGCCAAAAGTTTCTGATGGTTACAACTGGATTCACCTGAAGTCAATTTCTCTGAAAAATAAACTCAATCCAATGCAACAACTGCAGGAGTTCTTAGATTAAAACAGAATTTTGTATCACTCTATTATGGCTGAAAAATAATACCAGTTGCCATGAGATAAATTTCTGCTGGTAGTCATTAGTTCGCCGCATCATCCGCTTTCATTCGAATGTGTTTGGTGAGTCTGATTAAGATGGTATGGACTGTAATTAAGAAAACTGTTGGTTAATTGGACTAATGGTGTCCTGTTGACTAATCAAGCTAAATGTAGCCTTAGATTCCTGTTCTTGGCTTACAGGAGGTAGAAGCCAGTACGGTCTACTGCTCTTTTAGCTTATTCATCTCAAGGTTCAGTTGTGTTGTGCTTTTGAGATGCTTTTCTGCTCACCATGGCTGTAAAGAGTTAGTATTTTAGTTCCCTTATATGTGTTTGAATAGCCTTCCTGTCAACTCAACCCAGTCTCGCAGTCCTCCTCTTATTCTGTCACTCACAAGATGGGAGTGAGATGGTGTGAAATTTCTGAAGCACTCAAAGAAGCCTAAATGGCACCAAAAACCTCACGCCATCATACTGATTTTTGAACTGCGCCGAAGCTCTTGACCTGCATGTTTCTTTTTTCTGTTTTGTGCTGCTTCTGTGCAGCTGGTTGATTGGATAATTTGTGTGATTGGGCACAAGCTGGTGAGCATATGTGGTAATTACTGGTGCAAAAAAAAAATAAAATGACCAGGCCTTAAGAATGACTCATTGATGTTTAGCTCCCATTAAATAATTTCCTGTTATGATGTTATGGAGGCTACTAACTCTGTTTAAGTTTCAGTGCTCGGATGAGTTGGCCTGTATTGAGAAAAAACATTCATTCCCTTCATTCATTCATTCATTCATATATTCAGTCATTTTCTGAGCTGCTTTGTCCTAATAAGGTCATGTGGAGGCTGGAGCCTTTCTCAGCCGGCTCTGAACGAAGGTAAGGTGCACCCTGAACAGCTCGCCAGTCCTTTACCCAATTAGCCTATTGTGCATGCCTTTGCACTTTCGGAGGGAACCCGAGTACCTAGAAGAAACCCGCACAATCTCAGGGAGAACATGCAAACTCCACAGAGAAATTCCCATGTCGAACCAAAGACCTTCTTGCTGAGAGGTAGACGTCCTGATAACTACGCCACTGTGCTACCTGTGATAAAATTCATTTGGTGAAATCTTACTCAATGGTTGTGTGGGTATTGCCCTGCGATGGCCTGGCGAGCAGCCCAGGGTGTACCCTTCCCTCACCCAGAGTCAGCTGAGATGGGCGCCAGCCTACCCGCGACCCTAATTAGGATTAAGTGGCTTAGAAAATGAATGAATGAATGAAATAGTACTCAGCATATCAACATGTCATACCCTAACAAAGGATAAAGCATTTCAGAAAATGATATGAAAACATGTCATAATGCATGATGCAAGAAATGCCTGCATATTTGTTTTGTTGTTGTATTCTGAGGTTAATGTTTCCTTTGGTGAGATTAGGAATTCTTTTCCATTTTCTCGGGAAAACTTTTGAAAAAAAGCCACCTTCAAAATACCATCTCCATCTGGAAGCTTCAGCTTGTCAAATTTTATTACCTGTTATCCCCAGTTGCACCCCGTGAATATGAGCCAACCTTTACATGTCTGAGCCTGTGAGATGTGTTTGGTTATTTTCCCTTCTATAGCAGGTACCTTGATAGTGGGCCAGTGCTCAGAGATGGTAATATCTCAACATGTGGTTGTTTGTTTTCATGATTGGCAGGTTTTTTTTTTCTGCCCAGGTGGGAAATCTATGTTTGGCGGGATAAAAAATCATAACCAATAGGAGCTTTTTAGATTAATAAATTACACTGTAGAACCAGGAAACCAAATAAATTGACTAAATAATGACAAACAGAATTCATGACTATTGAGAAAATGTAACCCCTTTGTGACAGATTTTAATATGTAATACTACTAGTATTTTTTTTTTTAAGCCTTTGGGAACATTTGAGCAACTGCGGCTGGAAACCATCTGGCAGATCTGGCTATCTTTGATTTCTTAGACAGATTGTGTATAGGCGTGCTATTGCCGCATCCGTGCTCTGTGGGGGAAACTCGGGCAGATGGGAAGACTTCCCTTTTCTCACATTTCAAAAGCATTGGACTTGCTGCCAAACTCAAGAGGATGATTGTTAGTTCCTGCTCATCATTGCTGGGTGCTTAAGAACCCCCCACTGTTTAATGTTTCCTAGTGACAGGAAGCTGAAAACTGAAATATTGTACCAAAACAACACTTGAGAGCAAAATCATATAACTTGAATGTACCTCAACTCAAATAACTCAAATAACGCCGTTTTACGATTTAGTACTGGAATATCAATTTATACCAGATTTAGTCCTCTTTCATGATTATAATAACCTCCACTCTTTTGGAAAGGTGTTCCACTAGATTTTAGAATGTAGCTGAGGTCAAGCACTTATGTCTGACGTGAGGATCTGGAGTGCATACGAAGTTCCAGTTTCATCCCAAAGGTGTTCAGTGGGGTTGAAGGCAAGGCTATGTGAAGGCCACTCAAGTTCTTTCATTCCAACCTTGGCAAACCACGGCTTCATGGAGCTTGCTTCATGCACAGGGACCTTGTCATGCTCTAACAGGTTGGCCCCTTGGTTGCACCGAAGGAAAATTGATGCCATAGCACTCAAAGACATTCTGCACAGATCCAGTGCTATCTTGGATGCCATTGAAGCATGTTAGTTATAAAGCTAAATATGTAAGAGGTTCAAGGTGGATTTTTCCTTTAATAGCTTTTTGCATTAGTGTTGGGTTTCATGACTTGGTCAGAGATATGAGCATTCTTTCGACTCAGTAAACTGCACTGACAGTAATTCTGACATGACGTGGAAGCCTTCGCACTTAGCCGTAGCATTATTGTAATTCCGAGTGGAGTTTTAAGTGAAGCAGCGTGTCTGAGCACCAGCAGGAATGCACAAAGTAATTCATGCTCAGTCACAGAAGCAGAAAAAAGGATCCTCTTACCTTCCCTTACTAAAAGCATTCAAAGTAAGATAAGTATTTAAGATAAGTCTTTGTGAAAAATGCAATAATAATGATAATAATAATAATGATGATGATAATAATAGGACGGCACAGCAAGAAGGTTCCGGGTTCGATTCCTGGGCTCGGGTGTTTCTGTGTGTAGTTTGCATGCTCTCCCCGTGCTTGCGTGGGTTTTCTCCGGGTACTCTGGTTTCCTCATACAGTCCAAAAACATGCACAGCAGGCTAACTGTCTGTTCCAAATCACCCCTAGGTGTGAGTGTGGGTGTGAATGATTTTATGTGTGTTGACCCTGCGGTGGCCTGGCAAGCTGTCCAGGGTGTACCCTGCCTGCGCCTAGAGTCGACTGAGATGGGCGCCAGCCTCCCCGCTACCCTAATTAGGATTAAGCGGCTTAGAAAATGAATGAATGAACTCACTGACTCATTTCCCAACCTGTTTAATTATATACTTTTAGGGTTATTGGGAGGCAGGGGACAATCTCAGCCAGCACTGGGCAAAGGCGGGGTAATTCCTGAACAGCTCGCTATTACAGGACAACACACACCTCTCCCCCACACCTAGGGGCATTTGGACCAGTCAATTCGCCTAATGTGGATGTCTTTGGACTGTAAGAGAAAACCGGAGAACCCGGAGGAAACACACATAAACATGGAGAACACGCAAACTCCACACAGAAATGCCCTCGCCGAGCACAGGACTCGAACCCAGGACCAGGATCTTTCTGTGAGGCGGACGTACTAACTACTACCGCCCAAAATCAAATCAAGCAAATAATAATACACATCCTATTTGTATCTTCATTTGTTTAGAAAATATGATCTTGTTCAGAACAAGAGCGCTCAGAGAGCACAATCCCCCATAGGAACCAAAAATCAACCTACCTTTCTCACATTATTAAAGAATCATTTAAACATCCCTGGATCCTGAATTTGATCCGGATCATCTCCAAAATCCAGTGCAGTCTTCCTTGTCCAAAATCCCACCTCTGGTAGAAATTTCATGAAAAACTACACAGTACTTTTTCTGTAATCCTGCTAACGAGCACACAACCCTGACCAAAAACATAACCTCCTTGGTGGAGATAATACAGCATAGCTGGTTACATTCGTAGTACCTTGACCCCCTCCTAATAACTGTAATTTATTTCATTTTAAGCAACATTCTGCTTTTATGCCAGGTTTGCCAACATTTTCAACAAAGTAAACTTGCTTTGCTGTTTGTTCTTCACTGCAGATGTCAACCGGAGGGAAAGCTGCCTTGAAGTCGGGTCTGTCGTATGCAGATATAGCTGTTAATGTCAACTTATCAACTTCCTTTAGAGTGGGAGGGTTTTATGTAACTTTTCAAAAGAAAACAACTTGTCAGACAACAAATGGTGCACAACACCAATATCACACACAGCATGTCCTTAGAACATCCCCGAACACAGCTTTCAATAAAAAAATAAAATAAAATAAAAAATGCATGGCAATGACTGACATACTGAAGTGGAACTCACAAAAGACATCAAAATTGGGGCCTGAAATTAATCCCACTAGGATGAATTTGGAGCTGGGAGGACACTTGCCACCCAATCGTGCCTGAAAAAGAAAAAGGGAAAGAAACTATACTGTTGCTATGGTTTCACATTAAGGTGCAGACTATTGCTATGACATACAGCAGTAATCTCCGTCCAAATCATATTAATGCCAGCCATACAGGTATATTCAACTGTGTTTGTGATTTACTCCCCACAGTCTTCATGAGCGCAATGAAGAAATTATATATAAATATATATATAGATTAAATGATTACAATTGGGCATTGTGGTATTGTTTTTGGGATTTATTTTTCAAATATTGTTTTTATGGTTCCTGAGAAATTTATAAGGTTTTTTTTTTCTTCTTGTGTTTCATGTGTTCTTTGTTTGGTAAGGTTATAAAAAAAAGTTAGCGCACGGTATATTAATCACAGTTTTATCACAAAATGCAAAATCCTTGTTTGAACTTCTTTATAATTAATTATTTATCTCACTCATTCGCCGAACCGCTTAATCCTATTAGTGAAGCTGGAGCGCGGCTGACACTGGGCGAAGGCAGAGTACGCCCCGAACAGCTCGCCAGTCCATCGCAAGGTGTGCAACACACAAAAAAATATATTTACACCCACACACAAACTCTTTTACTAAAATGATTTAGGACTTACAGTTGTGCTATAACCAACCAGACTTCATGTTAAACTATAGTGAAGTTTCTGCTACATGGTTTGTATTTTTATGGTTTCGACCAAATGAGGATGGGTTTCCCTTTTGAGTCGGATTCCTCTCAAGGTTTCTTCCTCGTGTCAGCTGAGGGAGTTTTTCCTTGCCACCGTCACCACGGTCTTGCTCATTAGCGATATGTAGGGTTTGTTGAAGAGATGTTTAAATGCTTAAATGCTTTTTGAAAAATTTGTTTTACTCTGTAAAGCTGCTTTGCGACAATGTCAATTGTAAAAAGCGCTACACAAATAAAACTGAATTGAACTCACACCGAGGGGAAATTTGGAGCAGCCCATAAGCCTAATGTGCATGTCTTTGGACTGTGGGAGGAAACTGGAGTACCCGGAGGAAACCCACACAAACTCATGGAGAACATGCAAACACCCGAGCTCAGGACTCAAACCCAGGACCTTCGTGCTGTGAGGCCGTGAGGCGGACACGCTAATTGATTAGCTTATTAATAATCATTAGTTTGGCTAGATTAAAAAAATTCTGATTTTTTTTTTTCTGATACTAGCATGTGAAAAGATAAACCTTGTTATAAAATAAGAGGATCACATTTTTACTCCTAGCGCAGCTAACTGGGTTATCAAAGGGTCAGACATGGGCTGGCCATGTCTCTTACTGTCTGTGGTGAGAGGCATGAAAAAGAACCATTGCTGTCGTTCGTAAAGAGAAGGCCACTGGGTTGCCGTCAGCGTGTTTCTGCCCTGCGATGGCCTGGCGAGCTGTCCAGGGTGTGCTCTGCCCTCGCCCAGATTCGGCTGAGATGGGCGCCAGCCTTCCCGCGATTCAAATTAGGATTAACCAGTTCAGAAAATAAATGAATGAATGACATCTTTTTACCCTCTTAACCTGGCATTTTTATCCGACTGGAAATTTCCATCTTACAAATTGTTGCAATAAAACAAATCTATATTGTATCATGTTGAATTACTGGCTGTTTTAAAATGAATATTGCATACACACATTGGAATTTTTGATGTTCACTAAATCATTCAAAGCTTTGGTTGATGTCTTGGAGCAAAACTGCTTTTACACACACACACACACACACACACACACACACACACACACACACACACACACACAACACACACACACACACACCCCCATACATAAAAGCACCCAATATCT
>JBCNYH010000005.1:27407919-27419613 GCA_039654325.1 Tandanus tandanus | reverse complement strand
TTTTTTATTTTAGTCTTTCTGCTCTCCAGTCTTCTATTTTTATTTTTTTTAAAAAAGGAAGAAAGGCCAATTTGGGAGAAGGTCCCCCCCCCCCCCCCCCCCCCCGTGTTGTTCTCAAAATAAAGATTTCTCGGCTTTGTTACTGTTTACTGGTTAACAGTGTTCGACAGATGTTGTGCGCAGCAGGTAAACAAATGTTTGTACATGCCGTTGACTTTATCTGGAACTTTGCTGCCTCATCAGCCGAATGGATGTACAGAAGCATGGCTTGTTTTTGCCACGTGTCGAAGCTTGATAAAGTTCTTTGTCAGGGGCAAAAATGGAAGCTGCTGATAGTCAGGTACATTCTGCGACGCCTAACCGGATCAAGACTATAATTGAAGCCTGGGGAATGCTCATTTAAATGCATAACACCTGAGTTCTAATTCTGTCGTCACTCCTCACAAAAAACATCCTTCTTTTACACAAGTAGGCTTTGATTAATGGGTACTTACACCACCAGGGCTTCCAATTAATTCCTTTAATTATATCAGACACTATCAATGGCAGGGGAGGCCAAAACGAAGAAGGTAATTCTCCCTTATTAAGCTTAATGCCTTAGCCCATGATGTGTATACCTTTTTTTTTTTTTAATTACCAAAGGGAACGTTAACAACTAAAGTGGTATACTCCACCAGTGTACCTATTTAGAGTTTATTTATTTATTTATTATTTTTTTTTTTTTTGTGGTAAAGTGTAGTAATAGATTTTCAAAATGCTAAACTCTTGCCCTCAAACTATTTCAGGAGTAATCAATGAATGTCGTTTCATAATTAAAAATTGTCCTCAAGTGCTTTCGCCAATTAGCTGTAATTTGATACTGCAGCAGGTTTTAAAAAAAAAAAGGGAAAAAAAGTGTGAGATAGGAAGAGTCTTTGCCTCAAAGCCTATTGGGAAGACAGGTAATAAAACACATGTTTTTCTCTCCTTAGTGTACTGGGGCCATTAGACATAACATTAAGTGCACAGTGTCATTCCAGACAAAACAAACAACAAGATGAAGACCAATATCCTTCAAGAAAAAAAAAACAACCTTTTTGACTTTCGAGCTCTTTTAGATTAAGAACTTTACTCACTCTTACTCATTTGCCAAACTGCTTAATCCTACTATGGTCATCCGGAGGCTGGTGCCTATCTCAGCCAACACTGGAAGAAGGTGGAGTCCACCCTGAACAGCTCGCCAGACCATCGCAGGGCAGGATACACACAACCATTCGCACTCACATTCCCACATATGGTCAATTTGGAACAGCCAGTAAACCTAATGTGCATGTCTTTGGACTGTAGGAGGAAACTGGTGTACCAGTAGGAAATCCATGCAAAGACAGAAAGAACATCCATGCAGAAACGCCCTCGCCGAGCCCAGGAATCGAATCCAGGGCCTTCTTGCTGTGAGGTGGACGTGCTAACTGCTACTGTGCCGCCATTACTAAACCTGGTAGATGAAATATACTTTTGATGGATGTCTTCTCTCTTGGGATTTTAATAATTTTCAGGCAATACGGAATGGGATATATGAGGTTTGCAGTATGGTATTAAGGCATAAGGGCAGTGGTGGCTTACTGGCTAAGGCGATGGGCTACTGATCTGAAGATCAGTGGTTCAATCCCCACTATCACCACTTTTGGGCCCTTGAGCAAGGCCCTTAATGCTCAGTTGTATAAAAATGATAATTGTAAGTTATCGAGCTGGATAAGAGCGTTTGCCAAATGCTGTGAATGTAAATGATTAGTGGATAAATCTTCCAACGATTTCATTTTCTATCAACATACAGTATAAGAGGCCATTAAGTAAGGTGACACCTTTGTTTTAAGCTTATACATGAAACTTTATAAGCAACACAGAAGTCATTTTCCTGCTAGCTGTATATATAAATGACTTCTTAACCGAGCGTGAGGTTCAAATCACACTATCACCGAGTTGACACTGCTGTCCCCCCCTGCGATGGCCTGGCGAGCTGACCAAGGTGTACACTGCCTCCCTGCGATCCTAAATAGGATTAATCAGGTTCAGAAAGTGAATGAACCAGACACTAGAACGCAACAAACAAAACCAAGGCTGATCGGCGAGGTGAGGAGCGCGCTTACATCCCCTTCCTGATTGCACCCATGAACGCCACCCACACTGGGAAACCCAATTCATCGGTGAATCAGAAGTGACCCTGTAACACTACCAAAGCCCTCACGGACATGAATGAAGACGCCTTGTTCAGAAGCGGGCAAGTTACAGTGCCTGAAGTGCATTAAATAAGGCCACCATTTCAAAATCTAATATAATAAACTACTTAACTTCGTTTGCTCAGTGTGTTTAAAGAGATCTCAGCCCTTCAGGAAATTAGAGGTGAGATTTCTTTATGCAGACCTCCTGCTCAGTTAATAAGCAGTTTTAATTCATAGTTTGCGCATATTAAAGCCAATTTAAACATCCTTTCTTTATTATCCATAATTTTTTCCTCTTTATTTGCAAGTAGATGAAACAAACAAACAAAAAAATTCAATAAAGACTTAATAAGACTTCCTTCTATAAATGTTAAAAATTTATTTCCATAAATACTTTACTGTTTCAACAATAATACATGTGCTTGTTTAAATAACCATCTTTTATTATTATTATTATTATTATTACTATTATTATTATTATTACATTTAGATTACATGAAGCCAACACAAGTCCTATCAAACAAGCTGTTCCTAAAAACACAATAATCTGTTAGAATCAGTGCATTAATATAAAAACATGTACAGTGTGTACAAAACCAATCAGAACCGAACCATCCATAAACTACATCATACTGAACAAGAAATTAAATACGAAAGGTAGGAAAACTTTCCATGAGGAAACAGGATGCTGGAAATATCTGCAACTGGTCAGTGTTTACCCACAATCCTCCTAAAATACATGCAGGCAAAGTACTGAATGTAATTTTGTTCATGTAATATGCGATGTGTAACCGAGTCCATTTTGAAAAGCAGGATTCCCACGGTGTGTTGCAGGTTGTAACCTTATGGAGCCGAGTACCGATTTCACAGGCAGAGGTTCTCTACTGTTTATATTTACATTTATTTTTATTCACTTGAGAGATGGTTTAAGAGTTTCTGGTAAAACAAAAAAATAAATAAAAATGGTAATAATAATAAATATAGAGCTGAATACAAATCCAAGCACATACAGTAGACGAAAACTTTAGGGTTTGGGGTTGAGTACAAAGGCTCAACAGTAATTCTGTGATTCTACGACATCTAGCAGCATCATAAGATTATTATAAAGACTTTTCTTATCAAACATCCGAATCTTCAGAAAATTAACTGTAATTATACATTGTCTATGTTGCCAATCCACACCTTCTTAAAGAAGGTTTTTTTTTTAGTTTGGGCTGGGTCGACCCACAAATGAACCAACACCTGATTATGGGCCAAAAGAGCTTAAGCGTTTTTTGTTTGTTTGCATGTTTGTTTGTTTTTTTTGGTGATATGTATTGATAATTATCACTAGGAGACTGGAGCCTATCTCAGCTGACAATGGGCGTAGGTGGGGTACACCCTGAACAGCTTGCCAGACCATTGCAGGGCCAACACACACAGCCGTTCACACTCACACTCACACCTAGAGGAAATCTGTTACAGCCAATTAGCCTAATGTGCATGTCTTTGGATTGTGGGAGGAAACTGGAGTACTCTGAGACAACCCACGCAAGCACTGGGAGAACATGCAAACTGAACACAGAAACACCCAAGCACAGCTCAAACAACTCAAACCCAGGACCTTTTTGCTGTGAGGCAGATGTGCTAACCACTATGCTACCGTACCACTTGCTGGATATCATACAAAAATAACATAAGTTAATGGATTGATTAGCTAGTTGTCTTTATTCAAGCATTTCTTTGATGTACTGTATGTAATCGTTCATCGTTCATTTTCTGAACTGCCTGATCCTGATTAGGGACTTGGCGCCCATCTCAACCAACTCTGGGCGAGGGCAGAGTACACCCTGGACAGCTGGTCAGACCATTGCTGGGCATACTGTATGCAATATTGTCTGTTTTTTTTACATCCCTTTTTATTTATATAAGCAGGAAACATTACCAAGGGAAGTACGCCTGGCAAATGCCACTGAGTGATCTTTGCATGTTCTCCCCTTGCTTGCATGAGTTTTCTCTAGGTACTCAAGTTTCCTCCCACAGTCCAAAGACATGCATATTAGGATAAGTGGCTGTTAGAAATTGCCCCTTGGTGTGAGTGTGAGTATGCATGGTTGTGTGTTACCCTGCGATGGTCTGGCAAGTTGTTCAGAGTTTACCCTACCCTCGTCCAGTGTCGGCTGAGATATGCTCCAGCCTCCCAGGTGACCCGAGTAGGATTAAGCGGTTCGGACATGAGTGAGTGCCATCTAGTGGAACTTGATATACTACAGCCTTCGCATGGCGGAAAAGTGCTTAAGTCAAGGGCAGAATACGCAAACTTCAATAGAGAATCAAAGAGAGCCTCTATAGAGTTGCTATAACAAATGACAACAGTATCGAACATGTCTTCAGGATGTTTTGTTAAAAGCAACTGTAGCTGGATAAAAAGTACATGGGGTCTTTGATTAATAATAAAAATCTGATATGGCATGTTGTGTTATTCCTTACATAATTGATCTCCAGTTATGTAGCGATACATGTTTTTGTAATGAATTCCCTTTGAAAATAAAGTGCTACATAATAAACATGCCTAACATTTAGCTAGCAGTAGTTAGTTACCTAATAGAAGCTGATATGATATTATGATATATTGTCTATTCATTCATTTTCTGAACCGCTTAATCCTAATTAGATTCGCAGGGAGGCTGGCGCCTCCAAGACATCGCCAAGCCATCGCAGGGCAGAAAAACGCCGACGGCAACACGGTGGCCCACTCCTTTTGAAAGTCAGCAATGGTTCTTTTACATGCCTCTCACCACAGACAGTGAGAGACATGGCTGGCCTTTGATAACCCAGTTAGCTGCACTGGGGAGACAACAGTGATAACCTGGCGACCTTCGGATTAGTAATCCAGTACCCTACCACCAGGGCACCACTGCCCCGTGTATTGTCTATGTTTAAGGAAAGTGCGATAGAAATCAGTGATTACTTGTTGCCACTGGCATGCATTTATACTGGTGTCCTTTTCTGCTTAAAGAGGACACTCTTATATCATGAGATCACTGGGGACTCTGGACAAGAGTTAAGAAATGTTTACAGGTGTGTTTGGTAGGAATCACAGGCTTTTTATATACAGTCCCATTTCAAAAGTTGTCACTGGTCAATTACTTACAGGCAGCACAGTAGATAAGAGCGCTTCTCCAAAATAGGCTAAATCAATCCCAGGAGGCTAAACTGATTGAAGCGATCTGTTTCTTCGATCAACATCACAGCACATCTAGATAACCCTAAAACCCCTTCAACAGTATCAAGCCATATGATATACAGTTAATACGACGCTGACTGCTTTCGCCAGAAGAAGGAGAAGAAAAAATAAACAGGTCATAGAACGTCATCAGAGAAAATACAGCCCAACATAAAGCCAGGGGAATGTGCTGGATTTACTTTATATTCAATGACTGCAGTTGAGGGAGAAAGATTTACAGGATCTCGTGTGAGCATTGCAGCGTCTGGTTCCGCTCATTTCGCTGAGCAATATGGAAAAGTACAGCACCCTTGGTGTTTGTTCTCTAAGCTTTGCCGCGAAGATATGCTTTACCTTCTTGTTTTCCTGTAAGAAGGGAGCATTTTGAATTCTCTCAGACGTGACTACATATCTGCTTCGCTCCAACTCAAACATGTAAAATGCGCTCCTCCGATTCGTTCAGATGGAGCAGGGATGTTAACTTTGATTTAGTATGCAATGCGGGTGGCTTTGAAACCATTTTATTTTATACCACACATTGATTTCATACCTAATCAAAGAACGTTATAGAACATCTTGCACTTTTAGATAGTTCTCATTTCTTGATGTATATACAGTGAAAGGCATATTAATGTGGTTGTATGCTCTCCAAATGTGCCCTCTGTATTTTTAATGATTTTTTTTTTTTGTGAATCAGATTTGCCTAAGCAGTACATAGTGTGTGGTGATTTCGATCAGTTCTGTGTGCAGTCAAGTTCCTGAATGAAAAAGAATATATGAATATTATTTTGGGCTCATGCCCAGTGTTTCCGGCTCCTGGCTTCACGTTGACTCTGACCAGGATACAGCGGTGGTTGAAATGGAATGAAGGAATAACCATGAATTGGGTCCATGTGGATGTGCAGAGCAGCGCCTTACAGCAAGAATGTCCAGGGTTTGAGTCCTAGGCTCAGAAAGGGCGTTCCTGTGTGGGTTTCCTCTAGGTCCTCCAGTTTCCTCCTACAGTCCAAAGATATGCAACATTATGCTAATGGGATATTCTCGATTTCCCCAGGTGTGAGTGAGTGAACTCAATTGAAACCATGACCCTGATCAGGCAGTTACTTCAGGATAATTGAGCGCCATCCATCCATCCATCCATCCATCATCCATATATCATCTATACCGCTTATCTGTCATAGATGGGAAAAATCGGGAACCAATAACAGCTGACTTCATTTAAGAGGCAGCGTACTCCCTAAACAGGTCACCAGTCTATCGCAGGGCTAACATGGAGATGAACATCCATTCACACTCCAATTCACACCTAGGGGCAATTTAGAATAGCCAGGCGACCCAATGTGCATGTCTGTGGGAGGAAACCCACGCAAGCATGAAGAAAGCATGCAAGCTCCACATTTAAAGGCATCAGTTGGCCACAAGATTCTTGCTATACCTTTATTTTCTGCTAACCACTGAGCCGCCTGATAACTGAACGAACACGTTAATGTACAGGTTAATGAATATAATCTTACTTTGTCTCGAACGTTTCACTGTAATTGCACTGCGTCCGGCATTCTTTCCCCTTCAGCGAATAAACATTTCTGCGCTTGAACTTCTGGATCATGCAATAATCATCATTTACTTACGATTGGGTTTCCACCTAAAATCGACTAGACTTCTTGCTAGCCCAAAGTTTGAAAATATGTTTTGTGTGTTCTCGCTTACTAAACTTGGTAATTACCTGCTAACTTTAAACGAACTTCCCTAAACTGTTCTCCTGGATTCAAATTCAGCCCCTTTTGTGTGAATTCATACTTTCGGAAAGTTTAAATCATAATGAATTCTGCCACAATCCAGCCATCCATCCATCTATACTGCTTATCCATCAAGTTAAAGGGGAAAGTCTGCAGCCAATCCCAGCTGACTTGAAGCGAAAGGGGGTACACCCTGAAAATCTCAACAATCTATTGCAGCACTAACACAAACACTTTAAGACAGCAATTTAGGAAGCAATGTCTTTGGACTGTGGGAGGAAACTGGAGTACCTGGAGGAAACCCAGACAAGCACATGGACATGCAAAGTCAATGCACAGTTTGTTTCGAATTAACCATGTCGGAGCATATACTGTACAAAAAAACGTTCGTAGAGAACAAACAGACTGGTATTTGAACTAAAACGCGACAACATTTAGCTAAATTAAATTGTTAGCTAGTTACTTTAAGTTATTCAAAAGAATAGATTCTCACTCCTCCATGAACATGCTTTAGTGCCTGTTCTGTTTGATCACAGTCTATCCACGTCTGGACCTGTAATAGATGAATCAGCATAGACAAGCAATTCTAGTGTTGAGGTAATTAAAAATAAACAAAAAAGCCCACACAATGTCATGCAGCAATAATTGTTGTCGCTTAATGACCAACACCTGGACTCCATTAGTATGATTATGTTCTGCCGTGTTCAGTAAATATTAACAAGCTTGTCTGACTTTTGCTAGTGAAGACTGATCATGTTTGGGCTTGTTCTTTGCTTGTCATAATGACATAAAAACAGCTACAGCTCCATGTTTTGGAACCTTGATGTGATTAGTAGCATGTATTGGTCACTATTTTAGAGCCTGAAGAACAATTTATGCCCAAGTGCCGCTTTTTTTTATGTCGAATGGATCATCTCACTCGGACATGGGAGATCTGTACTTAAGAACTCCTGATGTATACACAATATGCTCATACAGCTTATTAGATTGGGCAGCACCTCACAGCAAGAAGTTCCTGGCTTCAAGTCCTGGGCTCGGCGAGGGCGTTTCTGTGTGGAGTTGGCATGTTCTCCCTGTGCTTGCGTGGGTTTCCTCCGGGTACTCTGGTTTCCTCCCACAGTCCAAAGATATGCACATTAGGCTAACTGGCCCTTCCAAATTGCCCCTAGGTGTGAGTGTGAGTGTCAATGGTTATGGGTGTGTTGGCGAGTTGTTCAGGGTGCACTCTACATAGAGTAGGATGGGTTCCTATTTTAGTCTGGCAAGCATTTTTGTGATATAAAACGGAATTAAAATCATATTAATCAGTGCAAATCTGAATTGATTTCGATGCAATTTATCAATATGACCTCCACCTTCATTACGTGTCAGCATAAAAAATAGCACTTGATACAGCACATCCTTATTAAGTTGTGCACACAGCTTAATGAAGCCCGCAGCTATGAAATCAAGGTCACGAAATCATAATGTGTTTGTGGGATGTGTTTTGTTCATCTGATGCAATTAAGACATGCAATTACATCTGTGGTCTGAATATCAATGTGCACAATTTCACACATTTAGTTCCCTAAAGAGAAAAGTCAATTTACCTTCAGATTTTTGACTTTCTTTTATTGTTAAACCACTACAGAAAAAAATATATATATATACTGCATAAATATTAGTTTGCTGCTAGTGAAGGGTTTTTAAGACATCACACAGTGTATTTCAATAAAATTTTATAAGTTCGTTTTCCTCTCCGTGTCCAGTTCCACTGAGCGTGCTTTTTGTCACTTTTGAAACGAACTGAATCGCTTTATTACCGTGAAGAACCCAACGATGGAACGAGTGCTCATTGTCTTGAGTTTCAGTCAATGTGTTTTGAAAGATCTCATACAAGTGCTGCACAATAATCGCCCTTGCAGATTACCGGTGCGTTCACATTGTTCACAGCAGGTGGCAGAAGAAATTGGGAGCAATAGAGGCGCAATTGTCAAAATTGCTCTCTTCCTTTTGCATTCACTCTCTCTCCCTTTTCCAGAACGCTAAGCAAAATGTAGCGAACTGACTTCCACTACTTTGGTGCAAAAAAAAAAAAAGAAATGCATTTGTGTCTCGACTGTACTGCTCCTCAAGCTTGAGAAAATGTATGGTGGCTGATCAAAGTATCTCGTGTTTAAAGCAACAGACCTATTTCTATACTATAAAACAGCACACCATGTTTTGATCAATTGTGCTCAACTATGAAATGCTAGTTGTGTAACTGAAAATGGCTTTAGCAGGATGAGAAATACACAGGTGCTATTTTGAGCCATGGGGCCATTGGTGTAGTGGTTAAGGTGCTGGGCTCATGATCGAGAGGTCATGGGTTCGGATCCCCACTGTGCTAAGACCCCTGGGCAATTTCTTAACCACAGGTGTGCCTCTGTCCACCCAGCAGTATAAACGGGTACCAGTAAAAATGCTGGGAAGGTAACCTGCGATGGACTAGTGTCCCATCCAGGAGGAGTTGAACTCCTAGTTGCTTCATGCTACGGAAACCGGGGCCTGATGAGCCAGTAGGTTCGAGTGTAAAAGCCGAACAGACTTTACTTTTTTAAATTTTGAGTAAGATTCCTAAAGTTCATGACCTTCTATTTGGATGACTGCCGAATCAGCTAGAGGGGCACTCAGATTGCAAGGTACCTCCGCCAGGCACAAATGGATTATTATAACGTGGCATAGTTAAAATGAAATGTCTCCCTCTAGTGGAGGGATGAATATTTTGCCCAATGCTAAAGAATAAAGATAAAGGATTTTTCAGAATCGGTGCAGCGGAGGTAAAAATAATTGCAGTTGTTTATTAATAAAACAATAACACATTGTATTTCTTTCAACCATTTACTGCTATGGAATGTCAGTAAGACTTGGGTTATCATAGTTATTAAGCAATTATTAAAAGAGGTGAAGTATGATATAGATAATCATTCGGTTGAGGGGTTGTTATGCAGATAACACCCCCGTGACTGAATAATGCTCCATGTCGTACAAAAGCCGAATTCTTCAATTGTTTTGTTGTTATTAAAAATTTTTTTGAAGTAGACAGACATGTTACCATGTTGCTAATTAGCTAGTTTCCAATTCATTTTAGACACAAAAAAGCAACAAAATATGGAATTAAAGTATTTGATAGTAAAACTTTTTTCACCAACCAAGCCTTGAAAGTGGGCAGCACTTTTCTCACTAGTTTTTTCTCTTGAAAGAAGGGGAAAGGAGGAACATAGCTCACAAAAACTGAAAGGCTACACCTCGCCACAGGCAGCTCCGCCTGTCAGCGCTCTAAACGTCATTTAATTTTCTCAATATTCATGCTGTTGTAGTCCTATTTCTTTATACTTACATACAGCATGTATGTAGTTCTATGCTATCTCTATGTGTGTTATGAGAAACCACAAAGTAACTGGAATCTTTCCCATGTTGGCAGACATAAAGGTACCTAGGAAGGAGTCTCCAGTGTTAATGTGTTTTAATACTCAGACTTAGCTATATTTTAGGTTTATTTAAAGCGTCTGTCACATACATCGTACAAAAGATCAACAAAAAAAATGGACAGATTCCTAGGGCAGTTGTGGGTGTGTCATATGAAACTCACCCGTCATGCCACAGAAAAGTGTTGCGCGATGCCCTATGGCACAAGTGTCAAACTCAAGGCCTGCGGGTCAGATCCGGCCCTTCAACTCATTTATATATAGATATAGCCATGTAGATTTCATGGTTGCCATTTTTTAATAGATGTTGCATGATTATTCGGCCCTCGATGACCTCGAAAGATAGGCCCCCAGTAAAAATGAGTTTGACACCACTGCCCTACAGCATCCCACAGCTGTGTTATGATGTTACTTTTTGGGTCATCTGGTGCGCTCAGGATTGTACGGTTTGCTTACAATAGTCCTATATTTTCCCTACATTAAACTCATGGGACCTCCTTATAGACCCACGAGTCATGAATGACATTTTGTGACAGTGTGTGAGTACATCATATAATTGACATATGGTGGTTGTACGGTATTTATTTTTATTGTTTTGAAAAAAATCACACCACTTTTCCATGAAAATCTTTTTAACCACTACAGAGGTAAAACATATTTTTTTATGTTCAAGTTCAAGAAGCTTAATTGTCATTTCAACCACATATAGCTGACGCAGTACATAGTGAAACGAAACAATGCTTCTCCAGGACCAGGTGCTACATAAACATACAACAAGTATCAAATCAAAAATGAACAAGTATCAAATCAAAAATGTGAACACAACTACACAGCTTTCAAATCCACCTCACCCAAACCTACATCAGTCCCTTCTGTCAGCGTTGCTAAATTCGCACTCAGTTTGCTTTTCCATTTCAGGACGTGTTGTAGTTGGAAAATATTCTAACTCTAAAACAATAACAGTAACTCCACCATATCCCATGTAATTTACCCCCAACCCCCCCAAATGTAACTGATACCTGGACATGATTTACAAGTACTTATTTGACAGAAGATTTTGGCAGCAATTAAGGAAGAACACAATCCAAAATAAACAAAATATATATATA
>JBCNYH010000005.1:27395234-27407819 GCA_039654325.1 Tandanus tandanus | reverse complement strand
CTTATATATATATAAAAAAGATGGAGCAGAAGCATAATTAGCTGCTGTGCTGTAGGAAGAATCTTCCAGCTTGCACAACTCCCAAGTGAGTACCAACTCTACTACCTGATTCTGTGTGATTCTGCCCGGTTTCAATAGACTGCTGTGTATCGCGGCATGATAGAGAACATGTGCAAGACTGAGTCAATCCTGTGCCTATACTTATACATTTAATACACTTGGGCCTGCCATTCTATTACACTTGGGGATTGAACACACCCAGGAAATTAAATGTTGGAATCTCGGTTTGCAGTGGCATCTCAATATTGCTTGTCTATGTCATCGATTGCGAATGGTGTGCGTACTTGTTTACATGCTCCAGGGGGAATTGAAGTCTGAAACATAAAATAAAGTTGAACAAAGGCTTAAAATCAGACTAATTAGTATTAGTTCAGAAATTAATGAGATTCCTGTTCAGTAAGACACCCTGTGGAATTTCTGGAAAGCGTTTTGTCGAATGTTACCAAGTAAACAAGTGAAGAACTACCTATGTTCCTAAATCCAGAAAGTGTTTGGAACAATAAAAGCATAGCGATATTTTAATAGACATTAAACTTTGTTTCATTCCAGCAAGATCTGAAAACATTCCCACCACTCACAGATGGTATCCTATACATATATCCCACCCCTTGACAGTCGCACTTGTTAAGGGATGGGATATATGAGTGGTATCAGCCAGTAAGTGGACATTCAGTTCTCAAAGTCGATGTGCTGAAAGCAGGAAAAATGGGCAAGTCTACATATCTCAGCGACTCTGACAAACTGTGACAGCTGGATGACTGGCATCTGCAAAATGGCAGGACTTGTGGGATGTTCCCACTGGTATGCAGTGGTAAGTAACAAAAAGTGGACCAAGGTAGGACCAAGTGGCCCAAATCGAGTGTCTGGAACATGTTCTGGACAAACAAGTCCGAGTCTATGGAGGCCACACCTTCAACTTTCATGACTTAAAAAGTGTTCTGTTAGCATTTTGGTTTCTGATACCACAGCACACCTTCAGAGATCTGGTGGAGTTTGTGCCATGATGTGTCAGCACAATGGGCCCCAACACAAGGTCGGTGTTAAGGTGTTAATGTTATGGCTGATCAGTGCATATTACTGAATATTTCCTTGTCCTGAAATTTATGCTCCTGGAAATCAGTGAAGAAGTAGTCTGCTTCGCCCTCTTCAAGTTAATCACTGGACTATCACTGGCCTCGATAACATCCCATTTCGGATTTAGAAGGATCATGCAGGGATTCTCCACCAGTTTGTCACAAAACCGTGCAATCTCTATCTGTCTACTCAGTCTTGGCCTCGATCTTGGGAAAGAGCGAACGACAAGCCTCTACCAAAGGTTGATCTTCCTAAAGTGAATAATGACTATAGAGGGATAAGTATTACACCTGTTATGGCAGGAGCATTTGAAAAAGTAATTTACAGGGACAAGAATAAAGATAAGCCAGTTTTCTTGCAGAGATGGAGATGCAGAGAGGCTGTACAAAACCTCTGCTGGTAATTCAACACACAATACATAAGTACCGGTACTTAGATTATGCTGACTGCAAAGCAGTGTGGACTTCAGCAAGGCCTTTGACTCTTCAAACCATTGTTTACTATCTGAAATACCTTCCATCCAATACATATACTAATAATTTGTATCTAAACCTTTTGAAACATGGCTAGCAAAGGGTCACCTATGATTCCTTTGTTGGACATTGGAAAGAGTTAAACCAACGCACCATCCAGGGCAGCACTAGCAGCCCTTACCTCTTTATTTATTTTAAATGATCAGGGGATTAACCATGGATTCACAACTATTTTGCATAAATATGCGATTGACTCCACTATTACTGCACCTGTGTGGAGGAATAAACAAAGAAAGTTCTAGCAAGTTCAAATACTTCAAGACTCAAATACTCAAATACTGACTCTATGACTTGTAATCCTAGTAAATGTAAGGGCAAGGTACTAAACATTTATAAGCTAGTCAGAATACCTCAGGTTAAGGAACTTGTCCTGCTTGGTGTCACTTTTCATTCAGACACCAGATTTAGCACTCATGTGAGGAATACCTCGGCGTCCCCCCGGAAGAGCTGGAGGAAGTGGCTGGTGAGAGGGACGTCCGGACCTCACTGCTCTGCTGCCCCTGCGACCCGACCCCGGATTAAGCGGGAGAAGATGAAGATGATGTGAGGACACTTAGAAAAGGAAAATATAATCAAACGGAAATTAACTATTTATTCAATACCATTATACTACCTAGTATTTCATATGGGCTTGCGGGGTACGAGGCAGCTGAAGCCGAATTAACGGCAGTTCAGTGTCGAAAAACAAGCTAAGAAAAAATACACTAATGCTACGAGCTTAGAGAGTCATCCCTTATATGGCATGATGCCTAAGGTTAACACCAGCTCAGAATGTGGTCAGTTAAAAAGCCTAAAATAAACATGCAGCGTTTTATGAGCTTTTTTATAAATGTCCTAATTTTTAGCTACAATCTAGCTTTTTATTAGAAGTTGCTTTTGTTGTATTATTATTATTATTATTACTTGTTATTATTGATTTCATGTAGCATTTTATTATTACACTTCATTTAAAAGTTATAGCATTTAGGACTTTATAGTGGGGCCGGTGGTGTAATGGTTAGGCTACTGGGCTCATGATCGAGAGGTTGTGGGTTCAAATCCCCATTAGACCCCCCCACTGTGCTAAGACCCCTGGGCAAGGTTTTAACCACAAGTGTGCCTCTGTCCACCCAGCAGTATAAATGGGTACCAGTAAAAAAAATACTGGGAGGGTAACCTGCGATGGACTAGGAGGAGGAGTTGAACTCCTAGTCACTTCACGCTACAGAAACCGGGGGTAAGCTCCGGAATAATGAGCCAGTAGGCTCGGGTGTAAAAACCCTGTGGAGCTGTGGAGATTTGATACCATTCAGCCTTATGAGCATTAGTGTGGTCAGACATTAATGTTGGGCATTCCAGTTCATCATTTCACCAAAGGCATTCAGTGGGGTTGAGGTCACTGGTATGTTCTTACAAGTTCTTACACTCCAACCTTGACAAATCATGTATATCATGAGCTCATTTAGAGCAGAGCGCAGGCACAACGCCATGCTGGAAAATGCTTTGGCCACTAAGTTCCAATTGACATACAGTATGTATAGTGTATGAAGTCTGTAGTACAAATATGTGACCCATCATGGCAAAGTGGGTATTAAGTCAAACGTAATTAATTTTTAGTTATTGCTACTATTTAGTAGCTGATGTCCTAAGCTTTAATATGATACCAAATTTTCTAACATAATTGTCTAGTTTTGGAGGAACTAACCAAAACCTGCCAGGAATTTTCAGCCTTTTAAGCAACTTTGGAGAAAATTGTGTTTAAAGTTCAACAAAGTATTTAATAATTTCCAACCTAATACCCACTTTGCTGTGATGGGTCACAAATATATCCAGTTCTCTAGTTCGATTAAAAAAAAAAACAGTGCCTGATGGTCTCATATTATCATTTGACCTTTCTAGAATAGTAGCTGTTGTATCAGTAAGAACTATAATATAATTATATAGTAAATGTTATAAGGGAAAAAAAGTGACTGACTTCACCAGGAGTAAATGGGCTAAATCCTCATTCTCTTTCAAGGAAAAAAAAAGGAAAGCTTAATTTTTTTGCAGTAAATGTCTTTCAAGCTCAAAATAAAAGTTAGTGAATATTATAAGCATGAGGTTTTGTGTGTTAAGTTTGTCGAAACAATTCCATGGCAGTTACGCACTGAAATCAAGGTTAAAGGCAGATAACAAAACAAATATTAGGGTGCACTTTTTTATTTTTTATTTTTTATTTTGGCAGGGCTGTGTAGTAAAGCCAAGTCAATGCTAAGTATTAGATTTTTTTTTTTTTTTTTCTGAGCCATCACATTCAATATTGTGACCAGCCATCACTGACTGGCATTCATCCAACTAACTGTGTAGCATATGCTTTGAAAAGAAAATAGGAAAAAATGAATGCTGACCTACTTTCAAGGAACTTCCTTGATTTTCACAGTGAGAGAGAGAGAGAGAGAGAGAGAGAGAGAGAGAGAGAGAGAGAGAGAGAGAGAGACAAAAGCAAATGGTGTTCAAAACAGCAAATGTGCCACACTTCTCCGAGTTTCTCCCAAACATGCTTCGGTTCTGTAATCTCACTGAGGGATTAGTGGACTGGAGAAGCAATGCAATTATTTTCCAAAGGATAAAATTCATGATATTTCATAATAACTTCACAACAACAACAAGAAATACGTTACATGAAAAAGTGGAAAAAAAGTTGTGGAGTATCGAGTTTAACAATATAGATGTATAAAAAAAATGTAGATTACATTTTAATTACATTCATTTTCACCTTATCACTGTTGCCATGTCGTTGCTTGCAAGACCACGAATCGCCTGCTTAACAGACTTTGACTTGTCACACAAAGAAAACATATTTAGGTAAAGACTTTGTGCAAAACAACAATATGTGATTTGACTAAAAATGGTATTATGTGATTTTAATGGTACTGCAACAATTAGGTTGTAACGTTGTTTAGCTACATACGTGCTGCCTAAAAAGCCTTTAAAACAGTTGTGCTAACTGTGGTGTTGGCATACTTGATGTAGGAAAATATGTAATGTGACATTAAGTTTAATTTGAATATTATGAACATTTTTAGTAATGCTTATACCATGTTTACTGTCACTTATGTTAATTGTATTTCTATTACACCTTATTGATTTACATGAGTGAACTTATTGCCTTTGCCCAAAATGGAGTTTGTCTGCGAACAAAATTCTGACCACATCCATGCACGGATTTTTACCAAACTTGGTGGGGGACACTACCCAACCTGGGATCCAGAAATGACTTGATTTTGGAATGTTTAGGTCAAAGGTCAAGGTCAGAGCAAAGTCACAAATCTTTTGAAATAGTGTACTTATAACCTCAAAATGAGTGGTGACAGACATGTCGTTACAATTGAACACTAATAGGAAACCATATACAATCCGTCAAATAAGGCAATTACCTTTAACCTTGAGTGACCTTGAAAGTACAAACCTCAGCAGTCTCATAAAACCTTCAATTGATTCAGTCGTTTTTTCTAATTTGGTCACACCAACATACTATAGAGCATATCGTACAACAAGTGCATGGGTAATTAAAACCAGTACCCATATAGGGCCTATCCGCTCCAACATCCACACTGCATGGTAAGGGTACCTTTCACTCTATCAGTTCCCCTCTAGTTTTCACTCTGCTTTTATGTTCTCTGTACATTAGTATTCAAAAAAGCAGCGTTCATGACAGCTGATATTGGTTGGAATAAGCCTTCCTATGTTTGTATTAGTTATACAGGTGGCATGAAGCCCTGTGAGCGCTCTGCTTAGGTAAAGAATTACTGGAAAAACACACATCACGACGACAGCCAATATTTGTTGTAATACCACAGGTCTACCACCAAAAAGCACAAACATAGTCAAACTTTACTAATTTTGGGCCGCTAGAAATAAAAAAATGGTGTTCAAAATTGTTGATTGACTTTTAAGACATCCAGGTCAGTATGTACAACCCTGAGTTAGGAATCATGAGGGATGTGAGAGTTATAAAGGGAAGGGATCTGAATTTAAATCAGACGTCACTGAATATATTTTTGGCTGAATCTAGGAATAAACCTTGGGTAATCAGGGTGCTGGAACATTAACTTCAGGTGCAGTAGGTCATTGTGTTTTCATAATTTTTTATTCCAAAATAAATGTATTAATATAACCCTTCTGCTTACAAAAGGGGTTACAAAAGAGAACAGGTGAAATAATACTATATAAATAATCAGAGAAACATGAAAATATATATATATATATGTTTATGATTTATCATGAAAACTCTAGTATAGCTATCAACACAATATAATTATGTAAAATGTAAAAATTTTAAATGTCTTAGAAAAGCGAATCAGGCATATTTATTGTGATATTTGAATTCATCATACCAAAATCCATAATAAATAACACGTTTATTTTCTGAAAAATTAAAAAAACTTTCAAAAAAACTTCCAAAAAAAAACTTCCAAAAATGTGTATACGAGTGAATTGAATACTGAACTTAATTTTTATTTTAGGGCAGCGGCCATACGCTGAAATAAGCCTTCATAAATATTTATATAGGTTCATGTGAGTTGTCATGAAATCCTACGAACACTGTAAACTGGTACAAAATGAACATACACTACAACAGCTAACATATTTTGGAATAAATCTTTAGAAAAGTTATGTAGGTTAACACCAGCTGTTATGAACATGCCGTGCAGCTATAAACACTGACCTATGGCAAAGTAGTAAAATGTCCCTCATTTACATTTTATTATGTTGGCAAAGTCTTAACGACATCACATTAACCAGTACAAAAAAACACCAAGGATACAAAAATTTAAGACATAAAAATTTAATACTGCCATAAACTCTTGAAACTACAAAACACTTAAGTTATATATTCCATGTATACCGTATAGCATTTATTTTTTGTTGTTGTTGTTCTTGTGATTCCATTTTTTTATACTTTTCACCAAATCCCAGGCAAAAACAGTTTCATCAAAAGGAAATGTAATCATCTTTGAGATGATATTCATGCCTCCATACAGAAATAGCACCCTTGAGTGTGCTCATGGATATTGAAAGCTCTGGAACGCTGTATGAAACATCAGTGGATGTTTACGGTCTAGCACACATCATGTTCCCAGGATCCACCTCATATAACACATAAGAGTTCTGTCATTTTTATTTTTCTCTTCTATGTTTCGCCTGTGGCCTTGCAATACACTCAGTTTATTAATGATTTATACATTGTAATTCGGTAACACTGTTATAACGGTCCATTATAATGGCTTAAATCATAATACTGTTAAATACTCAATTCCGAGCTGGTCAGAAATTCCTAATTAGTTTACTGTAAAAGAAGCTGAGAAGGGAAATTACATCGAATCACAGAATGTAATATTGTTTCTGTAATATATGTAATATCTGTCATGAGGAGGGATGTATTAGGCAGCAAGTGCACAGTTATTTCTCAAAGTTGGTGTGTTGGAAGCAGGAAAAATGAGCAAGCATATGAATGCGGGTGACTTCGAGAAGGACCGCCTTGTCATAGCTAGACGCTTGGGCGAGAACATCTCCAAAACCACATGTATAGTGGGGTGTTCCCATTATGCATTGGTTAGTACCTACCAAAATTAGCACACGGAGGAGCAAACAGTGAACAAGCTATTTACAAAGCATAGTTAGAAAACAAAACTGCTTTATGACATGCAGAGAGTCCTTATACTACTGAATGTCTACGGTTCAGCACACATCATGTTCACAGGATCCACCTCATATAACACGTAAGTATTTTCTTTTTTAGGGTGTGCACACCGGAATGATGAATGATAAATAAATTACTTCACTGCTGAGAGACAAGAAAATCATTTTGCTAGTGACAGTGCCTCCAGCTCTGGTTGCCTAGGTAACCCTTTTGCAATTTTCCCACTTCCAAATGTTTCAGAGTAAAACCGTTAGCAGTATCGAGCTACTTCACTAGACGACCATGAATGAATAAAATGGATATAAATCAATCAAATAGATAGATCAAAATTTTAATGAATGAATTTATAAATAGCTTATCATTATCCTTATTATTATCGAGGGGCAAGTATCAAATGGAGATTCAGAACGGAAAGATGTTAAAAAAAAAACATATGCTGGGGTTAGCTCTCTAGCCCACATAATACACTTTGTATATGGCTCTAAATAAACATATGTAAATATTTACTCATGGGAAAAGCCAACCGTTTCAGAAACATGGACCCAAGTATCGCGTTTCCCTTTATTATCCTTGTCATAGAGCACAGGAATCGGCAATGGTGAGCCGCTTTCCAGCTAAAAATAATTACACTTTTAAATTAAACATTACATTTTGGAGAACTTGGTGTTTGGTGGCATCTATCGATCAACAGTATATTTGTGCTCTGATTGGTAGTTTAATTGCGCAGAGTAACTCCTTACCTGCCCATTTGACGTCACTTAAAAATCTTGCCTGTCATCACTCATTTTGCTGACTTGCACTGATTTATATGGTCGCTTTTCACTCACCGCTTCCCGTGTGTGCATCCCTTTACTTATTGCACATCTCATTTGAATACCCAAGTCTGATTGGCATTCGGCAGTCTGTTGTTTCTTTATAACAGGTGACTGGTAAGTTTCCGAGACCGTTGCTAAGGAGTGGGTCATTAACTGAAGCAAATAAATAATTTTTAAACCAGTATTTTGTAAGTAGCCATTTATTGAGCGGGATAATGTACCTCTGATGTCTATCAGGGTCCTGATCCCCTTGTCGGGGTTTATTTTCAATGATGACCAACTCGTTTATTCCTTACATCAGGATCAGAATCAGAATACTTTATTGATCCCGGAGGAAATTGTGTGCACACAGTTGCTCCATACCAAGTAAAAATAAAGATAAAAGTCTCAATAAGAAAAATTACAAATGTATATGTATATATATATATATACATGATGCATTGTGACTAATGTGTACATGACACATGTGACTAAATTAGAAGAAGAAAAATTCTTTCTGAGGGGAAGACGATAAAGGCTTTTATATTAATAATAATAAATAAGAATTAGTAGCTGTAGCAGGAATATGAGACGCTCTAGATGTCATCTTTATCACCTCTCTAGAATGCATAATGAGTAGTATCTTGCAACTGTAAATTTCCGTCTCTCGAGAATTCGTCCTCTTTAATGATCCGTGCGCCTGATGAATAATTAAAAGGAAAACATGCCCATGTCTATTCCCCGTCCTCCATTTTTCAACAGTACTACTTGAGGACTCTTAAAAATAACGCATTGTATTTGATTCCCGAGGTGACGAAGCTAAATCGAGCGGAGTCAGTAATCACACAAATTGTTTTATTTGTGTTCAGCTTTTACATATCAGACTCCATTTTCCTTGCTGTCATAACTCAGCCAGGGTGCTGTTCAGTAGCTGCTTCATTAGCCGCTTTAGAGCCAGTCAGATGCTCTCGGGAACAATGAAGGATGCGGTGAGGGGTTGTTTTTTCATTTTTCTTTTTCGACTGCCTTGCTTTACTGTTTGCATTTTGAACATGTGCATCAACACGGTGGGTTTGATCAGATGTTTATTCGTGGATTTATTTTATTATGTATTTCATTTTTTTTGGTGCGGTGGTGGGGTGGGTGGGGGGCTATTGGGTTTGGGTGGTTAGAGAGATGATTTTTTTGCCACATGCTCGGGTTTCTCATTTTTTAACCCGACTGGAGCAAGGTGAATTAATGTCAGTTTTGTCCATTCGGTATCGACCGTGGCCTCCGTGCTCAATAAAGCACAGCATGGACAGCATCTGTATCCATTATTACTCCTGAGCTTATGTGTCTTCTTGTTATCTGTCTTAATCTAATGAACCTCATGCTGGCATTCGCAGTCTCTCCAGATGTTAGTGCAGATAGGTAGGGTTTAAAAAAAAACAAAAAACCCACAGGTTTATTAAATCATTGCCGTTGTAATATTGCAATATTACGGCACATAAAAAAAACAAGATTTCAATGCATCCTTTAGTCATATATCTACAATAGAGTACATTAATATCAAATGAATTTTGTACTACATTTTGATAAGCTGTGCATGACGCAAATGGGAGAAAGTCTGTTCCCGGCAAACTGCAGCACAGATATTCATATATTAGAAGTTTAGTCACATCTTATATATTTATTTGCTTTATAATATTCATGATGCTTTCATTCAAGTTAACCCTGTGAGACGGTGTTGACAAATTTTTTTTATAACAGTAGCTCTGCCAGACAACATCACTGGTTTTAATATTAACAAACTAATTTCTGCAGTATCAGTGTTTTGTTAAAGGGGGGATATTATGGTTGTTGTTTTTTTTTTTTTTCACTTTTTGACCCACATTACAGTATGTTGTTACATATTGAATAGCCACGTAGGACGACGCCAAAAATGAGATCTGAAATTTAGGGCTGAGGCACTAGGAATCATTACACTAGTTGTACTTTATTGACATTATGTTGTGTTTTTGTATAATATACCTTTAATGTATTTATCATCGTCCTGCGATGGCCTGGCGAGCTGTCCGTGGTGTACTCTGGCCTCGCCCAGAGTCGGCTGAGATGGGCGCCAGCCTCCCCGAGACCCTAATTAGGATTAAGCGGGTTAGAAATTAAATGAGTGAAAGAATGAATATTTATCATCACACATAAAAAAACGGATAAATTAAAAAAAAAGCAAACGCTCTTGGGGGCCCCCTGGTGGTGAGGCAGCTGCATAGTTCTCTTATTCCTTGGACCGGCTCTGCTCCGACGTCATAACAGCAGCCATTTCACACCATAAAAACCCAAATTTTCTATGCTGCACCTTACATAGTCCTAAATTGTATGTTTAGGACTTTTATTCCAGCATTTGAGACCCCTAATTCTTTTCTCATGTATATACTAGAGTTGACAGCACATTGAAAGAAAGCACAGAAAGAACATTAGGTTCCGTTCAAGCAGGTGGCTATTGGAAAGTAATTGTCGTTACACAAAGTACCCGTGCATTCAGGCACTTTGACAAGCTGAAACATGGTGTGTATTAATGGAAGTGAACCCTTTTTCTACCGAAAGGTGGGGGGACCATGAAGTGTGGACAGGGATGTGTTTGTGGAGGCGGGGATATCGTATGTATAAAATTTCACTCGCTTCTAGAGGAAGCAAGACCGTTATCTTGCTCAAGCCTCAGAGGTTATAATCAGGTTGACTTTCATGACCAATTACAGATGCCAAACGTGCATCGCTTTTATGGGGAGCATTGGTTTGGGAGTCATGGTCAAGGCATAAAAAACATGATTGAGGCAATTACCAGTAAAAAAGACTTAAGAGTTTTTCTTTCTGTATTTTTTTAAAAACTTTTGTCAAGTAGAAGTTAGTAATTGGCTGCCACTGCACGGCACCTGTGTAACCTCATATGATCTATTGGTGCACTTAAAGACATGAAGATGAACTGGACATTGTATAATGATGAAACAACTCCCATTAACCTATCACTTGTTGGTTGCATTGATGATTTTCTTGGCTTTGGAGCTCAACTGGTTTTGGCTTCAGTAGTCTAGAGGGCTCGTTTATGGAACTTGTTTGAAGATTTCAAACTCTCAGAACTGATTTGCTTGCGTTAGACTCCTGTCCTGGAGGCTACTACTACACTAGAAACTGTTGTGTTTCCCCTGTTTACTACACCAAACTCATTGGTATTGCAATTGTACGTCTGCCTCACAGAAAGAAGGTCCTGGGATGAAGTGCCAGGCTCAGCCAGGGAGTTTCTTTGTGGAGTCGGCATGTTTTCTTCGTGCTTGTGTGGGTTTCCTCTGGGTACTCTGGTTTCCTCCCACAGCTCAAAGATATGCACATTAGGCTAATCTGTGGTTCCAAATTGCCCCTAGTTGTTGTGAAGTAGTGTGAATGGCTGTGTGTGTTGCCCTGCAATGGTCTGGCGAAGCTACTCAGGGGTGTATCCTGCTTTCGCCCAGTGTCGGCTTCAGCCTCCCCGCAACCCTAGTAGGATTAGGCGGTTTGGCAAATGAGTGAGGGGCTGAGTGGAATTGGTCATTTGTATTTGCCATTGGTAATTAGTTTATTATCTAAATTGGTATGCCCACACCCCTGATTAAGTGACTGCTGGCAAAGCATTCTTGCCAAACTTCTGTACATAGCTCATTGCTTATCTAATCTACTTCTTATCAGCTTTTTATTAATTTTTTAAAAAGTAATCTTTGAAGATTATGAGGATTTGAAATCCTGTAAAATGTGAACACATTTAGTGCAGTTTTGGTTGGGGAAAAATACAGAACGTTTGTTGAAACACCCTGCCGTCATATGAAAGATGCACAGAGGGATCAATTAGCCGTGGTGAATGAAGGAGAGTTTACGGGATTTGAATTAGAGGCTTTCACCAAGACCACAGATCCCACATGACACCACGCTCTCCCCATTGATGATCAGCCGATCACTTGGGAGTAGAGAAAATGTCAAGGCCAGACATCAAAGATGTACACCAGCCCTTTGAGATTGCTCTTCTTATTGGGTCGTCTGCGCCAGATCAAGGTCAATTTGTTCATAAAGAGAATGGAAAAAGAACAAATGCTGTTCAAATCCAGTGTAATGTATCTCAGTTCCTCAGCGATATGGAAATTGCGTCATAAGTACTGAGCTTTTCACATAATTTTAATTATATATAAAGATGCACACAAAATAATGATAAGATTAAATAGTTTGCTAAATTATTTATAAATAATAAACAGTTGTGAGTGTGTAACCAGGCCAAGGTAAGCCCTTTATCCACAACTGCATAAGTATTAACCCTTGTTGCAAAAAGCCTGTGTAAAATTAAAAGCCAAATTATTTGTCGTGATGAAGAGGGCGCTGAGCCAAAAGCCAAAGCTCTCAATTTACCAGTCGATCTACGTTCCTACCCTCACCTATGGTCACGAGCTTTGGGTAGTGACCG
>JBCNYH010000005.1:27313391-27327768 GCA_039654325.1 Tandanus tandanus | reverse complement strand
TCCAGGGTGTACTCTGCCCTCGCCCAGAGTCGGCTGAGATGGGCGCCAGCCTCCTCGCAACCCTAATTAGGATTAAGTGGTTCAGAAGATGAATGAATGAATGATTTAACAGACAGAATAATAAATGAAGCCATCTCTCACTTTAAGAAGTTCATCTTTTCATCTTGAACTATTAGATGCTACAAAAGGGAAAAAAGAGAAACTAATCCTAATAATGCTGGTTATGATCTAATATGCTGGCATACTGGTTTATAAACAAACAAAACAAACCAACAACGATGGATTTCAATTCAATTCAAAAGTTTTATTTGTATAGCGCTTTTTACAATTGACATTGTCGCAAAGCAGCTTTACATAGTAAAAGCAATTTAAAAAGGAATTTAAAATTTTTTCTACAACCCCCTACACATCCCTAATGAGCAAGCCCGCGGCGACGGTGTCAAAGAAAAACTCCCTTAGTTGACACGAGGAAGAAACCTTGAGAGGAACCAGGCAATGGCTTTGGCTATAAGACACTGGATAATTCCCCAAAGAAAAGTATTGGCCTTGAGCTAGCTGTAATTCATTTTTTCACCTTCTTATGCACAGCTTTTGTTTTTATGCATGCTATTTCAGCTATTGTACTTTTCTAATTAATTGTTTTAATGTTTTAACTGAACATGGAAATCTGAGGTAAAGCAATTCAGGAAATACTTACTTTATGGTAACATATGAATAAATTTGAATCAAGATCACACCATGCTGTGACTGAATTTTAAGGACCAGGGTTAGGAACCTGCAGTCGAAAGTAATGTTTACGAACCCAAATTATCTGCTCCTCAAAAAAAAAACAAGCAAACATATAACTAGTTGTATTCATACTTCAGTATGAATTTCAGTACTTTAACTTTTTAGGGAAAAAAAAGTGGGGAAAAAAGGTAGTCTCTGATGGTTTTGCTGCCAAAAAATGTCTTTATATACTTTCCAGTAATGATTTTATCATAGATAACAGAAACAAAGTTGTAGAGACAAAAGTCAATGTTTGCTACGATTATTTTAATATAATGCCAAATTTTTGCAGGTTTCACTGTAAAACCCAAGCTATATGATAAAATAATTAACACAACCTTAGCATTAAGCAATAAGCTATGTTACACATACATGTTTCAAAAGGTTTTATCTCAGTACTTCTTTGTTTTTCTCCAACGTATCAGAACATATACAGAACACGAAGCAATATTTATTGCATAACCATAATATTGATATATTGATTCATTCTTTCATTCATTTTCTGAAGCGCTTAATCCTAATTAGGGTCGCAGGGAGGCTGGCGGCCATCTCAGCCGACTCTGGGCGAGGGCAGAGTACACCCTGGACAGCTCGCCAGGCCATCACAGGGCAGAAACACGCTGACGGCAATGCAGCCTACTCTTGACGAAAATCAGCAATGGTTCTTTTACATGCCTCTCATCACAGACAGTGAGAGACATGGCCGGCCTTTGATAACCCAGTTAGCTGCACTGCGGGGGACAGCAGTGACAACCCGTTGATAGTGGGGTTTGAACCCCCGACCTTGGGATCAGTAATCCAACACCCTACCGCCGGGCTGATATATTGATGTATAATGATTTTGATAATTAATTATTTAAAACATGTTATAAGGAAATATGAATTATTTCATTAAAAAAAATTTATTTTTTTTTCATGATGAAGACATTATCCACTCTAAACATTTTGGTTGGGACCAATTAGCGTGGGATTAGCGTTCTGGGCTCATGATCGAGACACAGCGAGTTCAAAATCCCCACCGTGCTAAGACCCCTAGGCAAGGTTTCAACCAAAAGTGTGCACCTGTTCACCAAGCATTATAAATGGGTATCAGTAAAATACTGGGAAGGTAACCTGAGATTGGCTAGCATCTAGCACTCCCGCGACCCGACCCCGGATCAAGCGGAAGAAGATGATGATGATGATGATGATGATGATGATGTTCCATAATTTGTAGACCATTTTTTGCCGATTGGCCCAGATGTTCTATTCATACCCAGTCGTTTTACTGACCTGTTGGCACATAACCATATTGACTGTTCCTTCAGCTGTTTCTTTTTAGTACCACTTACGTTTCCAGTCTTTTTATTTCCCCGTCCTAACCTTTTCTGATACATGTTGCTGGTATCAAAGTCAGAATGAGCTAATATTTTTAACGAACTAGTAAACTGTCACACTTCCAGCCTTTGACATGTTTCCTATGTTCTGTTGTGAATAAAATATGCGTTTATGAGATATGCAAATCATTGTATATAGTTTTCTTTACAGCATTTATTACATATGCCTAAGACCTCTGTACATTTCTGTACACATAAAAATATTTTCTAGTGTTTACAAATGAGATGCAACTTCATTAGTGCTTCCTGACTTTTACTAATAAAGGAAAGTTCACGCTGCTTAATATGGTGGCATCATGGTACAGTGCTCAGGTCAAAAAGTGTGCCACGTATTGTGTTTCCCTGGTAACACCCTCAATTCCTCTCTAAGGGACAGAATGCTTTCATTTGTCCATCTCTCATTCATGGAAAATTGACTAACCCACTGATCCGGACCAAAGCTCTTTGGACATTTCTTCATTTTCCTACTGTATGTCGGTGTGACCAAATTCTGGCAAACCCTCCAGAAAAAAAAACAAAAAAAAAAAGTTTTTTGCTAAAATTGGGCCAAAACACACTTTGATATTCCTACTTTAAGAAACCATAAATTAAAAGGAAGTGTTGGTTTGTTTTTACTTTCTAATCATGCCCTGGTTGTGTTCCTGACGAAAATCATGTTGGTCTATGAAAAGCAGTCAGTCTGAATACAGATGTCTAACACTTTGATATTTATGTGTGAATTTGTCACATTATGAATGTCATGCTGTGGTCAAGTTGTTAGACAGCTATGTGCCGTAGTTAAATAAACATAAACCTAATAAATTCAGTTAGAAAGCAGCTGGCGATATGCTGGCGATATGATAACTAGCTGGCGATATGATTTTATAAAATGTATTATATGGCGATGACAGTATGCACAATCTCACTAATCGACATGCAGGCAGTAAATTGCATATCCAGACCGGTCCATATCTGATCGGCAAGTTAGCCATTAGTTAGCTGCCCTGTGCCTTATAATCTTTAGATAGATAGATGCTTTATTCATCCCCATAGGAGGAAATTTAAAATCTATATCAATTATACACCATCAAATATACACAAAACCACAAATCCACAATGAACAAATAAATAGGGGAGTGAAAAATAGATAAACAGGTGAATAATAAACTAAAAAACAGCTTATTTGTATTGAAAATGTACACTACTTGAGTGAGGGAGTTAAAAAGCCTAATGGGTGTAGGGACAATGGATGTCCCGAACCGCTCAGTCCTGCAGCGCAGTGAGATAAGGGTCTCCCTGCTTTAGCTCCAGAGAAGTATTCAGGATTTCCTTGCAGAGAAAAATGCACACAGGAATTATCCAGAAGGAAAAGCCTCACCTTCAGCTCGGTCTGTACTAAAGACCCCAGACTGAGATTTCAGTAGTTTATATACGCTGATCAGCCATGACACCGGCACTATCTGTCTGGTTTTCCGCTAGGAAGCCCTATACCCACCAAGCTGCAGTGTTCTGTGTGTACCATGTAAGGTGTACTGTGCAATGCACTGACACCTTTCTATCATAACCAGCATTAACAGTTTCAGTCACTCCCCACATGCATCAATAACCCTTGGACACCCATGACAGCCTAGCCAATTCACTGGCTGTCCTTCCTTGGACTTCCTTCGGTAGGTACTTACCACTGCATCCCAGGAATACCCCAAGAGACGTGCCATTTTGGAGTTGAATTGACCCAGTGGTTTAGCCGTCACAACGTGGCTCTTATTAAAATTCCTCAGATCCTTACGATTGCTCATTTTTTTCTTCTTCCAACACAACAACTTTGAGAACTGACTGTTCACTTTCTGCGTAATTCATCCCACTCCTTGGCAGGTGCCACTCTAATGAGATGATCGATGTTATTTACTTTAGCTGTCAGTGCTGATAATGTTTTTAATGTTATGGCTGATCCAGGATATTCATCATGAATCTTCATGCCATTATTAGCCTTTGCATTTAACAGTATTACATTTACAGTATTCATTTATCAACTTGAAATATGAACCAGTGTACCTCACAGTGCAGATTATCAAACATACCAACAATCACCTTATGCTCTTGATTTTCCTTCTATCCATTTAACGCATTGATGCCTAGAGGTGTTAGGAAAAGTTCCAGGATTGTATTTTTATGATTAGTATCAGGTCATAGAATAAAATCCACAGGACTGATGATATGGCCAAGTTCAACTCCAGCCACAGCCATAAAAGCAGAAGAGCTTGGCAGCTGATGTAATGTGAAATGAATATGAAGGGGGGGAGGGGGGGGGGGGGTGCTTAAGCTGCGACAGACGGAATCGGATTTGAACGCATAGTTTGAATGATGAGTGAGGAGGAGTGTGGCTGAAATGGTCTTCATAATGATTTCTGACTACGGAACAGTTATTACATGGTTCAATATGCAGCAAAGCTGTGAATCAAAACAGCGAGTTTCCATTTTCAAGTGCAAAACTCTTCACTATTGGTTGAATCATGTTCACGACTTTAGCTTGCCCAGCGTGGTGAGAGCTAGTTATCCCCTTATGTCTGAGACATATTGGAATAGAGTGTAAAGGAGATCCATGAGAAAAGAAAGTGATTTCCTATGAGGTAATATTGATATTCACAAAATACTAAAGAATATACGAAGCTTCAATATGGGACACAGCGGCTCAGGGGCTAGCAATGTCCCCTAGGTAAAATCAAAGGTTTAAGGTTTTAATCTTGGCCAAGGGCTTTCCTATGTAAAGTTTCCATGTTTTCCCTGTGATTGCATGGGTTTCCTCTGGGTACCCTAGTTTCCTCCCGAACCCGCACCTGCTCATGGTACAAAGACCGTATCAATTTGCTACATAAGAATTGGTGGCTCATTATTCTTTCTTTGTCAAATGTTTGCTCCAGTAGCCCAACCTATAAACTGCTTCACTAAGCAAAATAAAATCAACACTCTTCCATATTTCTGAACAAGACAGAAGTATGGCTCTTTATACGACGGCTCATGCAGGCCTCATGCTAAGCACTTGGTAGCCTTTAACTGTTCACAGGGGTCTCCAAAAATGAATTTAATACTTAATTGTCCTTTCACCGAACAGAATTCTATCTATCTATCATGATCCTTCAATGATAGATGTTTTTCAATCTTTCTTATAAGAAATGGACAGCATTTTGATTAGCAGCAGCACTGCATTCCTGCAGCACAGTAGATTCTGCTCGCATGTCTAGCAAGATTCAACTTTCTTGAATGTAACGAACCCAAAATTGATTTAAAAAAACAAACAAACCAAAAAAAAAAAAAAAAAAAAACCACCCAACATATAGATAAAAAAAAAAAATAATAAAAATTTAAAGTCACCTTTGGGAAACCTAGCTTGATTTCTCAGTTATATTAGACTGAGGCTAGTAAGCATGCCATTAGTTTCAGATTACAACTGGTTCAGGAGCGCTATAAATTATATTTGCTGTCATAATTTGTAAGTAATATAAGTAATTTTAAAACCTTCCCCCAGTAGTCCTGCTTTTATATACAGCAGTATATTTCTACCACTTAGGAAAAAGAAAAGAAGGTCAGTATCACATTATAATGTGAAAAGTTTCTTATGACCTTTCACGTGATCACAATACATTTTTTACATTTTTACAGTTTTCATGTTATAACAAATAGTTTTTTATGTTGACGTCCTGTATAGTTACAACAAGAAAAGTTTGTTATAACATAAGTTTATATGTCAGAATAATGTGAAAATATATTTCTATAACATTGTCCAACATGATAAATATTACATTGTTATTACATTAAATGTTTGTTGTTATAATGTGATATGGTTGTATGTCAAAGTATCATAACATTGTAATAACCTGAAAATTGTCATGTGATACTGTGATAAATATTATACTGTAATAACATGATCATTTTGTAGGTCAGAATGACATGAAGATGATATTTTGTGGAAGTAGTAAAAAGTTTGCCGTTATAACAAACGTTTCACATTATAACATGATACTGATCTTCTTTTCTTTTACCAGAGTGGCAGCAATACGTTGCCGTATTTATATAATGTTTCAAGTGTTTTAATAGATCTTTTAATACATACATTTCAAATTCCAGAAAAAAAAACCAAATATATATATATATATCTTGACACAGTTGACATGATAGCAACTCCCACACATGTACATTGCTGTACAGCTTACTAGTAGTTAACATTATACGCTATGCCTACCGTAGTTATCTCATGACCTGCTTTAACATGCTTTACATTGTTGCACTCTGAGCAATTCTTACATATACTGTATCAGACTTAGAACAAAGTTTGCCTATGATATCCATGCCACCATTTTCCTGCTGTTTCTTTCTTTTTCTTTTTCTTTTTTGGCCCAATACCAATTCTGTGTATTGGATTTGAGCCTTCTTTAGTTTTAACTTTGGTTCTTGAAAAATACTTGACAATTTATTTTATTAGAAAAACTTTGACAGGAAGTGACAGACAGAATAATATTTTTGTAGATCTCAAAAACCTGGTGCAGTGAAAAAGCTATTGCCTTGTGATCCGATTGTATTGAGTCCTGCTAAAGGTAAAGCCTAAGCGTCTCCATATATCCAAGAAAAATTTTCCTTTTTGTTTCATTGTATTTCTCTGAAGTTATCTTGGGAGAAATGATTGTGATAAAATCGATACAGTAATGAAACCCAGGTCAGAATCTTCTAATATTAACTGAAATTTTTAAAGGAGACACTGGATATGCATCAGGATTAATATATATAAACATTATCATTTGAAATACTGAAGTAAATTATGTTTAAAGCCACACTCCTCTGTGTTAACTTTGGTATTAATGATGTCATCATTCTAAATTTTAGCTAAGTTTTGACTAAGAAAACTTTCAAGAAAAACGCTGTCTTCTCCTTCAAGAATGTAAATTTTTCTCCGAGACCTCATGACTACGGACCGGAGCTAAAAACATTTCAGACAGTTTGTCCTGAAATTCAGTTCAGAGAGAAGCTACAAGAGCCAAAGACCTCAGCTGCAAATGTGAATGAGGTCTGCATGGGGGGAAAAAAGTGAGCAAGGAGGGCAAATAGCTGGAACAACATTACCAAGGTCGCAGAGGCTCGCTATTTAATCATGAAACTAGACATCATCTGGCCCAAGGCCTGATGTCAAACTCCCCTCTTTTACTCTCAGGTCTCTGGAGACATTGGAATGGAGAGATAGAGAGGATCTTGGCTCCAGTCAGCAGTTGATGTGGGCCAATATCATAAAAAATACATATACAGCATTTTACAACGGCTCATCAGGCTGGCAGAGGCAGACCATTCCATCAGTACAGCTGGTCATTATGGGATGCTCCATAAAGGCAATCGTTGGATATTACTCACCTCGCTAGTTTTCATTTTCCTCAAAGAATTGTTATTGCATTAGCCTGAAATTGCCTTAGCTTGTCTTGTTTGCATTTTGAAAATTTTCCGCAACTGTTGGTAGGCCTTCGATCCAATAATTTCCCAATATCTTTAAGATGCCGCAAAAAAAAACTTGAGGATTAGCAGTGCATGCAAAGCAAAACAATGACACTGGTTATAACTTATTAATCCTAGCCAGTGCTCTTGGTGCAGCAAAGTACGCTAACTTATCAAGTCCTCTAACTGCCCCATGCTTCTGTGAAGGTCTCTTACCTTTTTCAGCAAGAGCAGAGGAGCTTACCTTATCTCAGTGTCCTTTAGTGATCAAGAACGTCCCCGTGTGCTAACCTTCATAACTGTGAAAAACATCACTAAAACCACTGGCAGGCCAACCCCAAAAAGGCAACTCCCGCCCATATGTTTGCACCTCAGGCAACAATGCAGCCATCTTTATCCATCATTTATGCATCACTTCACATGCTCAGACCTTTCTTGCTCCTCTATGGGACTGCCAGCCATCAGTGCAAGTGACAAAGTGGACCCCTGAAACAAAGAGAAAGTGATGAGCAATCTTTTGCGGGTAGAGTCGAGGCAATCACCTTGTAATTATATCATGAACTTGATGAGCTCCCCTCTGGGGTGGCGTTTCTCTGCTGGACCAGGTCTCGTTTTTCTTTTCAACCTCTCAGTGACTAATGTGGAGACTTTTGGATAAAATATGCCCCAGATCACTTCAACACTTGAAAATGGTGACTAATGAAGTGAAATTCCAAATAGGATGTTCCCCTGTTCGGTAGTTCGGATTAATAAGGGTGGCTAGCAAGGATTTATTTTTATAATTTCCATGACACAAAGGGTTATATTCAGAACTGGGAAAAGTTATCCAAGAGTTGCAGCAATCGTTACATGGGGAAAATTATGTGTATTCAGGGACAAGTTAAGCTGATTTTCCGGGTGCACCATCCAGGACCTGGATATAGGGTTTTCTTTACTGGGTTTTTTTTTTTTTCTTGAGAAAAAGTATTTAAGATGGCATGTTTTCTTTGATAGAATTCAGACTACCACCTTTAAAACAAACACTTTCCTTTTAAGTCTGAAAGAAAGCTGGATAAGAAATATAATGATAATGAGACTTAGGAGGAAAGTGCTTTTTTCTTATTTTGTTTGTTTTTGTTGTCAAATGTAACACAGTGGAGCATAAAATGAAGAGACCATAAAAAAAAAAGATAAACTAGAAGCATGTGGAGAGCACAAACCTCCACCAAGCTAAATGTAAAAAAATAAAGTACACAGCACCCCCTGCTGGGCCTGCTGTAATACCACACTTCCAAAAAATTAGCCATGTAAAACAATAACAGTAACTGGGTAACACTAACACGAGTCATTGCTGAGTTTTAGATATCATTTCAGTGACCAGACTAAAAATACTGTAAACTGTACTGAATAGACAAAATATTCTATCTGGCTTTTGCAGTGCAATGCATAACCTATATATATATATATATATATATATATATATGAAGCCCAAAGAAAGGCAATGTTACATTTTAACATGGACATATACCACTTCATTGTCATTTCATTTCTCAGTAAAGTGCTTTTTGTTGGTCAGTATTGGGTGACCCAGTGACATAATAGTTAGCAGGTCCTCCTCACAGCAAGAAGGTCCTGGGTTTGAGTCCAAGGCTAAGCTGAGCAGCTGTCTGGGTTTTCTCTGGGTACTAATTGGCTGATCCAAATTGCCCCTAGGTGTGAGTGTGAATGGTTCGAGCCCTATAGCATTTCTGTGTGGAGTTTGCATGGGTTTCTTCCACAGTCCTAAGACATGCATATTAGCTAATTGGCTATTTTAAATTGCCCCTGGAAGAGTGAATGGATGTGTGTCCTGGAAAAAAGGTTCTGCAGGGGCTTTGCAACCCTGTCAGGTAAAAAAAAATAAAAAATAACCCATACATTGCACAAAAACCAAGAAAGTGGCCTAATGCATCATGGACACGAGATGGATGAATGAAAGAAAAACATTTGTAGCAAGGTTCCCCCCTGTGAATGTAAAGATTTTTGCCTGGAGTCCTTTATGGAACCCAATGTTGAGTTCTATTTTCATTAATCCCTCATTCCTTTGCTAAACTGCATAATCTTCCTAGGGTCCCAAGGAGGCTGGAGCCTATCTCAGCCAACACTGGGTGAAGGCAGGGTACACCCTAGACAACTCGCCAGTCCATCGCAGGGCAAACATGCATGTCTCTGGACAGTTGGAGGAAACGGGAGCACCCGGATGAAACTCACATAAGCGTGGGGAGAAAATGCAAACTCCACATCGAAACGTCCTCGCCATGCCTGAGCCTCGAACCCAGAAGTGTCCTGCTATGAGGCAGACATGCTAACCACTACACTACAATAAATATTATATTTGTATTTGAATAGATAGAAAGGATTGTATTTAAAAATATGAAGATGTTAGAATACAATATGAACTTTCATGATTTCATATTCGTACCAACAATAGGCCAGAGGAAACCAACAGCTGCGAGTTGTCATCCAGTAAACTGAATCTTTAAAGCACAGATTTCCACAGAATGTTTTGTGCTGGTCTATAAAAGTTCTCTATCGAAGCCCTTGAGAGGCAATTTCTTAGTACTGGCAGCACTGGAGATTAATGCGCTATGTGAATTTATTGAGAATTAGCCCAGCATGACAATGTACTCCACAGCATGGTTACAGGCCGTCTAATCTCTCCCCAATGCATCTGGGGGAAAACAAACAGAAACAGCCAAGTAGGCTGGCAAAGACCAGGCTAGAGACACAAAGATGAGTTTATGGCTACATGTACAGCTTCACTTCCGATAGATACAAAGCACTGACGCTGGAGACTCCTTCCATGCATGCAAAATAAAAACTTTTCGCAGACAATTTCACCATATCTACAATTATGCATGTTTTTACCCAGGTGGAATAACGAGCCCGTTACTGTATAGTCATGCGTAAAACATTAATACATCCCCATGGATTTTTTTTTTTTCAATATAATTGAACAAGCCAACATTTTACCTTCATACAGGTGATATACTCAACATAAAATTGACATTTTGTCATTATATAAATCAACCTGAGACCAGTGTATATAGAGGGACTAGAAGCTGCGTTGTTCCATCATGAAATCACATGCTCGATTCTGAGTAGAAGGGAGCATTCACTGCATTCATGCTGAGATTTCAGATGTATTTCATTTTTTTCTTTTTCTTTTCCTTGCAAATAATCAAAACTGATCCCTATAAAAGGTCAGCAGTCTTACACTGTAACACAGTTATGATTGTATTATGCTAAAAACCTCAATACCTTTTTACAGAATCACATGATATTAATCATGATCATGATTCTGTTATTACATCTGAGGAAATTGGATACCATCAGAATACATAATAAAAAAGTTGGTGGTTCGGAGAAATTGGACTAACATCAGTACACATCAGTACTGATCAGAGTAACACTGCTATAAAATAAAATAAAAAATTGGGAGCAACCTCGGGAGACAATCCCATTACATTTACAGTAAATTTGCACATTTTATACAGTAAACATCAACACATCAGAACAACATCGCTACATCGGGGTGACATTGATAGCTATCGGAACAAAATCAGCAAAAACATCAAACTAACATCGGAAGAACATCGGAATACGATCGACTCAAATTCGAGATGAAGATACCATGTACCATGTACCGTGTGAGCGCACCTTTAGGCATGTATCGGGTTCAAACCGGGTTCAGACTACTCTGTGCGTCAGCATTCGAGCCAAAGAGCTAAAGCCTTGAGTGTACAAGGCTAAATGCATGTACTTATTCAGCATACACCCAAAAACTGTACCCCGCCTTTACACAGACAGGCTACACTCTTCCCACAACTGTAGTAAGGCCTACAACCGTGATCAAACAAATGAATGAACTTTCGAATTTTGTTGTAGTGTCTCTTAAGCAAGTGTAAAAATATTAAAATGTGGCTATTTTGAGCATGGATGTGCAGGTAGCTGGTTCTGAAATCCCATACGTTTATTTCTGTTTTTGTTTTTTTTAATGTTAACGTCCACGCAAAGAGGGGTGTTTATTCCAGCGTAGCTTGTAGCACTGGGAAGTTACAATGTTTTAGAGATGAAGTAAAAAAAAAAAAAGAAAAGAAATATGCACATGCTCCCCACGTTCAGCCATTTCCGGCATTCGGTGTCCACCCAAGCGTGTCCAGGAAGCGTGTCCTAATGTGTCATGTGAGCTAAACCAATAGCGAGACAAACTTCACTGCCTAGAAACAATGCAGTTACTAGTCCCTCTATATACTGGTCCCAGGTAAAAAAAAAAAAAAAAAAAAAATCAGTCACATGTAAATGTAAGTACACCCTTAGATTTATCACAGCTTCAAGTCCATTTAATTAGAAACATGTGTTCCCGATTAAGTGCCATTAATTAGAACCTCCTGCAGGTAGAACCTGTTTAATTTAAACCTGATATCTAAGGGTCTGGTGTTCTCTATATCATTAAGTGCATTATGTCACCACCCATCCATGCATTCATTCATTCGCAAAACCAATTTGTCTTACTAGGGTTGCAGGGAGGCTGGAGCATAGGTGGGGTACACCCTGAACAGCTCGCCAGTCCATCGCAGGGCAATACACACCATCATTCACACTCACACCTAGGGGCAATCTGGAACAGCCAATTAGCCTGATGTTCATGTCTTTGGACTGTGGGAGGAAACCAGAGTACCTGGAGGAAACCCACACAAGGACAGACAGAATATGCAAACCCCACACAGAAACGTCATCGCTGAGCACTGAGCACGGGACTCGAACCCCGGACCTCGTTCCTGTGGGGCGGATGTGCTAACCACTATACCACTGTGCTGCCCGTCATGTCATCATGCCAAGATCTATGAGCTTTTTATGGAATTCAGAAAATAAGGTTTACCTTCGTCAGTAAAGCCAAAATTCAAACCCTTCTTTTTCTCATACAAACCTTTTTTTTATGTTTGGCATGTTGAATAGATTTGTTTTATTACAATTGAATTTAAGGTACTACTAGCAGCGCTTTTAGCATCTAAACCAGTCCTATTACTGGAGGATAGCGATGAATGATCACAGCAGTTATTTTTATACTTTTTCTCATTAAATAAGATTTAGTTCAAGTAATCCCCTAATCAGGATCTCATTAAGTAACATCAAGTGTGCTTGTGTTGGAATTCCACCACAGACACTGAAATGAAAAGTCGGCCATCCTCAGAGATGCTGATTTCAGAAATAATTCAATCAATCAATCAATAAATCAAAGTGCTCTTTTAATTTTTAAATTTTTCGACAGCTGAATGTAAAAAAAATACAGTATTTACATATCTAAACACTAGTTTCATTCATTATAATACACACAGCGTAGCTTTATTGAGGTAACTGTAAAAGGCTAGCGGTAGTCCTATAAAGCATTTAGAGCGAGCTGGAGCAGAGTACATCTGACTGCTGAATAAAGCTGGATTGTTGCCATAGATACTGAGTGCTGATGCCAAGGCTCCAGACATGGAGGACAGCAATGTCACAGCTGTTAAAAAGCTACATTTAAGTTCTGCAAGCCATCCGGTGCCCTGTGTCCGAAGTAATTACACTGTGAAACACAACTGGTCTTGTGATGGCTTTTTAAAGTCCCGATCTTTATGAAAAGTACCACTGAGATGAGCAGCACCTGAGGAATCATGATATATATATATTATAAAGACATATAGTCATGATAAAAGCCAAGGCATTTCTGGCAATTGACTTAAAGCATGAAATATATATATATATATATATGACTAAATCCCAGAATTTTCTGTGATGTATTTCATTACTAGGCTCTATTTCTTTAAACTATTTTGTCAAAAACCAAATTGAGAAGCAAATTTTCTCCAATAAAGCCCGTGATGTACTTCCATTATTTTTTATATGGTGTATTATATGGTGCATCTCTTTTTCTGGAAGCAGAAGTTGTTTCTGTTGTTAAAACCCGTGGAGAAATTGTGTGCCGTTTCTAATTTACATATTTTGATGATAATGAATTTAAACACAGGCAGTTAAAAAAAAAAAAGTCTAATACTGACAATTGTTCTGTCTTTCTAATTTAGTTGATAACTTGTGCTTTGTTTTATTAACAATTTACAATCTAAATTTTAATTGGGGGCCTGGTGGAAGGGTGCTGGATTACTGATCTGAAGGTCGGGGGTTCAAGCCCCACTGTCACCGGGTTGTCACTGCTGTCCCCCCAGTGCAGCTCTCTGGGTTATCAAAGGCTAGCCATGTCTCTCACTGTCTGTGGTGAGAGGTATGTAAAAGAACCATCGCTGACTTTCATAAAGAGTAGGCTGCATTACCGTCAGAGTGGGAGGACCACTATGCCACACGTGCCATCTGCATATGGCTTTTATTCATGTTTTAGAACGTACAAATAATTAATATATAGATGTAGGTATTGCCTAAAAGCGGAGCTCCCATATGATTTCCCTTACATGACAAGTTTTTGGTGGGAACTCTCAAACCCCATACACATATCCTGCGTATATCAAGATGAATTCATTTTAATAACTTGTTTATAGAAGAGAATAAAAATGATGGAACCAAACATGCAATCTTAGTCTCGGCATGTAACGTACACCATTTAGAAACCGTAGCTTTAGAGAACATTTCAATAACACAATAATATCATTAGAAGAGTGAGAAGCTCGGTCATCCGGGAGGAGCTCGGAGTAGGAACGCTGCTCCTCCGCGTTGAGAGGAGCCAGTTGAGGTGACTCGGGCATCTGATTAGAATGCCTCCCGAACGCCTCCCT
>JBCNYH010000005.1:27286082-27298152 GCA_039654325.1 Tandanus tandanus | reverse complement strand
CGCGCGCGCCCCCCCCCCCCCCCTCCCCCTTCCCTCCCCTCCCCCTTTTCTCTCCTTCGTTTTCTTTTTTTTTGTTTGTGTGTGTGTGTGTGTGTGTGTGTGTGTGTGTGTGTGTGTGTGTGTGTGTGTGTGTGTGTTTAATGCTTCATTGGGTTACCACACAGAGCCTAATATCCCCTCATGGGATTAAAAACAGCATCTAAATTAATAAATATAAAATGTGCAGCTAATACCAAGCTTCGCGCTAACTAGAGCCATAAAAATCACAATAGCAATTCAAAACAACGGCTACAAATCAAAATCACCTCGCTAAAACCAAAAACACAATAATAAATGCGAACACAACAATGAAACACAACAGCAAAGCCTAAAACATTATAGCAAAATCAAAACTCAACAAATTGAAGACACAACATTTATTTTTAAAAAAAACAGAAAATCAGAACTTCCATCCATCAATGATCTAGTGTATATCAGTTATATAGCCAATGCCAGCAGACTTTGGGAAAGAGGTGGGGTTACCCACAGACAGTTTAGAATAGCCAGTACCTACTGTGTATGTCATTGGACAGTGGGAGGAAAGCAGAGTACCCTGAGGAAACCCACACAAGTATGGGAGAACATGCAAACTGCACACAGAAAAGCAAGCGCTTAGTTGAAATTGGAACCCAGAACCAACCGTGCTAACCAGAGTCTTAACACAAACTAGAAGTAGTGCGTAAAAGTCTGTCTGTGGGATATCATATAGGTTTGTCAGTAGGTGATATCACAGAAAGTGTAGGTCATGTGATACACAGGCGGGAAATCAGGACACATAGTTAAGTGGACATCCCACAACGAATAAAAAAAATAAGACAAAAGAAATGAAAAGTCAGAAATGCAAGTGGTATTAAAAAGACAAGTAAAAACAAAAACATCACAGCAATGTAAAATAAGAACTCGTGAGATTCAATAAGGAGCCATTTTGAGGCAATGTTTCCGAATCTGTGCTGCTGTTTTATGATAATGTGTTTTGCACTTACGGACCATTATACTGTGTATATACAATTTAGTGTTGACTGTCGACTATAGCTCAGTGCTGAACTTTTTTGTGAATGCTTAGTGACTAAAAAAAAAACTTATGAAAGTACTTCAGCCCACGACAGGGCCAAGAAAAAAGTGCAACTCTTCCCTTTGAGTAGAAAATATTTTCCCAGTGGGGGTTTAATATTTAATGACAAGCTGACCACATCTGACAGACTCCCAATAGATCACTCAGAATTGACAGATTTTGCCGTAACTCTTACACACTGTAACCTTAACTTGTGTAACTGTTATTTAAACAAAGGCATTGAAATCAGAAATATATTTTCTGCTTAGTACTTTGCAGTTCTGCAACATAATGGCACATTTGCAAAATACACACCGAGAATGAAACTTCTTGAATCATTGGGGGGGAAAAAACACTTCTATTCAAAACGTAATATGTACCTGAAATTGGTGAAACCCGATCCACATGAAAACACTTATTCACTAATGGAACACCAATTACTCTGAGCCTTAGAACTACAAACACAACCCCAAACCAGAAAACACCAAGGTGGTATGGAACAAAAAGAAAGCAATGTTTTCTAAATTTTCTTAAACTGCCTTGGATTTCATTGTAGACACACTGAACCCAAGATATTTAATTTTTAACAGTAATATCCTCCACTTTTCTAGGAAGGCTTTCCACCAGATCTTGGAGCATTTGTGCTCGTGCGATAGTCAGGCGATGATGTTGGATGAGGATGCCTGTGGTGCATTTGGCATTCCAGTTCATCCTATAGAGCTCCAACCTTGGCAAACCAAACTCAGCAGCATTATGCTGGAACAGGTTTTGGGCCACAATTGAGATTTTCCACCTTTAGGAAGCTCATTATGGTGTGATGGTCAGGTGTCCATTCATTTATCTATATATTCATTCTTTCGTTTATTCGACAAACTGCTTAATTCTATTGAGGACGCTGGGAGCCTGGAGCCTATCTCAGCCAGCTCTGATGGAGGCTGGGTACACCTTGAACAGCATGCCACTCCATTTCAGGGCCAACACACACCAACAATTACGCCTCTGGGAAATTTGGAACAGCCAATCAGCATACCTAGAGTACCCAGAAGAAACACCGACACAAGCACAGTGAGAACATGCAAACTTCAGCCAGAAATGCCTGCTCAGTGCCTGGGACTCGAACCCAGGACCTTTTTGCTGTGAGGCAGATGTGCTAACCATGATGCCACCATACTGCCTTTGTTCATATAAAGTCTAATTAATAATACAAAATAAAAGTCTCTGAAAATTTAATACTCTCAATACGTTTCAGGTCAAAGTATACATTTAACAGGCATTTCATAAAGTTGATCAAGGTATACGCTGATAGACGTCAAGGCGCTAATAAAAGTGAGTGGAATAACTAATTCTATACCCACTCAGTGAATTGTGAGAAATAAAGCATTTTTATAATTTTGCATAAAATTAATTGCCATACACAGCTTACGATTGCCACTCCCCCCAGTCTCCGGTATCAGGCAGACCTGTTCCTCACAGCAGGCAGATAAAATTGTGTTTGTTGTAAAATACACACATTCTCACAATACTATATACTTTAATATTTTAATTCCAAATGTTGTTGCTTTTCTTGTAATAAGTCCAGAATGAAAGGAAGAGCTAACCGGCTAGCATCAGCAGTTAGCTTAGCATGAGTCACAACCGCTTCAGGTAATTTTTTTTACCTGTAGTGACATTGCTACTAATGGTATATAAGGTAATATACTAATTACAGAGGTTTCAGAGGTTGCGAATGCTCAAACCCAATGAGTATGGATAGAATTAATGAATATTATGTATATGAGGGTACAAACATATCATACATCAAGATATAGCTATACATCACAGGTTCACCTCTACTCAACATAGTCACCACCTCTTTCAATGGCAATGTTCCACCTATAAATGAGGGAATGCATCCCCGCTTCGTAAAGCTCAGCTGGCTGCTGATGTAGCCAATTCCCTACAGCAATTTTAACTTTTATCACCACCATAATGTTTGCCTATCAGTGCGTCCATCATTAGACCAAAGAGATGGAAGAATAAAAAACAGAACCAAAAAGACAACCAACGGAATGGTGTTATCTGACGTCTCCATAGGAAAAAAGCTCAAGGCAGAAAAGTTAGCTGGAAAGATCATGGCAACTGTCTTTGGTGACGCTCAAGAAGCTACTATAATACTTAAGACCGAATTTGAATATGAATAAAGTTCTTGAAGATGACAACGCCAGGCCTCAATCAAGCCCCAGAACAAGTGGGGCAATCACCTCTTTCAATAGGACAACTCTGTCGCATTCTCCTGACTTACCTGACTTAGCGCCCTCAGACTTTGGTCCGCTGAATGAGGCACTGAGGTGCAAACGTTATAGTGGTGATAAAGACGTGAAAACTGCTGTAAGGAATCAGCTACATCAGCAGCCAGCTGAGTTTTAAGAAGCGGGGATACATGCCCTCATTCATAGGTGGAACACTGCCATTAAAAGAGGTGGTGACTATGTTGAGGAATAGGGATGTGGACCCGATGTGAATTTTTAACAACAGGTTATTATCAAGGTGTAGCAACACCGGCAGGAACAAAAACACACCAACAAACAACTGCAACAGGTTAAAAAATATATATATATAGCTATACTTTAATGAAGGAATCGCAATTCAGTTGATAGCTCACAAGAAAAAGTGTTTGTTTTGAAAGCACGTGAATAAGTCTGGCTGCCAAAATCCTGCACCATTAAGCTACCAGGGAAGAAGAAGAAGAAGAAGAAGAAAAAACTAAGGCTAATTAGTCAGTCAGTGTCATAAAGCCCTGCTTTCTCTCTAATACAGAGATGGACGTATTTGTATTCATCCAAGGATTACCCTGCCAAAGTTAATTGGCCTCATGTGAACAAAACATTAAAAAAAACAAAAAACAGGAGCTTTGAAAATATCCCGTTAATTCTGAGACTCACACTGGAATATAGAAATTGTGCTGCAGTCTTATGAGACTAGCTCCTCATTTGCTTAATCAGAGGTGCAAATATCACGCTGGATGCTTTTGATGAGTGAATTCAGAAAGTTTCATCAAGAAGATAAATTAAGGAGAGAAACCTATCAAACATCATTACGTTTCTTGTGTCATTCTGAAATATAAATTATATCGCTGGCAGATTGATATTTATTAAAAATCCAGAAGTGCTATGTACAATACTTTTAAGTATTCCAGAGTAATTAAACTCATTAAGAGGGTGAAGGATGTGGTACAATTCATTGCAAAGTTATGAGTCCTTTACTAGCATGTGTAGCAAAAATCCCATTTCTGATGGGGGGGAAAAGTCACAGTAAAAGAGATTAGCATAAAAATGCTTCAAGCTATATAACCAATCAATTTTGCCTCTGGACAGTGATTGCCTGCGATGGCTTATCAGCTTTGTGATTTGTGATTGCATTACGTTCTGCAGGCATATGTCTAGTTTTAATGATAATGCTATCCATCTTCAAGTGACTACCCTCATTAGCCATTTGTACTTTTCTAGCTCAGTCGATCCTGTCAAATGTTTAGGCTCCAGATTTGCATCTGGGATGTGTTTTTAAAAAAAAATAAAGTCACTTCTGAAGTCGCTGAAGATTTTGATTGATGCTTTAATTCCAAGTGTACAATATGTCGCTTTCATGAATATCATTTTTCACAGGGGTCTACTGTAGTGTGTCTACTGTTACCCTTGTCCATAAGTGAACACAACATCACGTCGACTTTGACTAAAAAAGAAATTTCAGTTATAGCTTCTAGCAGCGATTCACGGGGTCCAAGCAAGGAGAAAAATAAAGAGTACAAGGGGGGGATGAAGAGGAAGAGGAGTGATGATGAAGTGGTGTAATAACGAGAAGGAGGAGTAAAGATGTGTGAGAATGGTTGAAATCGGTCAAGATGTCAGAGATTGGCTTTTGAGAAGAGGAGTGATGATGAAGAGAACTGATGAAGAAGAGTGATGAAGATGATTGATGATTAGGAGATGATGTCTTAGAGAGCGGTAGGAATTTGTGGGGGGAAATGGCGGGGATTCCTAGCTGATGCTCGGACCCCTAAATATAAAAAGCAGGTAGCCTGCATTGTCATCCATAATTGTACATTGAACAAGGTAGGGACAAAATGTACACCTGCTCATTCTGTAAATATACAATTAACCAATCATTTGGAAACAGTATTTAAAGCAATGCCCAAAGTAATATACATAGAGTTCAAGAACTATACTTTATGTTTACATTAAACAGCAGAATATGGGAAAAGGTGATCTTCTGCCCATGATAGCCTCCGGCCTTGGTGCGATTCACTAGTTACACTGTTGATAGTTATGCCAGTGGTGGGCGGAAAAGAATCTCAGAACACTAAACGAATGGCAATCTGAGGCTTTCACGGTCCTAGCTTCTCTCAGTTCTACAATAACAGCATACTAATTTTGTCATGTTTCAGATCAAACACAGTATACTTCAGTTACCCCGATATGGTAAACGTTCTGATGAGTTACTGTGAGTGTGGATTTACAGCTTCCTCCTGTATGTATGTTTTTTCTTAGGCTTCCTCCTACCTCTGAAAAAAATATGCATGTCTGTGGATTGGCTACTTTAAACTGCCCCTAATTCTGACCACAACGATGAAAAAACAAAAACTGCCTGATAGAAAGAAAGACACAAAACCAATAAAAGCAGCCAAATTGTCAACAATTATCCTTGTAGTTTCATAGAATTAGTGGTGTGTTAGGCACCACTATAATGGTATGAATGGGTATGAGTAGTCCCTACCGGGGCATTACCATATTAAAATTATAACACATACAAATACACTTGTAGGACCCTTGGAAGGTTTTTTTCCCCCCCTAAGAGTGTATACCAGGACAATTTCATGATGTGGCTGAACTGAAAATTTTAAAAGGACAGTGGGTTCAAACGATGGATGGCCAAACCAATCCGAATTTGGCCAACATCAAACAATCTAGTGCCACAGGAGGTAGCAAGTCTGCTGAGACACCATGATAGGCAGGAAAGAAGAATGAGGACACCAGGGACAGGGTTAATCTGACTTTTTTTTTTTTTTTTTCAAAAACAACACTTTTAAGCACTATTTGTTTCAACATGAACAAAACACAGACAGTGGGACACTTTTGTAGCTTTGCTTTCAGCTCTAGGAAGCTCAGGCAAAGTTCTCTTGCTCACTGCACTCAACGCATATAAATAGGCTTTTCATTAACCATGCACAGAGTTTCCTTTATGGAAAAGACTTCAGAAGAGAGGACTTTACACTTTCCCAGGTTCTCAGCAACTATGTTTTTTGTTTCTTTTTGTTTTTGTTGTTGATGTTGGAATGCGTGTTTATAGCTGTGATAAAAGGAACTAACAATAAATGCAATAAAATCCAGATGTCCAACGAGCAGCCATAAAAATATGTAAATCAGTGGTCTCCAACCCTGTTCCTGGAGATCTACCTTCCTGCAGGTTTTATCTCCAACCTTAAACATGAACACCTTAGTACCTCATTATCGCCTTGAAGAATATCTTGAACAGGTCGAAGAGATGTGTTAGATTTTGGTTGGAGATAAAACCTGCAGGAAGGTAGATCTCCAGGAACAGGGTTGGAGACACCAATCAGCCATACCAATATGTAAATACACCAATCAGCCATAACATTAAAAACACATGCCTATCATTGTGTAATTTCTACTCATGTCACCAAAACGGCTCTAACCCATTAAGACATGGACTCCACAAGACCTCTGAGAGGCTGCTGTGGTATCTGGCACAAAACAGTACGCAGCACATACTTTAATTCCTGTAAACTGAAAATGAGGCTTCCATGGTTTGGACTTGTTTGTCCTGAACATCTCACAGAGAGGGAATCTGGAGGCCAATTTTCCTCAAAACTTTCCTGAAAGAGGGAATACCATCACCAGAGGGGTACAACAATGTTTAGGTAAACAGTATGAGTCAACGTTACATCCATGTTAATTCTAGGATCCAAGGTTTTCCAAAAAAATATTGGCCGGAACATCACACTGCTTCAGGTGCCTTGCTGTCTTCATATAGTCTATCTTTCTTCCATTAAAGTGACACACATCTTCAGTTGTTCGTATGATGTAAAAGATAATGTGATTCATCAGACCCATCCACCCTCTTACAATGCTCCATGGTCCAGTTCTGATGCTCACATTTACAGCATTTGGCAGACGCTCTTATCCAGAGCGACTTACAATTTCAGTTTTATACAACTGAGCAATTGAGGGTTAAGGGCCTTGCTCAAGTGCCCAACAGTGGTGATAGTGGGGATTGAACCGCTGACCTTCAGATCAGTAACCCATCGCCTTAACCACTAAGCCACTACTGCCCTTTTGCCACATGCTTACTGTATGTACTTTCAGTGGACAGCCTCATACACAGGAATCTGCAATTGCAATCTAGCAAAGACGGGGAGAATATGCAAACTTCACGCAGAAACGCCCAGGCCCGGGACTTGAATCCAGGCCCTTCTTGCTGTGAGGTAGACATGCTAACCACTTTGGCACTGTGCCCTCCACTATTGCATATTATGAGCATGTTAAAGGCAAAAGTGGTAAAGCTCTATAACGGCATTAGGACAAAGCCTCGCAGTGATGAACTAGATGTATATTAAAATACATATACCATATACATCAAAATAAAATTTGCATATAGGATAAATGAATGTGAAGTTATAGAGGATGGAACAGAAGACGCTTTCAATTATTCAAGGATTGGTAGTCAAGCTAATGTGTACCTAATTAGAAATCCTAACAGAGTCGGAGTTGAAAAGGGAGGCGATGCTTATGTATGAAGTCCAAATCATCAGGAGGATAGAACATGTCTTAGAAGCACTTCAGCAGGCCGGGAGAATACACATTAGGAAAGGAGGACTATTCCCAAAAGATCCTGCATCTCCCCAAGTCTTGGCCAAAGACTTTCAATAGGGTTTAGGTCAGAAATCTGTGGTGGCCAATTTAAGTGTGAAAATGATTACTTTTGCTTCCTGAACCACTCTTTCACAGACGTGGGCTTAAATGTTATGCCTGTGCTGTCAGGGGACAAAAGTCCTTTAATGAGATCTGATATTCTGTATATTTAAGTAGTCAGCCAGTTTCCTCCCACAGTCCAAAGACATACACATTAGGCTAATTGATTGTTCCAAACTGCCACTAGGTGTGAATGTGAGTATGAATGGTCGTGTGTGTTGGCCCTGTGCTGGACTGGCGAGCTGTTCTGGGTGTATCCCGCTTTTGCCTAGAGTCGGCTGCGAGAGGGGTGCTACCACCCTGGGACATCCCACCTGCCAAGCTTTATGCCAGGGGCGCCCAATCCTGTTCCTGGTGATCTACCTTCCTAAAGATTTTAACTCCAACCCTAATGGGGCCCATCTGAGAAATCCAATCATCACTTTAAGTCTTCATTTCCAAGTCTTAAGTTTTGATTAGATGATTGGATGGTCAGGTGGGCATAATTAGGGTTGGAGTGAACGTCTTCGGGAAGGTAGATCACCAGGAGCAGTATTGGCCGCCCCTGTTTTCTGCAATGTTTCTAGTCTAAGAAATGAGAAGCTACTCACTGCATTAGTTACTGGGTTAAAAGAACTGCTGCTAGCTGAAACACATTAATTAAACAAAGTCATTTACTTTCTTAGAGTTGGCTTTAATACTCTATAAAAGGAAATATTTCAAATAATTGGTAATAAGGTCCTTACTGTTCATTGAAGAGGAGATGTGGCGGCAACAGGGTTTATTTTGACTGACCGAATCATGAGATGAGAATTGGAGTAGTAGATTTTGGGAGTAGTAGGTATTAATTAATTGTGGGTCGTTGTCTTCTCTCATCATCATGGTCAGGGGTCATCAGTGCATGCACCAGAGCTCGCCACTGCTTCCTCCCTCTGCTGCTGTCCTGCATATGCACACCAAGGTGCCACCTTGCATGTCTTTGGACTGTAGGACGAAACCAGAGCACCTGGAGGAAACCCATGCCAGCACAGGGAGAACATGCAAACTCTACAGAGAAACATCCTCGCAGGGCACCATGCTCAAACCCAGGACCTTCTTCCTGTGAGGAAAGGCTAACTGCTATACCACCGTGCCCAGTTAATTGTTGGGAATGGCTTAAAGCTGGCAAAGCCCAAAGAGACTGACTAACAAATAGAGCACTCCCCAAGCTTAGTTGTGGGATGCTCATCCCATTAACAGTGCACAAAGCAGCCATAGCTCAGTGGCTGCTTTGAAAAATTTTAAATTCACACGCAGTGCTGTAGGCTAAAGAACTTGCCCCATGCTATAATATAATTTATTGCTCTAGTTTTTGCTATTACAGATTAGTGTTTTTATTCCTTTCATTTTACGCCCTGCTTTCTTATGGCCGCAGTACATGTATCCATGGATCATTGGCTAAGATCAACGGCTGGCACAAAACATTCTGTCTACTACACTCAATTCATACTGATAAGTGTGAGAGCTACAGTGCTATTCAAAGCCTTTTCATAAATAAGATTTTTTCAGGGTGGACCATTATAGCTCCAGGGTCCTGGTCTTGAACTCGTGTTACTGCTTTGCAGATTCTAGCCATGTCCAAATAGATTTTCTTCGGGTACCCCACATGTTGATTGATTGACAGTGCTAAATTTCCTCTAGGTGTTAATGTGTGTTTACGGGTGCATGGCTGTGATGGACTGGTATCCCATTGTGAGTGGATTTCCTTCTTGCCCCAGTGTTTGTGCTCCAGGGATAAACTCTGGATCCACTGCAACCTTGACCTGGATAAAGCACTTACTAAAAAAAGAAGGAGATTTTCTAAAATCTTATATATAGGGAGAACTTGAGACTGGCCTGAAATTGTAGGTTTCTTTTATCTTTATATATCTTTTTATCTTTTATCTTTCCAGCTGTTTATTTTTATTTCAAGCAGAGGTTGAAACATTTCTGGTAAGAATTCTTTCGGTGCTTGGAACTAAATCAAATATGAGGGTAAATTAATTTGAAGAGTAGATTAGCTAAATTTGATCATCGTTCTAAATTGATTTATACGATTCCAGCTGCTCTGCTGATCAAATTAGGCTAGATTTTACATGCAACAACTGTGTTAGCTGATGTTAAGCTGGTACTCTAAATTGTCTGTCTAATCTTTTTGATTTCAGCATTAAAATCAGTACTTTTAAGGCTGTCTGTTTGTAGACTGTGTCTTAGTAAACATCCGGACTATTCAACTGGCAGCCCAAGGGCAATTTGTACTGCCACTTTGAATTGGCTACCCTATTGTTTTAAAAAGTAAAAAATATAAATACAAAATATCTGAAGTTAATATTTTTGGATGATTCTGCGTCACAGCTGTTTCCAGCTTTGCCCCACTTCACTGTGTCACAACCTGTTATCTCCAACTTTTGAGGTTCACGCACTCTTCCAGCCGATAATCTTCTTATTGTTAGCCCAGTATCCTGGTCTCTTTCTACCTCAAAAAAAAATCAAGAAGTTCGGACGGTTTAACAATGAATGGACAGTGAAGTATTTTTATATCTGTCTTCTCGAAGCCCGTGTGTCTGCTGGACAGCGCATAACGGTATGTAAGGAATATAATTTGAGAAGGCTTTTTAAGATAACCCGTGATAACTTTTACTCGAATATCCCACTGGACTCTGAGACTCTCCACCAGATTTTAGTGCTCATCATTCTCACACATGAACGGCATTAAAACTCATAATCACGCATCCCTTACTCCGCAGCAGCTGCGCCACTGTTTGCGCCTGACTTCACTGCTCTTTGCTAAATCGAGAGAAAAAAAAATCTTTTTTCTCATTAGATGTCAAAAGTTGGCTGGATCAGTCAGTTAAGTAACAGTTCCGTCCATCAAATAAGTAATTAGGATTGACAGTTAAAGTATTGATGCTCGTGTGTTGATATTCACAATATCTTTTTCTTATTATATAATTTAAAACTGAACCTTTCTGTCTTATTATTCACATCTTCTTTCTCCTCTTCTTCTTCCTTCCGTTTTTCTTATTATTATAATTAAAAGCTTTACATTTCTGCCTTATATATTCACTGATATTCACTTCATTCTCTTCTCATTATTATTATTATTATTTATAATTGTAATTTTTCTTAATAAAATACTACTCACTCACAAGTTGTTATAGTTGTATTTAATACCAGTCTACACTCGTGCTGTATTTGCTGGTAAATTTGTGTGAACCTAAGTGGATGTTGTCCGTTAGTTAAATATTCTAACTGTCTGTGATATGGCTCACCTGGTTGATTACTCAAGGTGGTATATTTTTTCATAGGAATGTAGAAATGCTTTGGGCCTATATGTCTTGATATAATACAATGCACTAATTTTATTAAGCATTTACAAAATACACTATGTGCACTTCAATGTTACTTTACTGTATCAGTAACTGTTAATGATTTTTAACGCATATTTCTGAGGCGCCTCATTAAGGATTCTGTCCATGATCCGGGCCCCCACTCCAAATTAATTGAATATCCCTGGTATACATAATAAACTGGACTGAATTTTCTGTTCCTTTCAATTTACTTTTACTTAATAACCGAATATTTTCAGCTTAGTTTTATACCTGGACATTGGGCCTCATTGATGAACTGTTCTTACAAAGAAATTTGTTCTTAACTCTCACTTACACCCTTTTCTGGCATTCACCAATATTTTATTATCTGTGATTTGCACCCTTCTACCTCAAGGCACTTATCACATCCTGCACTGCACCTGATTCTCTCCGATCCTCCAGGACTGCTAGAATGGTCCCTTCTTCTATCAAGGGACATGGAAAACATGCATCTATACTTTTCCCTGTTCTGTCACCGAGGTGGTGGAATGAACTTTCCTTAGATGAAAACCTACCTTTCTTGCAGGAATTTGGATTTGCACTTTCAGTATCTATAGAAGAAATACTTCAAAAATACAGTGATGCAGTGATGATTATACACTTAACAAAATGAAGATAAATCAGAAACCGAGTACTATTCAAGTATT
>JBCNYH010000005.1:27260346-27275358 GCA_039654325.1 Tandanus tandanus | reverse complement strand
GGGATCCCTTTTGGAGAACTTTGGGCTACACGAACTTTTGGACACACAAAAGAGAGAGAGAGAGAGAGAGAGAGAGAGAGAGAGAGAGAGAGAGAGAGAGAGAGAGAGGAGTCGACTTCAAACCGTTTCTGAGGAGATTTTAATACAACAGTTTAATTTACCTCAGAACAAACATTTAAAATTTAAAAATTTCCCCTGACAAGAAAACCAACCGTCATTTTGTTCGGTTGACTGAACCTTCCCCGTGTTTAAGTTTGTACTGTCCCGTCTCTTTTTAAGCGCGTTCATCTCTCTCCTCAGCGGTACCTCAGGGGTGAGCAGGCGGGCACTCGGGGAGCTTCCCGCGGGGTCAGATCTGTACTCGTGCTACCGCAGAGCCGCGCGCGCGGGCACGGAAACGCGCGTGGTGCGCGGCGCGTGAGCATCCGCGTGCTGAACAAGAGAGAGAGAGAGAGAGAGAGAGAGAGAGAGGGGAAGAGGCGCGCGGCACGCATCACGCGCTGGATACCTGTTAACTTTTCTGTCGCGTGAGTGAGAGAGAGATATATATATATATATATATATAGAGAGAGAGAGAGAGAGAGAGTGGAGAGTGCGTGCGCGCGCGTGTGCGCGTGTTTGAGTGTGTGGCTCGTCGCCGCGGGAAGAGCTCCGTGGTCACTGCTCGGCATTCCGTAATGGACGCGGAAGCCTTCGGTCAAGTTTCTCGGCGTCCCGTCCTCGCGGTGCCGCGCACAGGCTCGGCTGCCGGACTGTAACCGAGTCGCGACCGGAATATTTCCGAGGCGAAGCGCGTCGATTTGTTTTTTTTTTTGTTGTTTTTTTTTTCTCGCCACCCGGATTAAAACAGGACAAGTACCATGTCATTTGCACGCGCCTGCTTGGGAGCTCTGCTGCTGCGGACGGTTGTTTCTGATGGTAGGTACTTTTCCCTCTGTGCACAGCTATCTATATATCATCATCATCATCATCTTCATCATCATATATACAGTGCATTACGGTAAGTATAATTCTTACTTATTGGTGCACATGTCAATTAAGGGAATTTACACAATTCTGAAGTCTTATTGTGGATTTTGCTTCACTGCAATGCTTTCTTGGGTCCTGATTGGTAATTCCACACACACACACACACACACACACACACACACACACACACACACACACACACACAGCATCTCCAGCTTCACTTGCAGCCAAGAGGTAGGTGTCATGCCCACTTCCTGCAAATCCAGTCTCATGAATACACAGAAGTGACAGACCACTGTCTGTCTGTCTGTCTGTCTGTCTGTCTGTGTGTGTGTGTTTGTTTGTTTGTTTTCGTGATAGACGAAGTGTGCAATCTAAGGGTGCACATCAACCCTCCACAAGGTGGGAGCACGAGTGTACAGAGGCTCCTCCACGCATCCCATCACGTAATGCAAAGGCTTCTGAAAGATACCAAGCCTGGATTTGTGCTTTTAACCTTGTTACCGCAGCGCGATGTCCTCTTCGGTTAATGTCATTGCATGATGAGTCGTAGTCTGTTTGTCCCACTGTGTATGAACAGGATGTAGACAGTAGTAGTAGTAGTAGTAGTAGTAGTAGAGTGAGGGGAATATGATTCATTCTGGAAATCGCAGCTGTATACAACTTAATAACGTGCACTCCATGCATACCTTTTAATTTTTAATCAACCCTTTTTTAAACTGTCAAGTGTGCAAGTCACTTAAATATATATATCATACCATATATATATATATGGTATGATTCCTGAATACAAATCAACTTATTGGTGATTTCCTATATACTATACTGTTCCTGAAATAGCACCGTAAACACATTAACTCGCACTTATCGCAGGACACGTCACTCGTTTGGATTGCACTTGAATGCTCCAGCAGTCTGCTCATAATCTGTGATAACTCCCACTGAAGGTTAACACCTTATTTACGTTATATTTTGGTCAAACAGATTAAAGAACGTCTGGTCAGTAAGAGGTGCTTATAGAAGGGTGACGTAGCACTGAGAAGCTCATCACATGAATCCGTTATTCTGTTATCCGAGCAGGTTGCAAGAGCAGGATTGAGATGTTCATCACATTTGCACATCATCAGTGTGTAACCAACGTCCACACCGTGGCGGTAGGTCTTGACTTCATGACAGTGAGGCGTGCTGGCGGTGGGATTTGGTTTTTCTGTTTAATCTTTTGCCGACCAGAGTTACCGAATGTCAGAAATGTAATATTGGCTTGTAGAGTGCGGCACCGCGGTTGGTACATCTGTCTCATAGCGAGAAGGTCCTGGGTTCAAGTCCTGAGTTTGGTGAAGGCGTAAGTGTGTGAAGTTTGTATGTTGTCCCCGTGCTTGCGTGGGTTTCTTCCGGGTACTCTGGTTTCCTCCCACAGTGCAAAGACATGCACAGTAGGTTAACTGGCTTTTCCAAATTGCCCCAGGTGAGAATGTGAGTGTGAATGGTTGTGTGTGTGTGTGTGTGTTGGCCCTGAGATAGTCTGGTGAGCTGTTAAGGGTGTAAACCCCCCCCGACCCCAGTAGGATCAAGCTGTTCGGCAGATGAGTGAGAGTGAGTAGACTGTAGAATTGAAATCAGGTGTTTGCTGAATATTTCTGAGTCTTTAATATATACTTGTAAAAAGAATGTCATTTTATTATAATTTTCTATATTAGCCCCAGGCCTGTTGTCAAGTGGGCAAAGGGTGTAAATGTCGTCTCTCCAAATCCCAGGATGAGGCCATGCAGTGGTTTCTGACTGCTTGGATGTGAGTTCACGAGAGGCCCGATTTGGAAGCATTTTGTCCCCTTTCCTTCCAGAAGGCTTACTGGCTGTCCTGATTGGCCAGAATTTGAAACTGGAGTAGAATTTGTCTGATATTCACATTTTATAGCAGTTCAGAAAATATTGTACGTCATCTTCCAGCATTAAAAAGATGTGCATCGTAGACAAGCCTGACATTTTCTGCAGGATTTTCTGAATTGATATGCTTTTCTGACTGAAGTACACAAGCATCTCAAATATTTCAGTGATGCCTATCTGATTACACACAGAATCCATCAGGATTATGTCCATTTCACTAAAGCATGTAGGTATTCAGCAAAGCGTGGTATTCACCGTGTAAGGAATGGAAACTTCTAGAAAAGTGTCGGATGTCTTTATACTCCTGAGATGACATGTTATTTGCAGGAGTATAGCAAAGAAAATACAAAACATTTCTATGTTATAATGATGCATGTTTAAGGTTTCTTACATTTTATTTGAAATTCTTGCAAATTTTATTTGAAACTCCAGTTTTGACTAGGAATCTTTTTTGCCCCACATTTTTTGGCTGTTATGTTGTCATGTTTTGGCCGAGTTGATGCTGATTGGCTGTTATACATAACTGACTTGCATGAAAATGGGCAGCAATAAACGAAAAAAAAACAATTGATTTTATAAATATCGACACTCACAGACCACCTCTTAGACTTGCGCAGAGTATATATATATATATATATATATAAAACACAACTCGGGCAGGCAGGCAGGCTTGCAGGTAAATAAATGTTCATGGAGCAAATGCCGAAATCAGAATCTTGACAGGATACAAGCTCGTTAAAGAGATATTTAAACTTACAAGACCAAGGATACAAATGAAAACGGGAAATTTCTTGTGAAAGAACGGGTGGTGAAAAGCAAACCCTGCCTCGGACACCTATCAGAGATCCATAGAGATCTCCGCATTTAGGCAGTGCCTAAATCTATTTATTAGCCATTTTAGCATCTGATGACTTTTACAACACTGACACATACATGTATTTACTGGTTTAATGATGTCTATTTTGTAGAAGATATGACTGAATTCTTTACAGCAACTTATTTTAGAAAACAAACCTAAAAATCTTGTCCTAGTGATTTGCAGTACATTGATGAACTAGCTGTCACAAATAGACATTTTCCATAAGCTGATCAACATTGAAAAGCTGCCAGTGTGATTTAATACCACGTCCTTTATGAAATGTGTACATCCTGAGTAGCGAGGAACTGTTTCTTTGCTGGTACACCCTCTGAAATACCATATTACAATCTCTGACTTAATAAAACATGCCCCGTGATTGTAGCTGGGATGATGTGACTTTAAAGTGCTGTCTTGAAGTCTCCACCAATTCCTTCTCATACTTCTTTGTTATTAAAGCTCACTTCTCTTTTATGTTTCATAGGAAAACGTTTCTTCGTGACCAACAGGATTGCTGTTGATTTAAGTTGAATCAAATTAGCCCTAAAGCTCGTTTACTCCATATTTACATTTAACACTGATAGTTAAATCCTGGATTAAAGTCACAAGCAGTTTCTTGTATAGCAGATGTGGTTTTCGTGCAAATGTTTTCTGATGAAGTGCAGGGCTTGCTTCGTATAGTTCGGTAGCCTGACATCCCGGGGCTATTAACTTTTCCCATCGGGCTACCAACATATAGCATTGCCCTGCCCAGTGAGTAGCCTGAAATCCTCCAAGTGAAATCAAATTCCCTCCTTTGTTTATGTTTGTGTGCTCTCATAATTGCTAATTGAATAAACAATGATTAAAAAACAAGCAGCCTTTTAATTGTGATGCACTAACAGGAAAGGGGACGTCATTGAGCTGCGTCAGAGCCAAATAAAGAAACACGAAAGCGTTTGAGAGAGTGCTGCTCTGGGTCGTGTGTAATGACTTTACTTCTCCTCTCTTCTCCCTTTTGGTTTGCTAAACACAGTTGATGCAGTGCTGCCACCCCCTGTAATAGAGTGTGGTTTTCACTTCATTTACTTACTGTTGCTAAGAGATAAGAATTTGCATGGGCAGTGAAGGTAATTGCTGGTGTGTGTGTGTCTGTGGGGGCATGCGTGGTCAGGAGGCGACAGCACAAAAAAAATCATATATAATTTGATGTAATTTTAGATTTTTTTTTTCTCCCTGATTTTTCTGTCCTAATTTTAGTCATAGCCAATTCCCACGGGTCATTTTGTATTGCTTCCCTATCATGTGATCACCACCAACCAGGAATAATGTGCAGCCTCTGTGACACGTGGCGCTGCCATCCCCATCTTTACCAACTGCTGCACATGGGTACTCAGCGGCAGCCTAATACAGGGAAAGATTGAACTTGCGATCTTCAGGTTGATAGTTGTGCACCTTGTTGTTGCGCCATTCACTTTGATTTATTTTTTGACGATAACTCTCTGTTAAAGAAATTGTCTTTTTTTAATTCAGCTAATTTCTTTTTAGTCTATTAAAATCCGAATAGGCTAATAGGGTTTTCTTTTTCTTTTCTTTTTTAATTTTGTGAGCCCCGCAATGTAATAAGCCTCTACTTATATAACCAGTTGTGTTTCTCATACATCAGTGCACATCAGTGAGTAATAGTAAAGTACAGCTGGAAAAGATAATATGCAAAACACGTCTTTGACCAGCTTCAAAAGAGGCCTCTTCTGTCAAAAGAAACCATTTTCTCTTAAGTTGTACAAGCAGCAATGACTCAGCCATCTTTCTTGTTTATTGCATCATATTTCACGTGCTGCCCCCTTCAGCGATGCAAGCTTTGACAAAGACACTGTTTCATCACACATCGTGATCTGTAATCCAGACAACCTTTAAATGCACCGATGCTAATTCTGAGAGTCGATAAATCTGGCCAGGATGGATCCATCATGTCTATTTCTTATGACAGATGCTACTTGAAAAGAACAAAAAAAAAAAAGAACCAAGATAGATGTACACATGGCAACAGTGACAACCTGACATTACAATACATGCTGTAACACCTGTGTCATACGCTCTGCTTTCTGAGTTGTTTGCACAAAAGCGCATCTGGAGAGGAATAGCTTTGTTGTGTTCATGTTTTTTTTTCATGAGTATTCCAGCTGGAAAACATGGTTAGCGGTGGAGCTCTGGTGGCTGAATAACAGGACCCTTTTGGTCGACAACACCTTATGATGAAACACTGACTTTTGATGTGTCTGATATAGTTTTTTTTTTTTTTTCATTCTGGCCATTCTTCTGGAATAAACTGGAAAATATGACCTGAAAACATGAATTTTTTTTTTTAAATGATTATTATGTTCAGCTTGAGCTCAAAATGCCCAATCCCACACCTGCGCAGACAGACAGGATTTTATTTCCATAACTTGGAACTACTTGTTGCACTGTAAATAATACTACTGCAGGCAGCTGTCCCCAGAGCCGCATACTCACGTTCACAAATGTCCAAATAGAGTAGGAATTTCATGACCACCAGTTTTGCTGCACCACACCATTTTGTTCACATGATGCCCTTTTGTCCGTGATTAGTTTACTATTGCCTACAGTGCCAACTAGGGGTAAAGATACTCGACTAGGCCAAAGGTTCCCAACCCTGGTCTGGGAGACCTCATCTTGCACATTTTAGTGCTTTCCCTGCTCGGTCACACCCACCTCAAGTCACGAAGGGGTGTAAATATGGTAATTAGTAAGCACGTGTTGGATACACACTTCCTCCAGGACCAGGATCAGAAACCTCTGGAGTAGACAACTAGTTGTCTAGCTGGTGAAACGCCTAACATAGAGCAGCCTTCTGAGAGTCCTGGTCACATAACAAAAAGGTGTTTGACAAAAATGCAGGTAGATGCTCTAAATTTCCAGACTTGTTTGTAATGGCAACGACCCAAGTGACAGCGTTGCAGCCGATGAAATATGGATGTATGTGGCACATACAGTGTAGCACTACAACTTTATCAACAACGGTCGTGTGATCATACAGGTAACCCATCTTATCTTTCTTCTTTTAGTTACTTGAGTTCAGCGTTAGTCATTTTAGCATGAAGGAATTTTTCAAAGCATTGCAGAGATATTGATTTATTCATTTGAAAATAGCAGTGTGGCCGGCTAGGAGCGAAAGCTGTTTGTTATTTTTGTAGTCCCGAGAAGCTCTATTTATATTTGCATTATTAGTGGCCTACTGTGCAGATATTTCAGCAGAGTAGAAACAGTTCAGTTGAAAGGAAATGAGGTGGCTGCACCATGCACTGTATACTGTATTTTCCTGCTTTTTTGTCCTTTTTAATATTTGGACACTTGAATACCACAGTTCTGTTAAACACATGAGCCTGATTTATCCGAAGTCAATTGCTTATTTATTTTTTTTAACAGCTGCTCTGACTGTGAAACATTCAAGGCTTACATTTATACTCTCGTTTTCATTACACAGGGCTGTGAATGCTGGACAGTTAAGCAGACAAAATGTCTTCAGGTCAAATGACTGCTTTGTGTTTTTTTTCTTGGTTACACAGCATAATGTATTTTTGTCTTAATAAATTTTATAAAGAAATAAAAGAGACACTGGTGCTAAGGAAATTTTTGTACAGTAGATGAAAAAACACAATAAGACCACATTCTTTAATCAATAATATGAAATATAAGACCTCAGAAACATGGAAATGATTTCCGTGCATGAACCAGATAACCAACATTACAATTTTCAAACAATTAGTTCAGATGTGAAAATAATTTTTTTACGCAAAAACTCTTGTTCGATTTGCATACAGATATCAAATTCATACGCCAGAGTGAGCATTTAGCCTTCATTTTCCTCACTATCAAGTTCTGATTTGGAACCCTCTGAGACACTTGCCTCATCACTACATTGCCAGACTGACCGAAACACCCCCCCCTCTTGTCTTGGACTTCTTGAAATTGTGGGTTATCTGCTTCTTGCATGGAAATTGACAAGTATTATTATGCTTTGACCTGCTAGTGGCACCTATTGTCCTTTGAATGAACTAATACTGTTCTAACAGTTTTATAGATTGTACTATGATGCCTAAGGTCTACAGTAGTGCACTGGAATCACTTTTAATGATCAAGTGGGTTATCTGGTTCTTGCACGGTGCCACAGAATTGCCTGCCTCACACTGAGAAGGTTCTGGGTTCGAATTTCGGACGAGGGCCTTTCTTTATCGCGTTGGCATGTTCTCTCCATGCTTGCCTGGATTTTCTCCAGGTACTCCGGTTTTCTCCCACAGTCTAAAACATACACATAGCATCAACTGGCTACTTTAAAATCACCCATAGGTGTGAATATTTGTGTGAATGGTTGGTTTTTGTGTTATCCCGGCAATGTTCAGGGTGCAGAGTGCAACCCTGCCTCTTGCCTGAAGTCAGCTGGTATTGGCTCCTGCTTGCTTTGCGACCCTGACGGATAAGTGGCTCAGATAACGGATGGAAGGTAAACTGCTGTGGATTAAGAAGAATAAAACACTTGCTTGATATATTTCTAACAGCATATTCAATCATTGTACATCCATTATTTTAAAATTAAATTGGATTGAAAAGTATGCATCTGGAATACCACTGGCCTTTATTGTACATGTATCTTCATTTTAAAGTATACCGAATTATTGAACTTGCCTAAAAGCCTTTGTGTTACTTCAGCTACAAGAAAATGAAGCAGCACCCATTAACGTCAACTTTTTGTAGTGATACACTTTAATTTAATATAAATTATAACCGTGTACAAGTCATAACAGCCAAAAGACTTTTTTAATATTGAAAGTATACACTAGCTCTATAACTCGGGGACCTTTGCTTCCTTATATTCTCTCACTGTGATTGTCAGATTTTAAGCAAAGGCTCTGTGAATAGACTAAAAGTGATTAATTAGTTGCACATTTTAGTTTGACTGCAAAAGAAACACTTGACTAATTTACTTAGCTGTGTTTTACCAGTAAGTAATGAGACGTGACAGTGGTATTTGCATTTCCTTGACCTTTTTTTTATTTTATTTTATTTTTTTATTTTTTATTTTTAATAAATAAGGAGCCCATGAATCACCTTCACTGAAATTGAAAGGGAAAAAAAAAGTTTCAGATCGGGCCGTTTTCATGCCGGTTCCACTCTGCTTGCTGAAGCTCCAAAATGTGGAGCCCAAGTGGGAGCTCACAGAGTGATAAAGCAATGGCACCGACAGCCTCTAGCTGGAGCACTGTGCATGCTGCTGCTAATTTGCAGTTAAAGGCATTTTCTTTTAAGCAGGCTGGTTCTCTCATACCCCTACACAGAGCTTAATAGCCTTTCTTCAGAAAGCACACACAAGTTGTTGACACTAGTTGCACACTGCCAATAGCAACGACCCAGATGACAGCGTTGCAGCCGATGAAATATGGATGTATGTGGCACATACAGTGTAGCACTACAACTTTATCAACAACGGTTGTGTGATCATCCAGGTAACCCATCTTATCTTTCTTCTTTTAGTTACTTGAGTTCAGCGTTAGTCATTTTAGCATGAAGGAATTTTTCAAAGCATTGCAGAGATATTGATTTATTCATTTGAAAATAGCAGTGTGGCCGGCTAGGAGCGAAAGCTGTTTGTTATTTTTGTAGTCCCGAGAAGCTCTATTTATATTTGCATTATTAGTGGCCTACTGTGCAGATATTTCAGCAGAGTAGAAACAGTTCAGTTGAAAGGAAATGAGGTGGCTGCACCATGCACTGTATACTGTATTTTCCTGCTTTTTTGTCCTTTTTAATATTTGGACACTTGAATACCACAGTTCTGTTAAACACATGAGCCTGATTTATCCGAAGTCAATTGCTTATTTATTTTTTTTAACAGCTGCTCTGACTGTGAAACATTCAAGGCTTACATTTATACTCTCGTTTTCATTACACAGGGCTGTGAATGCTGGACAGTTAAGCAGAGAAAATGTCTTCAGGTCACACACAAGTTGTTTACACATTTACCATTTGCAACTCAGGCTTTCTAATTGCGATCGCTCCACTCCTCAGTGGTGCCAAGGATGAATGTGGTATTTTCTATGCGTCTAATGGCATTAGATGAAAGTACCTTTCCATCACTAACATGTCCTCCTTTTAAGTTTTAGGTTCATTTCACGTCGTCTATGATGAACGGGCTTTCTGCATGCAACTTGCATGACCCATCTGTTATACCCATCAAGCCTGGGAGAGAGGCACATCCTGATGATGTCTATGGATTTTAGACATCATGCTGTTTTTTCCCCCCAGATTTCAGAATGGCTGAGTGGAGCTTTGATAAAGATGAAATGGCTGACTCGGGAATCTGTAAACCGTATTTCCTGCTCTTATTTGTACTCATTAAGCTGCGCACCCTTCAGCATCTTAAGATTAGCGTTTTGAAAAACAGAGGCTTATTAATAAGACAGTTGTCTTTCGCTGCAGGAAAACGATACACGAAGATGAGAGATTGTTGTTAGTCTGCAGAAATTCTTCGGGGCTAGTAATTAAGGAGCTCTGAGAATTTGCTGAAATGGGAACACAAATGGATTAGCTGGGGAGAAAAGGTTTTCCCTGGTAGAGTTGAAATATCATTATCCTGCTCAACTTCAAAGATAAACAAGCTTTTAACTCTCCGTGGTCTAAAACCATTTTGCCATAGTAAAGAACGCAGTGTTATGTTTATAGCGCTAGCAGCTGTTACTAGAATATACAGAGGTTGCCAAATAAGCTTTTTTCTCTCAAGATCTCAGATTTGTTTTTTATCGATCAGAACACATTGAATTTGTTGCATCCATGTGTAAGATTGGTCTGTGATCCCTATACTGGGATATCTAGACAGTAGCCTGATTTATCTCCCTGAAACATATTTCAACTGATTTTCTTGATTTTTTCCACCCCCCCCCCCCCCATGTTTTCTGACCATTTCTCCTGCACTAATCTCTTAAATGCAGGGGTGGACAAATCACAAATCGGTTAGCTAGCCTGCAGGCTTGGGCGATATAATAATATTATTGTTGCCACATGCTATTAAGTTGCAATGACGTGATGTTTATTTCAGATTATATTAGATTACAAGACCTGCCAGCCGTTATGTATTTTGCGTAGGAATACCGTACGTGTCTGTGAGTGATCACAAAAAATGCCAAAAGTAGCAGCCTTTTTCTTTCCAGTAATATAAGAAACATTAATCAGATATATTGTATAGTTAACATTGGTTAACCGGCTTTATATTTGAGGGATGGTGCCAAAATATTTCAGCCCCAAAAATTGAGAATTCATTTTCAGCAGAAAGAAGAGACTGCAAACCTCCACCAGGCCAAAAAAAAACCCCCTAACAAGTGCACAGCACCCCCCGCTGGACCTGCTGTAATACCACACTTCCAGGAAAGTCATCCCAACTCATAATGATAAAGAACCCATCTCAAATATTCCTGGATCTCCAAAATCGAATGGAGTCTTCGTTGTCCAAAGCCCAACCTCTGGTAGAGATTTCATGAAAATCTGCACATAACTTTTTGCATAATCCTGTTAGTACACACAGATCGAGGGTAAATCATAACCTCCCTGGTGGTGGTAAAATCCACCATATAACAATGTTCACGATTGAAGTTTCTAATTGCACACATGATGTTAACCCTCCTTGTTATTTAGGGAGTTAAGGGCACTAATGCAGTCTAGTGAATCCAGATAATGAAACCCAGTGTGTGTAGTGCCTGCAGACATCAGGATTTCAAAGGAGTAGTCTATGATCCAGTTGCAGCGTTGAGGGACATTTCATTACAGTGGACCACATTTTGATTTAATATCCATATGAAATTATTTATTTATTTATTTAAAAAAATAAATAAATCAGGGGTTGGTCGTTCTCTGGGATAGTGTCTCAAAAGCTCCTGATTCCTGCACGGTTTAGCCTTATTATTATTTTTTTCCCATCATGATTTACATGTGCTCTATAGAAAAGGATTTTTGGTTCATAGCCCAAGATCTCTTTGCATTCTGATTATCGAATCTCTAATTGTTCTCTCTGTGCTCCTGCCATTTAAATGAGTTGCCTCTGCAGCAGAATCCAGGTTGAGTGTGATTTAAGTCACATTCGGGCCTACTTTGTCGATTAGCCTCAGGATGAAACAGCCCCTGTGGCACTTGTGCTGGCCAGCAGAGCAGAATGGACCGCTGCGGCCTAAGCAGTCGACATGACTCATTAGTCTTGTCTGTTGGGCTTCCCGACTGTTGCTTGGCTGCTTTTGAGAAATCCTCCAGCTCACACTAGTGATGAATAGTATAGGGCTTGGAGCGCCCAAGTGCCAGACCAGTAGAGACATAGTCTGACCGAGGATGTAACCTCATGCAACAGAAACAGCAGTGGGTTGGAGGTATTTTGTAAGTAAAGAAAGCATCTGTTCAATTGCTCAGTGTTCAGATCGTAGGTTTAGTGATGCAGCAGGAGATTTTATCCCCTCTGAGGCTGATGCATATGCCATGAGAAGACTTTTGAGTATTAGGGAACTTGGTGTGTGTGTGTGCTGCTTTTTTTTAAAAAGGCAACACAAATATGGTATATAAAGAACTACACGGAGTGAATGGTGAGTAGGTGGGTCTCCATTCAAAGACACTGGTATGGAGCAAAGATGCAAAGAAGGCAGAGTTCAACATCAGGGCTTTTATTTAAAGGAGACTGGTCGTGAAATTCAGTTGATGAATTCAACAAAAGGGACACCTTGATTGTTTTACTCTTGGGTGCCGTAACACGTCTGCATTGACGATATTTTTATTTAACTGAGTGAGTTTTTCAGGCTGGTACGGTAGTGTAGTGGTTAGAACGTCTGCCTCACAACAACAAGGTCCTGGGTTTAGGTGCTGGGCTCTGCATGGAGTTTGCATGTGGGTTTCCTCCTGGTACTCCAGTTTCCTCCAACACGTCCAAAGACATGCACTTTAGACTAATTGGCTTTTCCAAATTGCCCCTAGTTGTGAGTGTGTTTGTGAATGGTTTTGTGTGTGTGTGTGTTGGCTCACTGTTGGTTTGGCGAGCTGTTCAGGGTATACCCTGCTTTTGCCTTGAGTTGCCTCGAGTGTTTCCCTATAAGACCAAATCAAGACAGACACCAGAGTCCTTAACCGTATATGGAATGTACAGTATTTGCAGGACCTTGGGAAGTTTGCTTAGGTGCTTCGCTCTTGTAAGTGTGTGCTGCGGTCAACTAAGGTGTGGTTTGATGTATTTAGCGCTAGTACATGGTTAAGGTGACCGAGTTCCTTTAAGTTGACTCTCAAATTTGTGGTGTGGGTAGCACAAGAAAGAAACAAAATGCACAGTTATTGTACCAACTTTGACTAACAAACAAAGGAGATGACTCATGATAATCTACTACAAATATAAACACACCTATATGCATGGTATTGCATCCCTGTACACAATGAAAAGCACAAATATATGATGAAATGAGAGCAATGTGCAGTTGCATGTGCATCTACCTTCTTCACCTGGCTCTGAATGGACAACAAACAAAGGCAATATAACACGCAGTTATTAAAATATGAACAAATAAAAGCAGCTTCAAAGGATCAGACCAGCCGCTCCATTGCCATTATAAATAATTGGCACCCAATTAATTTACCTTGAACTTGACCTACAATGACTGTTTCATGAATTCATTTCAGGCTTTGGTCAAAAGTTGCTACCCTGGAAATTTGATGGTGATATGTGACCCATCACAACAAAGTGGGTATTAAGTCAGAAATTAATAATTTTGAGTTATTGGTACTATTTTGTACATTTGCTGACTGCAGGCAAACTGCCACGTCTATAGCATGAACCCCTGTTCCAGAGCTACCAGGCTTTCTATTTAGAAGACGAGGTGGGTGTGGTCAGTTGTCAGAGTCAGCAGAAACCTGCAGTTCAAGCCTGCACTTTCACCATAAAACTTACCAACAACAACTGGTTAAGAAGTCTTTTCGTAGTATTATTATTGTTGTTTTAATCAGTCAAGGTTTTCTAAGAGGCATTAAAAATGCAAGAACAGACATTTCAGACACGGACAGCGGCCATTAAAAACACATTTCAGTGCTCTTCAGCGCCTGCGGTCTGTCAGGACCATACCAACATGTGCTCTGAACGACCGGATACCTTCTTCCCTGAGCCTTCTGCGCACTGTACGAGCACTGATGTGGTTGTGGCGAGTACCAGGAACATCAGCCGCCGTCAGTGTTTGCTGGACGAAAACGGTCCCTCAGATGCTTCACCCGGATACGACTGTCTCGTGCACGTGGTGACACGTGGCCGGCCAGGTCTCGGTCGGTCTCGGGTGGTTCCTGTCTGTTTGTGGCGTGTCTGAAGGCATAGAACAGTTGAACGATGCACGCCAAAGTGTGCTGCTACCCTTGCGGCGGTCATTCCGGCACTCAGCATGCCCAGGGCCTGGCCTCTGCTTGCTTGTGGCAGTCGTGGCATCTTCACTTTCCACAAACTTAAACTTTTTTTTTCACCAGGCTTTTTATAGCCAGAGGTGCCACTTGACAACAAACAAACATGTTTTGATCTCACGCACCACTTTGTGGATTAATCAAGGTATCAGACTTGTGATTGTGCCATGTGCACACGCTAACGTGGGCATTCACTTTTACTCATGAGAAATTGGTAACTACGCCACACTTGAGTACTTACTTCAAATTTTCATGTTTATATACATGTTGTACATTTGTGCTTGTTGCGTTTTTAATGCCTCTCAGTATATTTTGCCTTCATAGGTATTAAATCCACACTGAAGCCAAGACAGTCATAAAAGTTAGTTGCTGTGCTGACTGCTACTAAAGATAGGGTTTCCTGATAGGTAATTCCCAAGGGATTATAAAGATGGTTGAAGTATGAGGCTGTAGAAAAGAAATGGTTGCTATCTGTGTAGTGCCTCGATAAATCCGTATTCAGCTGTTTAATAGATTTCTTGTCCACACTGATATGTTCTGTGTACTGAGATTAACAGGATATTCCGTAAAAATCCTGACTTGGAGACCCTGAACATGAACCTGTCTGGGATGGTGAAAAATAACATGGTTACCTTGTTTTGAGCCTCGCACGGCTTTTTGATAGATGCTGCCCAAACCCTTCACATTATTTTAGAAAAGCTGTGGACTTAAGAAACAAAGAGTGATTAGTAAGAAATGGTAAGAATGCATCGTAGTCAGGACATACATACAGTGGGCTTTTACACCCGAGCCTAGTGGCTCATCAGGCCGGTGCTTATTCCCGGTTTCTGTAGCGTGAAGCGACTAGG
>JBCNYH010000005.1:27208261-27226182 GCA_039654325.1 Tandanus tandanus | reverse complement strand
GATGCACACACACCAAACTATTGTCTATCAAGGAACGAGTGCGAAGCAGGAAAGAATTCTATGTGGGTTGTCAGTACCACGCAGAATCCACACAGCCACTGAATTTAAAAAAAAAATCATATGCATATAAAAATATTTCAAACTTTAAATTAATTACGATTTTCATTTCACACGTCATCCTAAACCGAAAATTCTAATTTATAGATATTTATAGATAAAATCGTTTTATCACCCAGCTCAATCTTCAACCACCTGTCACTATTGACTTATCACCAGGAGGTAGGAGGAGGTAGACACACTCTGTGGAAATAGTTCTACCTGGAGTTTGCATGTCCTCCGTGTGCTTGTGTGGGTTTCTTTCATGCACTCCAGTTTCCTCCCACTGTCTAAAAAGATGCACATTAGGCTAATCAGCTGTTTCATCTAGGTGAGTGTGAATGGTTGTGTGTGTGTGTGTGTGTGTGTGTGTGTGTGTGTGTGTGTGTGTGTGTGTTAACCCTGCCATGAACCGGCGAGATGTTCATGTGTACCCTGCCTTTGCCCAGAGTCGGCTGAGATAGGCTCCAGCCTCCCCTCCACCCGAGTAGGGTAAACATTTCGGCAAATGAATAGATAGATGGATTAGCCTAATTATAGGAGACACGTTATATAGAAACACAACACTCTAAACATCTTTTTTAATTGTAATTGTGTCATATATAAACAAAGGCACTTTTTGAACATGGAGGTCAGCATTTATGCCCCTTTTTTATATTTGTTTGTATTGAAATACTGACTAAAACACTAGTCTGGTTTACTTTCTGTTGTGGGCACACACATTTCAATCATGCGTATGTTGGGCCAGCTGTGCTCAGCAGAGCTAAAAGAGGTTGTCAGCACAAGACAATGAAATTATGACCCCTATTTCGTGAGGGCAGCAGTATTCATTGCTCAGCGGCCCTGAAACACGTACCACCCCACACACGCACACCTTTTGGATATGAATAGGAATGCGCGATATGAATATTCTACCACATCTGCTGATGTCCACCTGATACCAGTGCTGCTTTTCCATTTCCATCACAAGGGACTTATCTAAGCTTAAAGCTTCATCACAGATAAAAAAAATTGCTATGGGGGACAGACGGACACACACACACACACACACACACACACACACACACACACACACACACACACACACACACGTTAGTATTGGCTGTGTTGTCGAGTTCTTGTTTCTGATTGATTAGACCTTTTTAGATTTTCCATACCAACACAGCTCAGGCAGTACTTTATCGTTTCTACAACTCTCGCAGGCCTGAGTATGGCAGTTACTTCCCAAGAATGGCAAAAAAAAGATTTCTATTTCATTTTTACATTCCACTTTTGTGATTATAGTTTTATCTGCTAAGGGAAGGACTGTTTGTAACTATTATGGTGTAAGTGTTTAAAGTAAATCTTTTGTTTTACAAACTAAACACACAGAGAATAGTTCAGAATAGCTCGTTACTTCCATTCATGTTTTATTCTTTAATTGACGGAGATCAGACAGACAACACAGTAGAGATAATCCAGTACCACAGTTGAAGAGGCAGGCAGATATCATCCATATAAACACTGTATCTGAGGCAAGGCAGGTAATCAGCAACAGGGACTAACTGGTCATACATGGGAAACACTATCAGGAAATACTCCTTGTATAAAGCCTAAATATGTTATCGAAGACATAGTCATTCATGTAGGTGGAAATTTGGTTTACGAAGGATACTAGACATGATTTGGGCGCATACATTAAGTTTGCCCAACAAGTTACCAAAAAGTCCACGTTGCAATTCATTTCCATTCACTCCACACTGAACTCGAAAACTCTAGACTCCTTTTAGTTTGCAAGTTGAGAGGCTATTTACAAATATAGACAAGTGGTTTGGACATTCATGGCATATTTAGATGGTTTTTGGGCAACTACATTTGGGTAAAACTCAAATAACAACTCAAATAACCATTCCTGTGTGCTCCTTGCTGTGCATGCTGGGAACCCAGAAGTAGCCACTCATGCTGCAGGATGAGGAGCACCGTATGGTGCGAGAACTGAGGGGCAGACCACCATATAACATCTAAGTGCAATTATATTGATATGTAGAGTAGTTACACGTGGTAGTTATTATTCTCTGGAATATATGAGTCACATGAATTCTTTTTTTTCCCCCCCCTGTCAATTTGTATTAAAAATAATTTAAAACCTCATCTTGCCGGTCCGAGCGCGGCTAAATGGGAGGGTTAGGGAAGGACCTGGCGACCTACCCTGTAAAAACTTGCCAAGAAAATGACGATAATAGATTCACCATGAGTCGGATTTGATTGAAGGGACAAAATGAATGAAAAACTGACATGAATGAAAGCTGATGTTGGTTAAAATTCTCACTGCGCTTCTTAAAGCATTGTTGTTATTGGGAATATCACCTACATTTGCGATATGTTTCTAGCATAGCATTACCTACAACAATTATGTATAAACAAATATACTGTACAGATATAGAGACAAGTGATTCTAGATGTTTGACTTGACATTTAACATATGCAAGTTGTTGCTTTATTCTTTTTCAACACAGATTTTAACCTTTTCAGCATCCGACTGCCCATGATACAAGCAGGTAAACAAATTTGAGTGAAAGCATTAAAAAAAAAAAATCACAGATAATGCACATCCATAGTGCCAGAGAGCCACTCGACAGCAAAGCTACAGTAGTATCTGGGCATGGAGAGCACCCTTAAGTGCTCAGCAAAGAAATAAATGTCAACTCCTTTTTTCTTTTTCTTTTTTGGCACCACTCAACATAAAACCCCTTAAGGTACACTATCTGCATACGAGCAATTCCTCCTCTTAAAGCACCCTACAGAAGTGAAAGGCTTTTCATTCGGGGCTTTTATGAGCAGGCCTTGGGATGAGAGGACGTTTTCTGGGCTGTTATTATCCTCCCCTCTTTCTCATAGCACTGCAGTAATGGACCAACAGAAAAGACAGCGTCAGCGCTCGTGTAACTTTCAGCTCTATCCCGCTCCTCTAATGCGTTCTCAGTTCTTCCTCCCGATTCTGTTCACGAGGAGCAACTGGAGCGTGCAGTTTGCCGATCGTTAGAGTACTGTATCATTGAAAAGATTGCTCCAGTTGACCTGTTGTTTAACATGGAAGAAACAATTTTTTTGTATCTGTTGTATTCGGGGCGCCGACACCTGCGCAGTGCAGAGCTGAAAATGACTGGAAGCACAGATGTGCTGTGACAGCTACCTGTCCAGAGGATGTGCTGTAATGAAACATATTGCACTCTGAAAATAAAGTTCTCAGTGACAGTATTAAATCCCGAGGCAGAAATCTGATGTAACATGACATTCTAGGATAATGGATGCTTGGCAGGAGCAGTCTACAATAAAAAACACGTACTGTTTAAAAAAAAAATAATAATAATAATAATAATGCATGTTAAACATAGCAATTTCAGTAATTTTATTTAAAGGCAATACACTGAGAATAGACCAGACTCGGCCAATTTTCAGGATGGCCGGCCGATCGTTCTCACATATTAACAATTCTGAGCCAGTCTCTGTAGTTCCAGTGCAGGTAATTACATCACAGTCACACACACGCATATAATGTCACAGTTGCGTGCACACTTAAAGCCACAGGCTAACATCTTTAGTGTTAGTGTTAGTGTAATGAGACCCTTAAAAAAGGCCATCAACCAGCTAGAAATTCCCAGTTTGAAGAAGCGAACAAGAAAATTGCAGAACTAGCGTGTTCCAGCAGCAACTGTAAAAAAAAAAAAAAAAAAGCCTTTGGAGAGATGAGAAGGCACTGAGCAAACGGCTAAAACCAGTTGGAGGCGGTTCAGAGGAGGTTCAAATCCCAGACAGGTTACATAACCTACAGTTACCATGTAATAATAATAATAACGATAATAATAATAATAATAATAACAGTAATAGTTAAAGGTTCCCGAGTGGCGCATCGACAAGGTGCATGACTATCAACCCGGAGATTGCAAGTTTGAATCCAGTTTGATGCCACAGCCATCCGTCCGAGTCCATGGGAGCTAACTGGCCGAATTGTCCGAGTGTGTTAGACCGCCTCCAAATCTGCATGTGCAGCAGTTCGTAAAGAGGCGGGTGGCAGCATCGCATGTCATACGCCCCTCCCTGGTTGGTGGTTGGTCATGTGATTGGGAAGTGGTGGGGGGGGGGATAAAAATAAATAAATAATAATATAGGCAATATTTCTACTAATGCTGCTACTACTAGTTTTAATAGTAATAGTAATGAAAATATCTGTATTACTAATAATCATATTTATTATTAGTAGTATTATTATTACTGATAAAGTGCAATAGTTTTTTTATTGTGAAAATAAAATTTCACATTTAGGAAAGGTTTTTGTATAAGCTGTCTATTATAGCTGTACAAAAGAAAATCGTAATCGGCAAAAATCTGCATCGGCGGGTCACACTTACAGAAAAAAACGCAATCGAAATCGGCCAGGAAAATTGCAGCCAGAACATCTCTATAGATACTCATACTCTCACGATTAGAAGCGGTGTTACTTTGAGGAAAACAATAAAACCTATAACCGGCTGCCTCCTCAGTAATCGTCTCACCGGCGTGCACTCCATGCGTACGCCAGCTGTCTGAAACTTCTTGATATAAACCACCTTGTCAGTTTATTCACTCTCAAAGTGACGTTATGGAACAGCGAATGGATTCAACGGAAACCATTTCCCCCGGTAATTTACAGAGACATCAGTCACAAAGTGATGTTAAGCCGTCTCCTCAACTGCAACATTATGAGGACACACCTCCACTTTTCCAAAGGATAATATAGTTACTGGCGTTTTCTTGCTCTTAATGCACTTTGTAATTCTATAAGCTAACGGAAGACATGTGCTACACACAGACGCTGGATAATGGCAAACATTTAGTCATGTGAAAAATTGTTGATTTTTTTTTCCTAATCTATTTGAACAAGCAAATATCCCCCTCTAATATATACGCTTGAACAAATCCACAAGAAAAATGAACGTTTTAATCGGTTGTTCGACACAAATATCAATAGATGTACTGTAATATTCTTCTGTGGAGAAAACAAGTGGCCTCAGAAGCTAGTATTGACCCCTGCAGCAGAAATAACTTCTTGTAGGCGTTTAGCATAATTGTCCACCAGTCTCTTATATCGGCTTGCTGAATTTTTACCACTTTTCCTTCAGATGTTTGAGCAAGAGGTTTGAGTGTTCCCTTACATGGTCTGCCCTTTTCAAACACCCCCCCCCACCCACAACATTTCAATTGCGTCCTGGGCTTTGAGTATTCCGTTCCTTAACTCGTTCATAATTCTCTTTTTAAGCCCTTCCTTGGTGCATTTGCTAGTGTGCTTTTAATTATCCTGTGGAAAGGGCTACCTCCGCATCACTGCAACTTCCAACTTCAACTTCTGGACAGATGCCATCACATCTTCAAGCACTCTTCGACGTGAGGCAGAATTCATAGTTGAATCGGACCGTGATTGAATCTGAATAGGACTGCACGTCAAACAGTAACAGTGCCAACAGGACCAACTCCAAACATACATTCCTCCAGCGAAGGTCAAATTTGTCTAGACTCTTTCTGGTTGGTGACGTATGCACTTTCAACAGTTGCAAGAATTGCCTGCAGATCATATGATGAAATTTAGTGTTTCTAGGGGACTTATTTTCACATAAATCATAGCTCTTAAAATGAATTTGCTGGGATGTGCAATCATTTGAAATCTACACCAATTGTAGGCGATTTTCCTTTTCCTTATGGGATCTTTTTAAATCGCTTGCCAGACTCATAGTCATCCACAACCTTTCCCCCAAAGGCCTTAGCGAGCTCTTCTGATCTGGTCATACTTTGTCAGAAAGAATACATCAGACCCCAAATGCCAGGAATAAGTAAGACCTGCTCCACCTGCAGAAGGTTCTAATCAGTGGTACCCAATCTGGAGCATTCATTCATTCGCCAAACCACTTTATCTTACTTGGGGCGTGTGGAAGCTGGAGCTTATCTCAGTTGACTTTGGGTGAAGGCGGGGTACACCCTGAACAGCCAACACACACAACCATTTATAATCACACCTAGGGGCAATTTAGCAATTTAACTACTTAGCCTAATGCGTGTGTCTTTGTACTGTGGAAGGATACCGTAGTACCCGGGGGGAACCCATGCAAGTACGGGGGGAAAATGTACAAACTCCACACAGGACTCGTCAAGCCCAGGACCGAAACCCAGGACCTACTTACTGTGAGGCGGATGTGATAACCACTACACCACTGTGCTTCCCAATCTGCAATATCTGATTCTATTTATTTATTTATTGATTTATTTTTTGGAATGAAGGTGTGATGAATATAACGGTGTACATACTTTTTCCTTGTTTCATCTGTTGTTTTTTTGTTTTTTTGTGTTTAATGTAGTCAAGTGTGTGTCATTAATCGAAATAGTTTGATTGTTAAATGTTTGGTTGTTCAAATATGTTGAAAAAAAAAAAATCAACAATTTTCATGGGATCCTAATTTTTTTCCAAAAATCTAAAATCGAAACAGATTTTAGATGTTGATTGACATTGTTTTTAATCCTTCAGTTCATCACCAAATTGTTGCTCAACAAAGAAACTAGCCTTTTAAAAAGCTTACTGCTTAAGGAATCTTATCAGTTGATTATACCTCATGCTGTGTGATTGGAAGGAATGCAGTGAATTCAGATCATGTGATAGACAACATAATCCCTTCCACTATAATTTAATATAACAAACTTTAAAAAACACTATTCAAAAATAACCCTGTCTTGTTTTCCGCCATGAATTATAAACTACTTTCCATGTACCGCACATAATTAAATACCTCACTTAGAAGATCCTCTAAAGAACCACCCACAGTGATAATTTAGCATGAATGCATTCGCAGTGACAAGCTATCTTGTTGCAGGAGATTGTGTGACTACACACTGCAGGCACTTTATGGCATCACAAGCAGGGCGAATACTGAGGGCACCCGGTAGTGGGTTTCTGTTCTTCCCGTGGCTTTTGCTTGTTTGCGTCAGAGATATGCTTGATCTTGACTTTAAGTATTGACTTATAACCTTACAGATTACATTTGGGGCTTTGCATCCACTGGTGGAATGCAGGAAAATTACATTTGGCCCTTTACAAATTAGCTTAACGCTGCAAATTTCCCCACTGAAGTTACATACAATGTATGTTGCTCCCTTTTCAACGGTTACTATTGTGACGTTTGTTAACTTTAGAGCATCAACTTTGTTCCAGTCATGTAAAAATTGGCCATGCATTTAAAAAAAAAAAAAAACTTTAGCTTATGAAACATCACTGAGGCAATAAAATTGATACTGAAATTCTTGTGAAAATGTGTTATGAACTCCCATCAGGCAAATGGATAAATTGATATTTGTCGTTTGTTTGTAGCTTTACCTTGAACTGAATGGGTGTCACTCATGCCAGATCTTTTACAATTTTAAGCTGTACTTGTATGGTATATACATATAAACACCCCCCGTATTCTTGAGTAATACAATCTGCAAATATTAAGCTCCGGCAACAACAATAATGGAAGCACTTCCATTGTAACTTATGTTTACAGGTAGCCTATACCGAAAACATTATATGTAGTTATATGGTAATGGATACATTTATGCACTGCCCAAAACAGGCAACTGAAATGTGTGTTGCCCAGGCCCAGATTGGGTACCCATATGCCTAACTGACAAGGCTAAATAGTGGTGGCTAATAAAATATATGAATGAATATTGAGCAAGATAGTTGTTTAAGTGTATTTATTTATTTATTTTTATTGATGGGCAACTACAAACCAAAAACAACATACCCAGACCAAATTAACATCGCAACAGATTTTGGTCATTTTTAAACTTCCTCTTGGGACACAAATCGGAGATCATGTTAAGCCAACCCAAAACACAGTGGTGCCAATGGAAATGTAAAAGCTGAGTGATAAATACTGTAGAGTACTGACCGAAAAAGGGGTCCCAGACTTCAGAATCGTTTTAAACAGAATCGGTTGTAAAAAATGTGCCAGGAAGTAACTCAAGAAAGTCACATGATCAAAGCAAAGAAAAGGGTTTCCCAGCGCTTACGGTAGTGACCCCCAACTTCCCCTTGAAAGATGGAGCAATAACTGAGAAAATGAATTTGCTTTCCAAGCAAAGTTCTTGACACCCAAGAATTAAGTTTGCCAGATTTAACTTCCATTATCTTCTTTTCCTTTCTGCTTTACTTTAGCTACGGCTTTGTCTTGAAATAACTTTTCTTGGAAAATAATTTCAGGAAGTGATTTGCTGGCAGCGTTTAATCCTTCCTTCTCGAGCCTTGTTTTGTGGAGGTCGGCAGTGGCACAAAGCGAGAATATGCCTGTCCTCGATAGCCAAAGCAGTGTCATGCTGTAATCTACTTGATTGAAATTACGGCACACTTCATCGTCGGCTGTTGAATTGATTCTTCTGTTAGAACACTAAGGAAAACCTCATACAGAACATTGAGCTTGGACTTGCCTCAACCCCTGATCGATTTCTTATAGTCGTTTGTTCCTGAAACCTTGCCGTATGCTCGGTTTAAAAATTTCACATCACTGTTTGTAGTGTAATGTACCTACCGTGCCAGCCCTCCTTCCTTCCCCTCAGCCATATCCAGAGGCAGCACTGGCAACTCCCAGCTATTTCCTTGAAGAAAACAGAGACATCATAAAGACTGAATTCCATAACAGTGTTTTTACTCGCTGGGAAAATGTTTATCTCCCTCAGAGCTTGCAACTCACTCTGTGGCCTCCTCGCTCATTTGACTTGCTGTCAGCTTGATGGCGACTGCATTACAACATTGATCAAAGTGCAGAATAACATTACACGTCACTAACGGCCGACTCATTCTTCTCACAGTTCTTTGTAGCACGCAACATAAAATTATAGGGTCACTCTTAGTGGGTAACTATGCATGACACCAATCCACTGGAGGCCAATTATGGACAACCTTATGGCACAGCTGTCCACTTAGCAAATGTTTATAGCATACTGCATAAATGGGCATCATTTGCTGGTTTGATTTCCATTTGTGGGAAGTTATTTCTGTTGTGTCTAGACTGTTTCATACCTTAATTACTTAAGTACTCCTAGAAATATAGTGCTTTCATTTGGTACATTCTGTATTATTTATATCAGTCGGACTGTTTTTTTTTTTTTTTTTTTATACAGTATGTGTGGTGGCCTGAGAAAACCCATCAGATGGCAGAATACTAGAAAACTGCCAAAAATAGCAGTGAGGTTTTGACCAAAAATAATTTTTTCTGCTAATAACGAACTGAATTTCAACACTTGTACTACCATGAATCCATCCATCCATTCATTTGCCAAACCGCTTAGTCCTACTAGGGTCATGGGGAGGCTGAAGCCTATCTCAGCCAACACACACACAACCGTTCACTCTTACACTTAGGGGCAATTTGAAACAGTCAGTTAGCCTAATTTGCATGATTTTGGACTCTGGGAGGAAATGTCATTCGTTTGTCATGCTAGGTTGACAAAAAAAGACCTTGACGTACCCTGAGTTATACCACACTACCCAATCAAAAACGTCTTATGTCCATGATTAGATGGCCAGGTGGGCATGATTATGGTTGGATCCAAGGTCTTCAGGAACAGGGCTGGGAACCATTGGTCTTTACTTTTGTCACTAAACCTTAATTAGTATGATGATATACGTATTAGAAGAATGAGCTTGATTCTCTAAATATCCTGGGAAAAGAATGCTAGTGTGCCATCATCCAAGATGGATTACAGCAGATATGGCTTGGGCACATGGCCAGATCATTCGAATGGTGCTCACGTATGGGAGGGATGACAGGACCAGCTGAAATCAAACATCTGGCTAATATTTCCGTTTGGAGTTCTTAAAGGATTCCTTGAAGGAGCTCACCATCCATATGTGCGGTGTTGTGTCTAATTTGGAAACTGAGCAGTCATGCAGCAGCTCGTTAAGTTTTCATGCATGACCATTTTTATCAAGCTGGTAGCGTGCTGGGCACCGAACCATCTGTCGGAATGATGCTTGGTACCCTAAGGATTTTTCGGTGTGTCGTTATAGCATATAGCTTTGATCAGATACCGGAATACGTCGGCACTATCTGCACTGTTTGCTTGAATGATCTTCAGTGTACATTCTGATATTATACACTGACACTATTAATACTGCTAGATCGTTTATATTGCTGTCAGTGTAAGACAGTGATTTAAAGCTGTTAATAATCTGCTGATTCACAGCAACAATATTCTTTGTGATGGATTATGTTTTGTAGATCCTCCTCTTTGGCAAGAATTTTAATGTAACTTGCTAATATCTTAGGCAAGTCTTTGTGTTTTTATTCAACACTGCTGCTAAATTTAAGCAGCTTGAACAGTCACTTCTGGACAAAACGGTGTATTTTCGTCCAAAATGACCTTCTTGATCTGACTCTGCGATGGACTGGTGACCCGTTCAAGGGTGTACCCTGCCATTCGCTAAAATGGGTAGCTGTCACCATGCAGTAACAGTTGTTTTCTTCTCTCAGACATGTTTTTAGTGCATCTGGAGAAAAGATTAAACACAAAAATAGCATGGGATTCAAACTGATTTCATAGAGTCAGCTGTTAAGCAAGCTATATATTCATATATATATATAATTTCAGCCAATCCAAACACTGGAAGAAATACTGGGCAGACCTCGCAGTGACAAACGAACCGGCCGACCGTTATAAGCTCATCCATTGTGTGCACTCTGCTATTCGTTTCCTCTCTACATTATCAGATAGTTTCCTACAGTATCAACTTTGATATGCCTGTGTGTAGCCAACACCAGAGACAAAGACAATGCCACAGTTCAGTGTTTACTTTCATGTGAGGTCTGCATTTCTCTAGGACAGCAAAGCACTGTCCCAAACAATGAACTACTTGACAAGAAGTGCACCCATGAGGGTGCATGTGCCATTATTGCACGCCCTACAAAAATATATTGGGAATACATATTTCACTGGGTGGCATATCGTCCATTTTGGAGTAACACGCTCTCACTGTTGCGCACACATACACTCTCGCACTTTGCCTGACCAGCCCATATAATGCAACACAACTGTAGGCGGGGCTTGAAATCACTCATCTTTTGATTGTGTAATGGATTAAAATATTTATTAATTCATTCATTCATAGCACCGGTTAATCCTAATAGGGTCTCGGGGAGGCATTGCAGGACCAGCACGCACACAATCACTCACACTCACATTTAGGGGCAATTTGGAACCCAGCCAGCCTGCTGTGCATGATTTTGGACTGTGGGAGGAAACCGGAGTACCCAGAGGAAACCCACACAAGCACGGGGAGAACATGCAAACTCCACCGAGAAACGCCCTCGCCAAGCCAACACGTTTTACTCAGGAAATGAAAGTATGTGCATGAGAGGCTTAGTGTTCAGTGTTTGTGTAATTGTGTGAGTCTCTGTGTGTGCACACAGTAGTTTCACAGCATGTGGTTCAGAACCGAAGCCATATTTCACAAGATCTTCTAATAAAACACAGTGAACTGATATATCTGTCGTTTTTGATATGGTCACAAATGCGTTTTCTGGCAGCACAGCAGCACAGCGGCTTTTCAAAAAGAAAAAAGAAAATCGTTTTTCATTCGCCATCTGTCTTTCATAAGGAGGCGATTGCTCAATTCGGTAATTAGGTTACGGGCGGTAGTCTCAAGTGGTACTCGCTAAAAAGACTTGTGCTTGCTTTATGAAGCCTTTTTTGTTCCTCGGCTCACAGGTTATGCTTTTCTAAGGGCACAGATGGCAATTTCGTGTTCATTAATTTTAATTTTTGCACTTGCAGAATTCAGAGAGGACAAAATAGAGGTCTTGGATCCTGAACTCAACTTTGGCCTTCCAGTTTATTCCATTTGGATAAACCAAATGTGGGGGGAAAATCCAGCAGATTCTGTTTGTGCTTTCGATTTTTAGCTTTGCGGGATCAGTGCTTTCGCGTGCCTCATCCTGCTGGTTGGTTTTATTTATTTATTGATAATTTTTATTTTATTTTTTTTTCATTTTTATTTATTTATGAACCGGTCTTCAGGGAACTGGTTTGCTGGATTTTGCTTACTGTTTTTAACTTGATGGATGCTTGGCTTAATAGGCAGTCGTCCAAAACTCTTCTCCAAAAAATAATCTGCTACCCTTTTGATATTAACTCAATGGCAGGTTATTGAAAGCTTTTTGGATTCTGTGGTCAACCTTACATTGTGTTTTGAGTAAGAATGTCTGGGATTTTTCTAATAGGATCAATTTGTGTGTTTCGCGCTCTGGTTTCCATGCAGAGGATGAGTACACTCGTAGTAGCAGCAGCTGCTTTGTGGTGTTTGATGACTTGGCCAGGCTGTTTCCCCTGATTAGCTCCACAGGGCAAAGCAACAGTGGAGAACTTGGAGAGATGAGTTCATGGGACAGTCATCCATCAAGCAGCCCAGCACAATATGGATGATACTTAAAGATGAAGCTTCCCTTGCCTGGAGAGACTGACATGGTGATAAAGCATAAGTGTGTCTCAAAGGTGACCAGTCAAGAAGACTGACTTATAATGTATGAGGATTTAAAAAAGGCAATAGCCAGTGTGTGGACCACATGCACAGCTGGACTGCTTCATGTATGTATGGATGGATGTTGGCTTAGAATACAGCATGTAGGGGTAAATTGATGGCAGTTATTATAATCATGCATGAACACATTATGAATATATAAGTGAACCCGCCAAGTTTGGAGCATTCAAGATGCATATTGGAGGGAAAAAAACACTGGCTAAGAAAATCTGTTTTCTTAGCAACATGCTAGTCAACTGACATTACATGCTAACATTAGATATACAGTATTTAGTGTCCATGTTGATTGATTTGATGTAAGTCCTATACTCTATAAACCTATTTCAAATACTGACATAAGGATCCTTATGTGCTGTTGACGGTCCATGTTGAATTGACATCAGGTGCTGAACTCGGGTTAGAAAAGGTAAAAAATTAAAAGAGGAGGCTGCATAGCCGTCAGCGTGTTTCTGCCCTGCGATGGCCTGGCGAGCTGTCCAGGGTGTACTCTGCCCTCACCCTGAGACGGGTGCCAGCCTCCCCGCGACCCTAATTAGGATTAAGCGCTTCAGAAAATTGATGGATGGATGGATTCATTTGTTTGTTTCCACTGCAGTGATTCATTGGATCACCTTGGTTTAATGGATAAAGCTTTGATCTAGAGGTGGTAACCCATTTATCGTTGTTAGGTTTACACGAAATACTTATGATGGCTACAGGGGTCATGCAGGACGCCCGTACGACTTGTCAGTCTTTCTTTTGTGACAGATGAGCGCTTGCTAATGTTGGGATTGACAATGTAGTTAGAATTACAGTTCAATTTTGCCTCAAGTGCTTCCACAGTTAAATTTGGTAACGTTGATTCCTTTAGAGATCGTTTGAGCAAAATTGGCACCTCTTAACACAGCATGAGGAAGAGTTTTTTGTTCAAGCAAACACTTGAAAACTGTTTGAAATGTTTTAACAGCACATGGGAGAGGAGATAATGGTACGAAGCAATTTGTATGCATATGCGCCGGCAACTGGCTGGGATGGAAGCATTACATTTCAGGTTGTCTGTCCATCCGGGCCATTCTTGTGGACACGATAGAATTGTAGTCCATTTGGTAAAGTGTGTTTCTGCCCTGCGATGGCCTGGCGAGCTGTCCAGGGTGTACTGTGCCCTCGCCCAGAGTCGGCTGAGATGGGCGCCAGCCTCCCCGCGACCCTAATTAGGATTAAGCGGTTCAGAAAATGAATGAATGAATAGTGCATTTGGTCAGGGACCTTTTGATTTGGAGTCAGGTCTTCAGGTGCTAGGTTTGCTAAACATTTTTTAATTTTCTTCTTTAGAAGGAACATCATGTACATCTTAAAAGCTTAAAAAAATTCAGTTGATTCAGGGATCATGTTCACTTAAACACACATAAAAAAATTTTTTTGATAGGAATGGTAATAAGTCTGCTGGGGTAATATTTATAAATATTATCAATTGTAAAATTAGTGCTGCAAGCTGTTGCCTTGGAGGACACTCAATTTTTGCAAACGGTCCTATTTCTAAATATCCAGATTCGCAAAGAGTAAAGTGTCATCCAGCCTCCAGCACTAACATTACTGGAACTCTATGCATCATTAATTCAAGAGTAAGCTGAGCCACCTCAGAGGTGTTAATGGCTCCTACGCTGGCAGTAATTAAAGCTCGGGATTGACTGTAAAAAGCATGAAAATACTGTAGGCCTTGCACATACACCTCCCACACCAGTCCTCTCCAACTCCACCTCCTTCACAGAGCACTTATTTACTTTGATGGTATCTTTTTGTGTGCGTACAAGTAAGAGAAGAACGCCACATACTGTGTTTTGACAGATTACCCTCCTCAGATAGGCAACTCGTATGACTTTGCCTCTTTAGAGTGGCGCGTCGTTGTTGGGGAGAAAAAAGTGTTTCTCATTTTCTGGTGATGGACTGAAACGTCTAGGATTTGTTCTACCACCGCCGCACTTCCTCTTCACACTTGAAATTGAATAATGATAAAAAAAAAGTGGTGATGAATATGCAGATACCGGTCAAGGATGGGGATGGATAGGGATTTAGACTTCACAGTACTTGCTTTGGCACTTCAAAAGCTTTAATGTATTATCACGTAAGAACCGATTAAAATTGAAAAGCAGTTTTAAAAGAGAAACAAGGTACGACCACTTAAAAATAAAGAGACACTTGATCAAAGGTAAAATGTAGACGACCCCCCCATACCCCACATTTTAAGCTGGTTTGCAAATATGAGCTAAAATATGATTTTTACCTGAATATTTTCACAGGAACATTTATCAGTGCAAATGTGGTTGTTTATTTATTTATTAACCCCCCCCCCCCCTTGCACATATTCCTCCAGATTGGTTTCTGTGCTCTATGGAAATACCAGTAGTGATCAGACCACAGTTTTTCTTGTTACCCACAGAAATAGTTTGGTATGAGGGTGCACACCCAGTATCTGAGCTGATCACAGTGTAGATATATTATATCCTCCAAAAATATTGGAACACCCTTTTTTTCTTTGGTATACACCGAAGAGATTTGAGTTTGGGAGCAAAAAACGAATATAAATCAGACATTCAGCATTCGTATCCTAATATTGACATTGACACGTGTTAAACTAAGTGGTACATGACATATTTGGTGGCTGATTACCCAATTTATAGGTGAGAAATTCATAGGAATAGGCAGTCATGAGGTGAATAGCACTTAATATATCCACACTAGGCATGGGAAACCCCGGGGCCACCTGATATGGTATCACAATGATGATATCACCGGCGCTGATTTGATTTGTATTATGATTCAGTAAGTATCGCAATACTAAAATTTTAATTATTTTCTCCTCACTTTTTTTGTTGCAATTTTTAAAAGAAACCACCTGTAGGACTATAGAGGAGCGGAAATGTTTCACCACCTCAAATTCAACCTTTCATTCATTCAATCATTTTCTAAGTCACTTAATCCCAATTAGGGTCCCAGGGAGGCTGGCGCCCATCGCAGCCGACTCCGGGCGAGGACGGGATACACCCTGGACAGCTCAACCGGTCATCGCAGGGCCAACACACATACCACCATTCACATTCACACTCACGTCTAGGGGCAATTTGGAACCCATTCAGCCTGCTGTGCATGATTTTCGACTGTGGGAGGAAACTGGAGTACCCAGGGGAAACCCACACTAGCACGGGGAGAACATGCAAACTCCACACAGCCACGCATCGACGCCAGGACCTTATTGCTGTGAGGCGAATGTGCTAAACACTACACCACTGTGCTTCCCAAATGTAAACATCTAAATTAAAAACCAATGTAAAGTGGATTTTTGAGCCAATTTGGCAACGCACGAATGGCCACACAAAAGAATCGTGATACGTAACTGAATTTTTTTTGAGGAGGAATAAATACTATTCCGTGGATTCAGTGTTATTGCTGAAAATGAAACAGAATCAGGCTCAGATATAATAACCTTGGAAAGTCTGTTATAATGAACACTTTGTGATAGGCTTCATTTTTAAATCCTTATTTTAATGAACAAATGCTTTGATTTTAAAAGCAAAAAAGTGCCAAAGGATGTGTGGCAGCCTGGGAAATTTTGCCATTTTTTTTAACTATATGTAATTCTTCAAACTACAGCCTTGAATAACTGAAATGTTTCGTTTACACGTCCAAGTAAAGTTCTAGCTGGTAGCATTTTAAACTCTGATTACTGAACTCTGAAATTACATTTAAAGATCCCATACTTGACATTTTACCAGATGTTCTCTGATTACAGTCTGAATTGATTAGACTTTTCTATAAATGTTTTTGGGGGTGTTTTTAATCTACAGAAATACAAACTATGACAGGAAGAACTCTTATCAACAATTCACAACCTAAGACTCGACTGAGGATTGAGTGCACAAAAAACAGAGCTCGGGTCATTATTTTTTTCTCCTTTCCACAGGAGCGTATTTAGTTTTTCCTCTCCGCTTTGATTGATCGCAGGCTGCCTGACATCCTTGCAACTGAGTGCTTAAACCGAATCCACGGCCTGAATATTAAGAGTCCCTGGCTGGGGCTCTGCCACTTGAGCACTTCCATTCACTCGGGGGGGTGCAGAAGCAGGATGATGTCATCAGTTTGAGGTCCATGTTCTGTAAAGCTCCTCCCTGCTTCCTCACCACCAATCTTCTGCACATAGAACAGGATTTCAGAGCTTTGCATATGGTGGCTCATCCGTAATCAAGAATCTAAACACAAAAGTAATTTCTTTCTCTTAGGGTTTATATTGTCTACTTCAAGGGTGTCGAACACTCTTCAGGCGATGCTACTTAACAAACCACAATCAGCTTTCCTTCAAAATTCGTAATCACACTTGAGGATTTATTGCTATTCCTGTTCGTCATCAAGCACTCAATGTCTTAACAACTGCGCCTTGAATACATTTGCACTGTAATGTGAATGCATGCATTAACACTAAAGACAAAAGCACTTTGATTTTGGCTGCTTGCCTTTAGGCCAGCTGTAATCCTCGCCTCAGTTAGCGTTAGACAGTGCAATCATATTTTATTCAACAACTCATGCATCACTCTTTTAGCTAAGACCACACAAGCGCATCAGAAATTTTAGCCAAGCTGCATGAAGGTTCGCGTTCCCCTTGTCTATATGCCCTACACTGCTTAGCGTACCCAAACCCGAATTAAGTCATGAACACGGTCATGTTGTCATATCCTTAGTGTCGTTCTTTTTTTCTTGTTTTAAGGTCAAGTGTGACCTTTCGGCTTCTTGTCTTAGTTACCTTGACCTTTTCACATCAAGGGGTAGGCATGGCTGAACTTTACACCAGCCACTCCATCAGAAAAAAGACATGTCCTCTGGTGCCACTGACCTTTTTAGACTGAGGACAACTAGCACTTCCCCATACAAATTGGGGTAATTCATGACTCCAAACCCTTGACATGATTTGTTTACGATTTCCTTCAGTGTGTTTAACTGCAAAGCTGAGTACAGCTTTGTAGAGTTCCCTTATTGTTTTCCTGACTGGAGTCATCCAAACCTTTTAAAGGAGTTTGGAGCAGCAAACCTGTTGACCTGTTGATTCAGTGAAGTGACTGGTTGAGTGCTAAAGAAAATGGCTGCCAGTTTGGTCTCAACTTGAGTTTGGAAATTAAGTCGGTGATGTGGGTACTTCAGAATAATAATATGTAAAAAGGGGCATTGGTCAGGGTGTAGGAGGGGGGGAGGGGGGGGAAGAGGGGGGGGGGGGGGAGGGGAG
>JBCNYH010000005.1:27182337-27195707 GCA_039654325.1 Tandanus tandanus | reverse complement strand
ACTGGGGGGACAGCAGTGACAACCTGCTGATAGTGGGGCTTGAACCCCTGACCTTGGGATCAGTAATCCAGCACCCTTCCACCAGGCCAAGACTGCCCCGGAAGAAAACCATAAAGAAGCAAAATATTTATCGCAAAAAGTTATGTGCAGATTTTCATGAAATTTCTACTGGAGGTGGGACTTCATTAGATTTTGAAGATTATCTTGATCAAATTCTGGATCCAGGAATTTTTTAACGATTCTTTAACATTGTAAGATTGGACCGGTTTTTGTGGTGGAATTAGCGTGGAATTATATCAGGACCAGCAGGGGGTGATGTCTACTTTGTCATTTGTTCAGCTTGGCAGAGGTTTGCATACTCAGTGTGCTACTGTTTCTTATTTACTCATTGATGGCACAAGTTACCATCAACCAATATTTCTATATTGATAAAACATCGTTATGACAGTTCCAATGAAAACAATCCAATCAGCTTAACAGCGGCATCCGATTCACTAATCCTGTTTCTCATCCCAGCAGCTGGTTGGCAATAAAATATGAATAAAGGAATCCATGTTAAGGATTGGTTAGAATTAACATCCTCCCTCTAGCTGCAGCCTCTTCCCGCAGTTAGAATATCTCAAGAGGTTGTACGCTGCTCCAAGTCAGGTTCTGGAGATGCAGACTTTTACTTGTGATAAGAAGTGTCTGCAATGGAATGAGTGAAATATTTCTGCCCCCTCTTTAAGCAGCACGCTGGTATTGAGCATCACTTAAGTGCTCCATGACTGAGTTATCACACATAATGCAGTCACGGGCAGGGAGTAGCAAGAGCTCCTGTGAATGCGGAAACAGCCACTAAGTGAATATATATGAGACATTTGCGCAGAAGAAAAACGGCGTGTTCCGTGACTGCTCAGAATGAGAACCAACCAGCATTCCATGAATCATATAGAGAAGTTATAACATCAGCCAGAAAAGAAGCTACTTGATCAAAACATGAAGGTGTACTCAAGATGTCCCTGCCTTGTGAGCATGGCATTCTTAAAAGTGATTTACTGGAAGAAATAATGAGATTTTTGTATATTTTATTTTGGGGACATGAGTGGACAAATCATTAGCTAGTCCACCAGGCACGTGAAACCTCTAATGTGCAGCCCAGGCCTGTTTTTTGAGCAGAAATATGATGTAATAATATACTGGGTGCAGTGCGCAAAGCTTTGCAGGTGGGATGTCCCAGGGCAGTCGTGCTCCTCTCGTTGACAACCTGGCAGGATATCACAACAGAGAAACAAAGAGACAGAAGGATGGAGTCCGGCCCTTGGTAGAGTGGACTGTTACATTAGACATCCTGCAATGACCAGCTAGTTAAAAGTGCAGTCACTGATTCCAGTCTGGCAAACTAGGCGAATATGTCTGCATGGTCTACTAGGATTAGATGGGAAACAGAGGCTCAGAGCGAACCACACAACACTTTTCCAACCAATCAACAACAGCAGGCCTTTCTGCTTGTGGGGAGATGGCAGCGTCACTGTTAGCCCATGAATCTGGGGGCAAAGCTTCTTAAGAAGGGTATTACAGGTATGCATCTGTTTGGCTGTTAACTTTAAATACTAACAGTCTTTCTCCAGAATTGATGACCCACCCATTAACTGCATTAATACAGGCTAAGGGAAATGAAGGAGTCAGCAAGCTACCTTGCTTTCATGGAAAGTTTGCTCAAGTTGAAATTAACCGTACGTCCAGCAGTGGATCACTTCAACTGCTGCAACCGTGAAGGTATCTGTGAGGCATACATAGCTTTCCAGATGTTACTGTATAGTTCCCTGGAGGGGAAGGAACAGCGACTGTCATGTATGCATCACAGTTACTGTCGGTAAACATGGCACATGTGCAGATGCTCACGTTTCTCGAGCAAGTGCATATTTTCTCCACCCATAATTTTGACATGAGATGGCCTCCAAAATCTGCCTGAACAGTCACGGAACGGCCATGGTCATCCCAGTCATGGTTCTCATGTGCAGCAGGCTATGTGAGACCTATGCTTAAAGCATTTTGCTAGATTTTGGAGCATGGCTGTGTACAGCTCTTTTCAGCCAAGAGAGCAGTAGTAAGGTCAGGCGCTGAAGTCAGGTGATGAGGCCTGGGGTACAGTGAGCAATCCTGCATTCCAACAACAAGGCGTACAGTGGGGTTGAGGTCAGGGCTTTATGTCGGACACTTAAATTCTTCAATGCCAATCTTGGCAAACCATGTCGTTGTGGAGCTTGCTTTGTGCACAGGGACATCGTCATGTTGAAACAGGTTTAGGTTCCTCAATTCCGATGAAAGGAAATCCTAATGCCACAAACCTTTGGCCGTATAATGTACTTGTTTGTTGGTCAACTACAAGTAAAATTAGTTGTAGTTTGAATATGAAACCGTCTTCTCCATGGTGCACAAGCATGTGATTTGTTGCTCCTGTGAAGGAAACAGGAATAATGCACACATGTTAAAAATTCAACATTTTTCATCATATATTACTTTTCGGCAGTGTGTTTTTCTTCAGACTCTTCTCCCTGACTACCAAGCCCTCTTCATGTCAAAATGTATAATCAAAGTGTAATTCATACTTCATAAACACAGGTGCCCTCGTCCCCAAAGGTAAATTCATACCAGATCAAATCTGCATTGTTTAATTTACTGTGGACCTCCTATTTGCAGTAGGCCCATGCCTCCCAGTCTCTTAGATAACTGATAAGCCCTGTCATCAATAGTGAGACTCGGAATGTTGAAGCAGCATTCTGGGGGAGTTTCCCATAGAGCGAGTTTGCACAAATTGGCATCCTCGTTCCATCACTGGCAGCTGGCCTTCCAAGAGAAGCCGAGGGGGGCCATTAAAGGTGGGTAGTGGGATGAGGGCCAATTGGTGGCATTAACACTCCTGCTGTTTTTGTTTGTACCACTTAATCTTGAGCTGGCACCCATAGTGCTTTGCGTGCTTCCCCTGGGAGAAGGAGCAAGAAGCCATAATTACAGGTTGCTACAAGTTTAAAAGACAAAACGATGTGCATTCTGAGCATCTATTTTCCAATGTTCTTTTCAGAAGAAATTGCTTCTCAAAACCATAGAGATAAGCTTGATCCCAGAAGAGGATTGGGGTTTCAAAGTTATCTAAAATGCACTGCATGACTAGCACTCACGGGGACTTGCCTTATCAAGGAGCGACTCTCCATCATTCAGTTTCAGCCACTGATGCATGCTTTGAGCTTAATTTTGTGGCCGTGTGTAAATCTAATCCATTAATATACACATATTTGCCAAAAAAAGGAAAAAATAACACTAGAGATAGAGACAGTTCGAAGGCTGCTGGTGAAGGATTTGTCAGTAAGTACTGTGATATGATCTAGGCTTCGTTGGATTTTAGAGCAGTGGCTGAAAATGTAGCAGACAGGTGCTCTTGGTTTTATATCTGAAGTCAGCTAAACCTCCTTTATAAACCTGCTTTAACCCGCTGTGTGCTGAAGTTGGTCTGCATTTATGAACTGTCTTGTGTTAGTTGGAGAATCAAGAATATTACATTTTCATTGCTTGTTAACGGCGTCCTATTTCAGTAATGCGGATTAGTCTTCGGCCGTTTTTAGTCACTACCCTGGTTAAAAATTGTTGAAGCCCATAACAAAGATGCTATAACACTGCTACTAGCATGCGGAGAGGGCTGAGGAGTGAGCACTGAGTTCAAGCCCCAAGTGCATTTCTGCGTGGAGTATGCATGTTCTTCCTATGTTTGCGTGGGCTTTCTCCATGGGCTTTGGTTTCCTCCCACAGTCCAAAGACATGCACATTAGGCTGACTAGCTATTTCAAAGCCCTTTAAAAATGGACCAATTAAGGGATTAAAAAAAAAAAAGAGTTATGTGGAAGGAGTATGTGACCCCATCAGGAAAAACCTGGACTTCACTAATCTCATCTTTTGGTGGGGTTTGACAGTTTTTAGTGCAAAAATAAGCATTAAGCCAACTTTCCTTTGAAGCACTAAACAGAACTGTCTGTGGCACCTTAAGTTGTCCACCTTCATCAAAGCGTAGCTCAATAAATGAATTTTCCAATGTTGGCCAATTTGCAGACAGGGTCACGTGTCAAAAAAAGACAAGCAAGCTTCTCCTGAGTGGGCCAAACCATTTCCATTTGAAACAAAAGTCCAGTGCACTATTGTAGACCTTAAGCATAGTACAATCTATGAAATTGAAAAACAGTTCATTCAAAATGCAATATGTGTCACTAGCAGTTCAAAGCATAATGATACTTGTCAATTTCCATGCAAGAAGCAGATAACCCACAATTTTAAGATGGCCACACTCAGCAGCAAGATCTTTGTCTTCTAACAATGTTTAAAGGGAGATTGAGAAAAGTAAGTTGAGTTTATTTCTCTATTGTTTAATTGATACTTAGATTGTTCTGACTGACCATAAAACACTGAAAATACGGAAGTAAGGGGCATTTTTGTATGGAGTTCGGTGTGGATTATTGGGTTATTGCAGGGGAAATGTTTTTTTTTTTTTTTTTTTTAGAATTATTGCTGTATTCTACCAATTAAAAAAAAAAATCCTGGGGTCGTTATAGATTTGCTATGAAAATCCCACATTGGGAAACTTTTACTTTACATAAATTTTGCACAACGTTCATCATGGAAAGATGCCAATTCCCAATTTTTAAAACATTTTTTTTTTATTTTAGAAAAACAACCACTTTTTCAAATTGAACATTTCTTGTTATAGTATATAATGTAGTTATATTGGCTATACAGTACCTGGCCTAAAATGGGCCATATTTCCTATTCCAAATTTAAGGGGACTTAATGGACAGAAAGAGGGATGTGAAATATCACAACCAAAAGTGATATTCCAATTGTCACAGGACTTATGCAGAGTTGGAACAAAGTTAATATAGCAAGAGGTTGGAGCTGACGCCACCACTACAAAAGCATTTTTCAAATCTTGCCTCCAGACAATTTTTGTTTGCGTTTGGTGTCACCTCTGCTTTCAATGAAAACACTGACTAGCTTAGATCAGGAGTCAAAATTTATTCACTTGCTGAACCACTTAATCCTGTTAGGGTCATGTGGAGGCTGGAGCCTATCACAGCCGACTCTGGTACAGCCTGAACAGCTTGCCAGTACATCTCTATGAAACAGCCAGTTATATTAATGTGCATGTCTTTGGAAAATGGGAGGAAACCAAGCAACAAGAGGAAAAACACGCAACCCACCTGCTTGCTGTGAGGCAGATGTGCAAACTGCTACGCCACCGTGCCGCCCAGGAGTCAAAATGTATATAGTAAATGGTACAGCTAAACCAAAAACATTGGCAACTTTGCCAAAAATTACGACTACCTTATATGCAATAGGGTTCTCCACCTGGGTGTAAGCTTAGACATCTCCATTGACTACTCCTCTACTATATTATATAGTATACTCCACTAAAATGTCCTGACGCGGCGATCATTTAGCACTGTATTAAAAATGAACTCATAATTATATAAATATTTTCTGCTGCAATTATATATATATATATATATATATATATATATATATATATATATATCTCTGTTGTGGGGGACTTGTTGAGACCCGCTCACATTTTTTACGGCATAAATCTTTTACTCTGTAGAGGGGAATAACCTTAACACAGTCATTTTTTTATATAGTAAATTATCATTTCCAGAATAATACGCAGTAATGGAAAATGGAATAGCAATCCGGCGCTCTGAGAATAGAAAACCGCCTGAGGACTGTTGAGATAATATAATCGTATTGCTAGTGTTCGTTTTTTAGCTTTTTAACCAAGGCTAATAAATGCTGCAAAAAATAATCAAGGAATACATCTTTCTCTTTTTGCCGAGCAATTAAACTCTCTTTTGGGCACAGTAGATGGAACGAGGGTCAAAACACAGGGTAATTACAGGAATGCGCTGCATTCAGTCAGTGACCACAAACAATGAAGAGGACAATAAGCGTCCATAATTAACAGGCTACATTAAACAGGGGTCAGTGTATTTAATTTCGGCGCCATCCTCATGTCATATGGGTTTAGTTGTTTGTTTTTGTCTTCCCACCCTCATGAAAACAGCGTTCAGGGAAATAAAATCGACTTGAATTGAATTCTTAGGTGACATGCGTAGATTATCTGATTATACTTCATGCTTTCCATTTGGGAGCGTTCTGTATATTTCTGAGCAGCATTAAAGCTGTTGGTGGTGGTCTTTCCCCCCCCCCTGAGTTTATATCACAGCAAGACTGTAAATCATCATAAATTGTGCTCTGATGAAGATTTAAAGCTGGCACATGCTAAGCTAGTCAGAATTGGCGGTGAATACAGTTTCGACTTTCCGTTTGATATATCAGCAGGTGTAGTGATTAAGTGCGCAGCAGGAGATGTAGACTTATGCTGACTTAAGCTTAGGGTTTTTGTTTTTTTTTCTTTTTCCCCCAGCTGCACACATTTATTGTATCTCATATTTACTATAAAGCAGTGCTACATTCCAGCACGGCTAACTTGCGCTTAAATATGAAAATCATCTGCCAATTACCTCCGCCAAGAAGGTTTTTACATGTTTTACATTTACTTTGTGTATTTGCTTGCTTGTTAGCAGGATTTCCAAAAACCTTATGTGCGTACTTGCGTGGAATTTCTACCAGAGGTGGGGCTTTGGACAAGGAAGTCTCCATTCGATTTTGAACATGATCAGCATCAAAATTCTGGATTCTTTAACGTTGTGAGAAAGGATCCCTTTTATATATTTATTTATTTTATTTATTCTTTTTTTTTTTTTGGAAATGTTGTATTATGACCGGTTCAGTAGGGGGTGCTGTGTACTTTATTTGTGTGTATGTTCATGAAATTTCTTCTCGAGGCGGGGTCTTAGAAAAGGAGGACTCCATTCGATTTTGGAGATGATCCAGATCAAATTTGGGATCCAGAAATTTTTTAAAGGATTTTTTTAACAGTCTGAGGGGGTACTTTTTTTTTTTTTTGGCAGGGTTGTATTACAACAGGTACAGTAGGGGGTGCTGTGTAAAAACTTATGTGCATATTTTCTTGAAATTTCTACCAGAGGTGGGGCAATTAAAAGATATTGGAGATGATCTGGATCAAAATTCTGGATTCAGGAATTTTTTAGAGGATTCTTTAATATTGTGAGAGGACGATTTCTGACAGTTTACTTCATATATGCAATTGCTGTGTTTGGAGAAGGTTTATAGTCTCCGAGTGCTCTTGTTCATCTTTTGAAACCTACGATTGCTAATTTATGGACAGATTTTTTTCTGTGTTTATTAGTTATTGCTACGGTATTGCTATTGTTGTTTGAATAACACCCTATAAACTTTTTATAAATATTTTTAGATAACTATAATACTGTAAAATTGTAGCATTTAATCCACTTTGAGAGCTTCCCCACATTGTTTTTAAGTTAGTCTTGTAGCATGCACTGATGTCCTCGTCCCCTCATTCATATGGTCGGCATGTCTCCCAAACAGTGCTTATCGAATTAAGCCTGGTGTACGTTTTGCCCAGATCTCTGGCCAATAGGTGATGTGGGTTAGGGGATGAGACTAATCTTCTAAATGGAAGGTCATGTTTACTCCATTTAATGTTCTTTGCCAAGTCGATCCCCTTGGAGAAACCTTTGGTCAGAGTAAGTCCAGTATGTACTCAAAATCCATCGAGTCATGAGTTCAGTGTCTCCGATTGTTGACGTTGTACATTCTTACTGGAAAATGCACAGTCATGCTCGCTGTTAGAAATTAACTTTAGATCCTGTAAACGTAGCTTTATTGCAGAACTCAGCTTCTACCAATACACGCCCTGTGATTTTATCTTTCCCTAGAAACTGTTTCCATCCTTCCAAGAAAGAATATATGATACTGAAAATGTCAACTATCCGGATATGTGCAGTTTCAGTGATTAATCAGTGATCAATGACTTTCTTTAGCAATTCATTTCAGCTACAAGAAGTTAGTAGTGGAGTTCCATAGGCGTGGACCATGACTTCAATGGCTGCCTCTGTGCCTCTACTTGCTGATTGGCGCCACAATAAATATGGAGTTTCGGGAAAAATGTTTCCCGTCCGTGGTTAGTGTAAAAAAAACACCAAGTTCCTTTAGATGACTCAAAGAACTGAGCTGAGCACACACATTCCCACTTTATGTATTGTGTAGATGTCATATTTTTCTACATGAACCATTAAACACTTAAATTTTAAAGGTTTTTATTTTGGGTTTCAGACTGCAGAGATGCATGCTGGGAGTATAGACATTTAAGAACTGATGGTTCTCGGTGTGATGTATTCAGTTCTTTGTGGCTGTCATCATCCCTATCCCCGACACACACACACACACATATTCTTTGTGGGAACACGGAACATGAACATGTTATACGGACAATTAAACTAACAAGACAGGTGATACAAATAAATGCGAAACTCAGTGAAAGGCAGTGAACAGAAAACTCTTTCTCTTTAAGGAAGCTGCGTTACTCTTATGACACCAGCCTCGGACACCTATCACTAGAGATATTTATCGGGAGCTCCACCTTTAGGCAGTGAAAAAAAACTTTATTTTACAGAGCAACTAGTTAGAAAACTCTGTAGTTACAAGGGAAACCTGCAAGCTTGGTGGGACTAAAGCCTTCTTGAGGTCAGGTTATTTTTTTAGGGCTGTGTTACAATAGACATAAGAATTTCATTTGCTTTTTGAGTCATCTGAAGTGCTTAGTTCTCTTACAACTTTCCTATGGTTGCACCATGTTTAACCCACTACGGTTTTACGACAACACATATGTGCATCATGTAACGCAAGTACGGCTGTCATACATCAACCGAGTATCGTAGAGATGTTGTACAAGGATTTTTTTTTTGTCTTGCAACGGTGTATAAACATCGTACAATTTGACCTGACATTTCCCCACAATAGACATTTCTATAACAGTAGACATTTTATATTTGTTAACACAACTACACAGCACCTTCCCCAAAACCTCTGTCCGTCCCTTCTGTCATAGCTGCACTAAATTCATATGACCAAAAAAAACCAGGGCTCAAACAAATCTGAATCCAGCACCAGTTCTGATCACCCTCGAAGAGAGCTGGTGCCAGCCGAGACCAAAAGCCAAATGACTGTAAAAGGAACACTTTCCTGTGATTGATAACCAAATGAGTGCAGCCGAAACGACTGTGATGTGCTGTAGATTAAATAGAAAAGCCCTAACCTCAGCTGACTGTCTCGAACATTGAGAAGGTCACCTCTAATCCCCAAACCCCTGAGGGAAAAACATGCAAAGCATGACGACTTATTGATCTTTCATTCTAAAGATAAACTAACTTGGTTTGCATTTGGCAAGGAGGATATTTATCTAAATCAGGGGTAGAAAATAAATGTAGCCTATTTAGGATGTCATTTAACGTGACTCTGCCTGGTATATGCTTGACTTTTGAATATGAACCATGGATAAACAAAGCTAGCCCAGAATCTCCATAGTATTTGCCCAGCCCTATGTTTGTGGTTGCTTGGAAACCTTATTGACTAGGATAGTGATTTCTGAACTCTGTCACCAGGGACCCTTTTTACTATATAATAAATTCCATAGGCCGCCTCAGTACAGATTTATTTCATAAACATTATTAAAAGGGAAAAAAAAAAAGATTTTTATTCTTGAACTTTCCACCAGCAAACTTATTACACTTGAATAGACTTTTCTGCTTGGAACCCTTACATAGCGGTCCATGGTGCTGGATATTATACTCTTACTTTGATATCGTTCTTTATTATTTATTTATTAAAGGAAATTATCCAGTATTATTTATAAGTGGTATATGAGTGACAAAAGGATGCAAACCTATAAGATTAGCATGATTTTGAAGGTGTTTTCAATCAATAGGCTGACACCATGATTTCCTTCAATAATTGTATCCCCCGTGAAGCGTAGGAGATACTACTATGTTTTCAGGGGCTGTCCACATCCGCCGCCGCTGCCGCCGCAGACACTTCTTGTTAACCCTCTAGCAGTGCCTGTTCTTGATAGATTTATTTCATCATAGAAAGATATTTATGTTGAAGGCACATCCTACCAGCCTATTTAAACTGGGACATTTGAAACTTGACCTATTTTTCAAGGTCACAGAGGTCAATTCATCAAAAATGTCCTTTAACATTCTAGAGGGTGCAGATGACAGTTGACCATGCAGGGAATGCAAATAGTGCTTTGTGACAAGAATGCATTTCAAGGTTTTATTTTTGTTTTGTTTTTAATTGGTTTAATTTGTTTGGAGAGGGGCAGTGGTGGCCCGGTGGTCGGGTGCTGGCTTACTGATCTGAAGGCCGGGGGTTCAAGCCCCACTATTACCGATATATATTCGATATATGTATTTTGTTTGGGGTTTTTTTTAAATATGTTTTTATGGCTGGTGGGGGGAAAAGGGATTATATTTTAGGCCATAATTATAAAAAAAAATTATATAGAACATTCTACAGTATTCACAAACTTTTATGCCACATTGTGATTTGTGAATGTCGGTTGGGATTTTCTCCGCTTCTCTGTACCGGAGTGTCGCCAGACCCCATTTTATAAACCACTGCTCTAGGTTAAAAAGTGTTAGCTAATGTCATGTAACAATGAATAGCAAGCTAGTTAGCTATTTAAGTGCATTGTGTAAAGGATAATGTACAGCGAGCTGGTCTTTATTGTGAAATGAACCCCGACAGGAGGGGATCAGGACGTCGACATGGAACAGAGGGGTTGTGCATCACCTTAAAGGGGTTTATTTTGCCATAGTAACTGGCTTACTAGGACAGAATCCTGCTTGTTTCATGGTTGCTTACTAAAGAAATTAGTAACTGGACAGAAAACACTGATCTGAAAATGATTTTATGAATTTCGTGCTGCTGCTCCTGACAAGATATATTCTGTAGGTGGAATGCAGTGTGCGTAACTCTACCATAGCCAGTGCCATGTTCAACTGAACGTTTATTTCATTCCTGTCTTTTTCCATTTAGTTTTTTCTTTGTTGTTCAGGTCTCCATGTTCCTTTTCTGCATTACTTTCTTGTTCTTTTTCTTCTCTTTGTTTTCCGGGAGACACTTCAGCCATGAACCATGAGTTTAAAGTTTCCTGCTCTCCAAATATATTAAAATGAATCCTTTAATGTTCTGGTCAACTATTAGTCAGAGCACATTTTGGGTGATTTTTTTATTCACTTGTTCGCATATTCGGAGTTTTCCCATATAAGGAAATCTCACCCGTTTGGTAAAGTCCTGTATTTAAATTTTTTTAAAAGTTAAACATTATTGTTGCCCCAAATCAATTATAAAATGCCAAGAAAATAAATTTTTACCGACTTTTTCTTTGTGTAGCCTTTAAAGGGTTAATATCAGAGAATTCTTCCATAGTAGAGTTGTTTGTTTGTTTTTGACAACTTGATGCAAACAGATAGTATTAGGTAACAAAATTTCCCTGACCTCTTTCTACTGATTGATATACTGTTATACACAATAACGGTCTGTTACAAAGAAATAATAGACCACTATATGTATCTGAAGCTCGGTAGCCGAGTAATTAGCACTGTCATCTCACAGCAAGAAGGTTCTTGATTCGATTCTCAACCAAGAGCCTTTCTGTGTGGAGCGTACATGTTCCATGCTTGTGTGGGTTTCCTCAGGGTACTCTGGTTTCCTCTTACAGTCTTGCACATTAGGTCATTTGGCTACTCTAAATTGTCCATTGGGGTGATTGTGTATATGAACGGATGTTTTGACTGTGTTAGTAATGTGATAGGCTGGTAACCTGTTTAGGGTGTATCCTGCGTCTTGCCCGATGGCGGGCCTTATTAGATTTTGGCTCTAGCTGATTTTTTTTATAATGCAAAGTACAGAAAATGGTCAACAGTAGAAAGAACTTCAGAACTTTTCTACTGGCAAAAATTTCTTGGGTCGTATTAAAAAGCTGTAGCTATTCATTGTGTGCCTAAATAAAACAATTTTCAACCGGCGAATTGTCTGGGGTCATTCACTATCCCCCGCAGGACCACACATTTCTTTAAATTACAGCTCGTGAAGCTAATGATGGGGAGCGCTAATGTGCCTGGGTGCTAGCAGGCAGAAGCCAGAGGGTTTTATTTACAACCTCATTTCGTCTTAGTCTCATTGTGTCTTATTATCCAGTCCTCCATTCATTTAGTTCTAAGTAGTGCTGGATAGTAACCTCATCCTCTTATCAGGTACTACCAAGTGGGAAATCATTGACTTTCATCTCGCAGTTCGGTGACTAAGGAGTTGGTTGCAACCACTGCGTGCGGTATTTCAGCTTAAGAAATGATTTATGCTTTAATGTGTTGTGCAATGGACCGTTACTAAAGTCTTTATCACCTACCGTTAACTACACAAAGCACAATCAGATTCAATCATATTGTAATCTTGTTTACAGCTGCACTTGACAAGTCTTAGTCCTCCCTTGTGGTTGCCGGCACAGAAATAGCATCTCAGGGTGTTTACAAAAGCAACATGGATGAATAAATATCGTGATCTCTTTTAAAAGAAATGCAGTCTGCCTCTCATATCGTACATAGGTCTGTACAGCATGTCTCTGAAAACAATAGTCCAGTTTACCCCCCCCCCCCTTCCCCTCCCCACACACCCCACCCCCCAAAGAAGGAAAAAAATCACTGGCAAAGTCGTTGTTGTCATTGACTTTTTGAAGAATGCTTAGAAATGAGCCCCCCAATTCTCAATGCTGATTGGTCAGACAATGTTAATTCGTTATAACAGCTCAGACAGTAGTTTATTACGGAACAAAAGTTTTGTATCTATCAATACTGCATGTTAAAAAAGATCCACTGGATAATCGCTGTGGTATAAGAAGACATAAATCCACTTGTACTTCTGTTAGAATATAATCCACAGTCGACCCCGCTTCACCTTGGATCGCATCCCACCACCCTGTCATTGATTAATGTCTAATTACAGAATGCCCTGAAGTGCTTTTATCCGCATACAGTGTCCGACCACAAAAATCAGTCATGCATTGTAATATCTTGTTGGATCACCTTTATCCTTGATTACATAGAATCACCATTATGGTGTTGATGCTTCACTTGGTCAGGTCAAGGCTCAGCAACATTATGTGGCAATGAATAAACTTTATTTAATAAAGTTAGCAGACACCCTGAATGTACTGAATGACCAGGTTATCCCATCAGTGGACTTTTTCCTTCCTGATTACACGGATATAAAATTCAATTCAATATAAAAATCTACTCAGTTATTTATCATGATTCTTGATGATTCTTTTCCTTGCCACTGTCGCCGCGGGCTTGCTCATTAGGGACGTGTAGGGGGTTGTAGAAAAATTTTTAGTCTCCTCC
>JBCNYH010000005.1:27111367-27136436 GCA_039654325.1 Tandanus tandanus | reverse complement strand
GAAAGCGAAACGTCTTCAAAAACCACAAAAAAGAAGTCCAGTTGCCTCGACTCAAGCTTTTTAGGATTATTATGACCGGGATGATTGAGAATCTACACCAACACACCATACACTTCTTTTTTTTTATTTTATCTACGACTAAACTTTAAAACAATTTGTTTTTTTCTTGTTTATATGTGTGTGTGTATGTATAGCATTAATATATTAACTTAAAATATTTATAATAATTATTCATTAATGTTTATATATATAACCACCAAGAGCATGTCTTTGTCTTGGCTTGTCTTTGTCATCCCCCCCCCATTCTTCTTTCTTATTCCTTTTTTTTAAAATTTTTTTTCAAATTTTTTTTTTTAGATTTATTTGACTGCTTCCTTATGAATTTATGCTCCCACTTATAAAAATACAAAATGCCAAAAGGTTCCCTCTAGAGTACTGTAGAAACGTGGTGGCGAATGGATTATGAATACTGTATTTCATCCTATTATATTCTGTCTCTGCTAATGAATTCATCCTAAATCCTACATTGCGGACCTTTAACTTCACTTGACACTCGAATCAATGATGGCGTATCAATGGTGCCCACTCACTAGTGAATAGCCTGTGTGTTTTAGCTTCCATTATCAGTTCTTTTTGGCTGAATACAAAGGTTTCCTGGTGAAAGCACCTGAGTTCACGGGTTAATGATCACTTATTCCCCTGTTTTGCATCTTGTATTGGCTTGTTCTTTGCCTGTTTACAGTAACAATAACATGACCATGTGACCAGAGAAACGATTTTGTGCATGCATGATAACTTGGCAGTGCAGCACTAACTCGTAAGCAGGAGGCGGCATATGACTTCAAGAGAAAGAAAAAAAGATGGCAATGTTGACCAATATAATCGTGCCCGGTGCCGGTGTCATTGACACTTGAGTACAGGAGTAAGTAAATGATTTCAGAAAGACGTTATGGCCGATTTCATTTAATTTCCAAAAGATAAGACTGTATTTCATGTTTGTTTGATATGCATTGGAAGTGAATTGGCCTCTTTACCGAGTGATACAAGTCTACATTTCCCTATCATAATCTGCTTACTGCATCAGAGATCAATGACTCCTTCGAATATCCAATGGTGCTGATCATCACTGGCTTGTCCGAGCACCATTAACAATGACATGGAGCTTGGCCATGCACGGAAAGAATTCAGGACTTTGGACATGGAAACTGAACCAGAACTAACTACATGCCTCCTAGCAGTTATTCGTAACCCACTTCCTGACAAGCCCATGTAGGGTTGACTAAGCATTAGAGATCCTGCCAGTTGGCCGCGTAGCTGACCTCGGCTTTGCCTGGAAAACATGTCTGTGACCTCCAATGGAATAAAATCTGCCTGATCTACCTATTAATTAAACATAAATATTACAATTTCATGCTTATAGGAAGATGATCTAGATAGCAATTCCTACACTTCCGCGTTCACTTTGTACACATTCGTTTTATTTAAGTTTACAAGACAGGATGTAGCCAAGTTTAACTGTCTATAGGGATTACCAGGGTGTGCTGGATAAATATCGTGCGCTACCTGTTATGTAGCTGTGTAATATGATCAGCTGACAGTGTAGGTGGCTTAAATAAGAACCATCGGATGGGTAAATATTATTTGCTCTCTAGTAGGCAATCCTAATTGCCAGTTGCCATGCGACTGAATTTATGTTCTGCAAAGAATTATTAGTGTGTCAGTGGACTAGGAGTGTGTGACATGAGAGGATCTTCTTTGCATAGCAATAAAGCAAACGCAGGGTTCTGTAGATAAACACACACATGGTGAGGTTTGAAGAATGAAATGGAAATAGTTCATAGTTTTGCTAGATATGCATGAGTTGATGTACATCTTTTGTGTATCCTTTTTATCAGAATGGCATACCTCCCGAAGAGCAGTTGCTGCTACTACAGGGTTTTTAGGCTACTATTTTCTCGTGCTCTGGAAAGGCATGAGTACCTGTACATTAACCTCTTTTGTTGATGAGAGTTGATCGCAGCTAACTCTAACCATATCACTGGTACGTTAGCTCATATTATTAATTGTGACTAAGAGGCAGGCAGTCTACCGGAGTGGCCATTGATTTTTGGATTGTTGCAGAGCTAGGAAACTTGAGCTATGTGGATATCTTAGGCCAGTGGGGATTATAATGGGGTTGCTTCGCTGGGGAAAGCTGAGAACTGAGAGTCAACCCCTGCCAACACACACACACACACACACACACACACACACGGTTGCCATGATTTCTCCCTCTACTAATTGTAACACAGTGTAATAATAATCAGATTTTTTTTTTCCCCCTCTGAGCTAATCATCAACACGTTCATGCCATTGGCTGTGGTATGAATCAGACCAATATGCAGGATGTTCATCTTGAAAGCAAAGTGAGAAATAAAGCTATTTATTCGAGGGAGACTTCCTTCTCCTTACTGACTTTAAAAACAAAAGGTTTAATAGTGGTCTCCGGTTTAATTTAATGTTGCATTTTGTTGCTTAACCATTTGTTCACTTCTACTTACTTAACTGTTCCCCCATCACATGATACCTACTAAGCGGGAAGGGTGAAGGTGTCAGGGTGTTTGTGTTTCCTTTGAGACTGCCTGGAGTTGTCTGCCAGCTATGTTTTTTAGAATGGGTCAAGGGGCAGGATAACAAACTCCGATATATGCGCTATCCACCCTCTTTTGCATACCTAAGCTTATGGATCCACAGGGAGAAAAGGCATGCTAGTATCCCTCAGTATGCCTCCATATATCCTTTGGGTCCTGGTCACTGTGGCATGATGGTGCAATGGTTAGCACTGTTGTCTCACAGCAAGAAGATTTTGGGTTATTTACTCATGGCCAACACTCCCCATGCCTGCTGGGTTCCCCTTGGGTGCTTCCTACTGCAGTCCAAATATGCAGATTATGTCAGTCAACTACTCTTAATTGCCCATAGGCCTGAATGTAAGTGTGAATAATTGATCTCTCTGACATAGATTAGTAACCTGTTTAGGGTGTACCCCACCTCTTACCCAAAGTCAGCTTGGATTGACTCCAGCTTCCCACTGCAACCCTGTTGGAAAACTAGTATGAATAGCGGATGGATGGAAGGGCTCCTGAATCTACAAATGAATGTACATTTTGTCCACCCCGTGTTGCTCAAAATATATTTACTTCCAACCTGTTTTCACTTTGCCTATTTGGAAAAGTTCTCCAAGGATACAGCACCATTAACAGTTGCTTGGACTGTACCTTCTTGGCACAGTCTAGCATAGAGTATATTTATCTTCAGCACATATAAGGCTCACATCATTTCTTCATATTTTCTACGGCCGTTTTATTTTTCAACATTCATGCAGAACCATGCCTCCTGCAGGGCGTCCCAGAGGAAGCTGTCTTGGGGCACTCCTCTCGAACCTTTTGATCCAGCTTCTCCCAAAGCAGCTCAGTTGGGATAAAGTTGGAGGACTTGTCAGGCCATTTCCTTACAGACAACCTCCTTCTCCACAGGTCTTGCGCAGTGCACATTGACATGTCTTCTGGGTCACTGAAACTCACCAATCAGCGAGATTTTAAAAAGTAGGACAAGGTGTTTCCAAACTTTGGATTGCCTGTATTGCCCAGGGCTTCAGGGCACACTTGTTTCAAGATTCTGAGCAGATTTTTTTTTTTTTTTTTTTAGAAGACTCTCATTATATGATTCACCAGGCTGCAGTAAGAACAGCCAAGCTTACTCATCCTCTGGCAACTTTCCTTATGGAGCAAAACACCAGTTCCCATGTCTGTGTACGTTCAGAACTGCTTTTTTCTTTTTCTCATCCCAAGCCAATATTTACATCAAAACCATTTTCGACATCATCTACTGTGTCCTTTTGCTCAATCCCATCTCCATTTCAGGCATTAAATCAACCTTCAGTTGTTTTTAGCAACACTACTGTTTCTTAAAAGCTGCCTGAGTCTTTGTTGGTAAAATGTTGGAAAGGGGTAGTAGTGGGCTGTACCTACATTGTATTTTGGGACTGGGGTGATATTTCTGGGCAGCACATGGCCTGGGTACTTGGCCTTTCGATTGTAGTTTGGACCCTAAACATTATTGTTACCTCCACCATGGAGGTTATGTTTTCATCAGTGTGGGTTCATTTCTTCGATTGTTTATCGATCCTGCCCGCAGTTTTTGACAGATCAATCTAAAATCTTTATGAAGGGTAGGTGATCACCCAAAGATGCTCCCATTAAATTTTGGAATGAATCCACACACTGATGGCACAGAAATTTAAAACAAATCCTTATCCTTTATAATAGGCGAAATTAAAAAAATAATAAATCATGTCTCTATTAAAACTAATCCAATCTGAATGGAATCGGTTTTGTATATTCAGGGTCAGAACCTCTGATGTCAGACCAAGTTTCATCCAGATCTGGATTTGGCATTTGGAGGCAATTGGAATTTATTACGGGCAGTATAATTTTTTGGAAGTGTTCTAGTACATTAGGACCAGCAGGGGGTGCTGGATACTTAGTTTTTATGGCTTGGTGGAGGTTTATGCCCTTGTTTAGAATAATCCTTTGATTTCCAGATCCATTCCACACATTTCGTTTCTTATTTTCATTCAAAATCTGGAGCAACCTGGGATATGTTCTTTCTAAATATTGATAGACGAGTCATTCCAAGTAGGTCTTTTCTTTCAGGGTTAAGAGGGTTGGTGCTGTTAAAAAGAAGCTTCCAATTTCTGCTCTTACACAAGTGCTATTTGCCGAACTGTGCCAGTGAAGTCAATTATCGGATTAATGTCCTCAGACTATTCTCCTTAAAAAAATGTCAAGTGGAATAAAGGGGATTTCTGGAAACCCAGACTTTGCCGAGTAACAGAAACGCACCTGTGGCACAACAGAAGACCTAATAATGAGGAACTGTGAAATTTGGGGCATCTCGCCAAGGTGGATCAAGAAGCAGCTGGTAGAACTCTTATCTTAAAGGTTGTAGATCACACCAGGAAGAAAGGTAGCACTGTTTTGCAAGGCAGGTAAAGGAATTCACTACCTTGTCCGTTGCCTCTTACTTAAACTAACACCGGTTGGCAACTACTGAAGATATTGTTCGATTTCGCCCTCCCTTAATCACATCAAGGTCATAACTACCGACAAAAAGTGCCTTCTGTTCCTTGAGCACTCGCCATTTATGTCTTTCCTTTAAAAAGTTCTAAAGGTATTAGCTGCCAACAGCAATTTCTGTTTGTCTCATGGGGCCACTTTCACTTTTTTTTATTGTTTCCTCAAATGTTATTACTCAGACTATTATTGATGATATTGTTTGCCCATCATTATGGAATCAGTTTCCATTTGTCATCAGTGTTAAATAAGGAGAAGAGTGAACCATTCGATGCGGTAAATGACAAATAGCAAGGAAAGTAACAAACATTTGAAAAACAAAGAGAGAGTGAAGGAAGCCAGACTAATTTATCATTGTTCTTTGGAAGGCTTAAGTGGTTTAGACAAATGACTTGTCTCTGCCATGATGAATGCATTTCATATTACTATCCCAACAGCTAATGAAGATGTCGAACAGTTTCGCATTTCCTTGGAAAATTCTGTGTGCTTTGCTGAACTCTTGGAGCAAAGAAAATTGCTGTAAAATACAATAAACATTTCATTTCATGAAAATATTGGCTGGTGGGTTTTCTTTAAGAAACATGTACCAGCCAATATTCTGTACCAGCTTAGTTTTTTCCTGTTAATTCCTGACACACAGCAATAATTTTCTTTCTGTCTGAAAAGTGATCTATTGCATAATGTTACCTTCTATACGATACTGTCTCAAAAACCTTCATTCATTCATTCCTTTGCTGAACCCCCTAATCCTACGAGGGTTGTAGAGAGGCTAGAGCTTGAACAACTCAACAGTCCATCACAGGGCCAACACCTAGAGGCCATTTGGAACCGCCAGTTAGGCTAATTTGTATGTCTTTGGACTGGGAGGAAACTGCAGTACTCAAAAGTATACAAGCACAGGGAGAACATGCAACCTACATACAGAAACACTGCCGAGCTCGGGACTCGAACCAAGGACCTTCTTGGTGGGAGGCATACATGCTAACAGCTACACTACCATATCGCCCTGTCACACAAACATGTATTTATTTACTTATTAATTCTTATTTTTATTTTTATTTTTTTTTACAGACCAAGTAATACATTTGAACTCTTTTTAGCTCCCGCCCCCCGACTTTTTGGTGCGATAACATTGGATGGAAATGACATCATTTGGTGTATGGATCCTTCTCAGTCGTGAATAGGGTGGGATATGGGTCAACCTGTCCTTGTTTCAAGGTTACAGGGTCACTTTTTCTATATTCAGCTTGTCAAGATGTGTTGGTGTGATAACTTTGAAAGGAAATGACATGATCACCAAACTTAGTGAATGGGTGCCCCTCGGGAAGGTCTCGATTGGAATGGTACATGGTTCATCTTGACCTTGTTTCAAGTTCACAAGGTCACCTTTTCTATATTCGGTTTGTCAAGGCTTGTTAGTGCGGTAACTTTAAAAGGAAATGAAAAGGATCAACAAATTTGGTGTATGACTCCATCTTACTGCTGAATTGGGTTGGATTGTATGTGGGTCACCTTGACCTTGTTTTAAGGTCACACTTAGCTTATCAAGGCTTTTTGGTGCGATAACTTTGAAAGGAAATGGCATGGGATCACCAAATTTGGTGGATGGGTTCCCCTCAGAAAGGTCCCGGTTGGGATTGTATATGGGGGCCCTTGACCTAGGGACTGGCCGATACGATATCACGAAATGTATATCCTGATACGATAGTACGTTTTTGTCCTTTTTTGGTGCACTTTTAAAGCATTGAACCAGGCAAAAGACAGCTGAGTCATACCTCTAAACTTTAAATCTTGAAAGCTGTATTCAAGAGCTGCACAACTGAATAGAACAGGAGTAAATTACATGTACTCTACTGCTTAGAACATTACTCTTTCACCCTCAAAAACCATGCGCAGAATTGTAACAATACAAATTTACTTCAAACACTGAATAAAAAGTTAAAGAAAGAAAAAGCTCCGTAAACAAATGTTGAACACTTAATTTGTTTATGTGGAGTATGTGCTATACAAGTTCCTGTGAATCAATACAGTCACTAAATAATTAATATATTAGAAAATGTGCACTAATATAACACTTTCCTTAGAATTAGAGTTGGAAGTCGCTGGGATTTGACCAAACAGGATTAAAGTTTGCAGTTTAGTGCTTGTTTTTGATCGAATTCTGTACTTTTCCAACAGCGCAATATCTCATTTAAACTCGTGCTCAATCGGCCAATCTGTGTTCTTGATGATAATGGCTGTAGCGTCACTATTATCCAGGTGTCGGATAAACTGCTCCAATATGTTCCTTACATTACCGGCGAGTGCAGATGAGCTTGTGGCGAAAGCAATACCATTACAGATCTTAATCCCCAAGCCTTGATTGCTTCTCATGTTCATAAACTGTGCCACCTGTTATCTGCTCCACATGCCTATGTTAATCAGGGCGGTGGAGATTGATACCCAGCTGGAATAACCTGCTGCGCTACGCTGCTGTTATGCAAAAATGGCCGAGAGCTAATGTCAGCTGTACTGTAGCCACATGGCTCTTAAACGCAGAACTAAATCCCGTAGTGCAGTTTTGCATTTTAAACAAAGGGTGGTTTGGTTTGTTTGTCGTTTTTCAATGGACACAAAACTCAGCGAGACAAAACAAGTTCCTGTCAGCATGGTTTGTTGAAGTATGTCTCGTCATGCTAAATATTATTCATTTAATGATTACGAACTGCAATGTATTTATGGATAAACGTGCTAAAACTCCGATTTTTAAGGAAATAAGGCCAGGCTTCAGAAATAAAGTAATTTAAACAGCTGACTCCGGTGATTTTCTTTGTTGTGAATCACAGTCCTTTAAATAGAATGTAGTGAACTTTAGACAGATTGTCCTGCGTGTTATCAACAAGGTTCTCCATTTGTGATTAGATGGCATTCATACGCGTTCATTTCGAATCCCAGTTGTTGGGTTTTTTTTTTTGACCGGCCTTATAATTGGTTCTTTTGCAATTTCTCAGTGTAGATAGCATTTAATTTGCATGTGTCGGCATCGTTATTGTGAAGAAAAAGGAATGCGTCACGAGCCTTCTTTGCATTGAACAATATTTAACCTTGACCTTGGGCTGCCGGCGTGGATAGTTAATGATGGCGGGTTTTTTCCCCCCCTTGAACAATGAATACCGGCGTAACACCCAGAATAAAAAATCCGACTCTATAATAATTTCACCAGCAGCAAAAGCATGACTAACGTTCAGCGTGAGATGTTTCATTAACATCCTTTTCCCCCCGGAGGTAAACAAGACCAACCTTATATCTGTATAAATAATGGCCAGAGAGGAGTAGACTGTGGATCTAGTTGTGCTTTGTTTACGTATCTAGAGATTGCAGGCTATTTGTAAGTACATTTATGGAATGATGAAGAGATAGCGCTTAATGACCTGCCTGATTGGTATCGCTGTGGTTAATGTAAACACACAAAGCTGATTATGGGTAATGAACATGGTGTCGGGAGGTGAACAAAGGCAAATAAGGTGCCAAGTGATGCATTTGGCAAGGACAAAACGCAGCGAGCGCATAGAGTACAAAGTATTCAGACCACTTACTGTACAGCAGCACTCTATAATTCATATCGACCTGCAAAAAGTACACCAAGTTTTCATGAACTTTTGAGAATGTATTAGAAAATGATATTTATACACTTTTGTTAAAGCTGTTGGGGGTGTTTATAGCCTTAAGTGTTCCTAATAATAATAATAATAATAATAATAATAATAATAATACCTGCAAGCAGTAATTACGGAGCCAAGAATTTTATGGCCACACCCCTTACCTATAGAGAAAGATCAGAAGACCATCAGCTTTACTTTGCAAAGAATTACACAACATTTTATGACAATACATCAAGCCATTGATGAAATATGATTTCACTTCCTGTGCAACAGTATGCTTGGCGAATATGACCCGATGTAATATGTCCCATGTAACGGTCAAACCACTTAGTGATGCTCTACAGGGGGCTAGGCTTAATGTCCCTCTGTGTCTTTGTCCTTTTGCCCGTCAATCAGTGTCTTGCCAGAGTGTCACATGACCTACACACACTGTGTGATGTCACAGAGAAACTCCTACGTGAGAGAGGGGCACGACCACCCTGGGACATTCCACCCCTCAGGGCTTTAAGTACTGCTTCTAGTTCATTATGGTAGCACAAAATAATGGCTCTGATTTTTCAAAGATCTCGTGTAGAAGACGATTTCTTTTCGGAATTCCAATTGGTTGAATCCAGTTTTACAAACCACAACCTCGTTTCATCAGGAACCCCTGCCACGAAATCACGAGAAAGTCCTGTTTGGTCAAATTTGGCTTAACAAATATGAATAAATAAAACATAGTATCAGATAAAAAATTTTAAAAAACCATCCACCATGTTTTATTCTGGATGGTTACATGATGCCGTGTGGTGATTGGACGAAATTTCTTTAGTTGAAGTCTATATTCAAAATGGTGGAAAATCCAATACGGCAGAAATTTACATCAATGTAAGTTGATCCGTAGGTGAAAATGGCGTTCCTTGTTCTACAGTATTGTGTCCAAGGTTGCCTTGTTGGTGGTGCTTGAGTTTTCGATGAACGTGAGCCAAAACTAGCCAGCAAGGTAGCTGAGATTGTCCTCTATCGTTGTACCACATTTCATGCAAAGCATCTCAGCCTTTTTATGATTTCCACGAAGAAGAAGAGCACGAACAACATCAACAGTCGAAGGGGTTAAAAAAATAAATTTTTGGTTCTTGGTCCACTAATATGAAAAACTTTATTTCTACACCAACTTTTATCCAATTCCTTGCATTTCAAAGTAAAAACTGAAATAAAGTACATAACGATAGGCATAAAGGATTAAAAGTAATAAGTATTAAGTAATAAATTATACCAGCAAATGAAAAAATCTCTATTAAACTAATAAAAAATTAAAATAGTAAAAACTAGAGCATGAAGTAAGTTCATATGGATGCTAATGTAAAAGTAATATGCTAGTTACTTATCTTTTCAGTTATACTTGCACATGAGGTCATGTGCTCAGTTTTACGATCTCTCACAGCAGTCCAATTACCATTGTAGCTATCCATTTGGTAAGACATGATTTCTTGCGAGCTAAATCTGGGTTAATGGTGGCTGATTGTGGCGTTGAGCTTTAGCGCTTCTAATAACTCATCTGACACGCAGGCTAATACGGGTCTCCTTCGCCCCGCCATTGAACGGCCATTCATCTTTGAGAAGGGCCCGTGCGAAGAAACGCAGGCAAAAAGCAGATGTTCTCCGTCGATCCTTTATCCAGAGTGACTGGCCTGCTTTTGTAACGAGGATTTAAATGGGTCCTAGGGTTACACAATCACGGAGGAGTAGTCCGTTAATGTACCTCCCCAGACGGGCCACGATTAAACATTTAAAAAATGAATCTTAGCCCATGCATAATTTATTCTAATGTGGTTGAAGACAAATTAGGGTGCAGTCAGGCGGGTGACCCCGTGGCAGGTCACATGCTTCATTGCCTACAGTTCTCCTGATTGGGCGGTAGTGATGTCATTCAGGTGTATCCTGGGATGCTTTGGAGGTCAGATGCTAGTCTTAGCCATTGCTCGTTAGGAGTTTGGTTTAAATCTTATGCATTTGTTTGCATCTCAGGCATCACTCATCAAGAATATCATTCACTCTACAACTCCTTTACCCACCCCCCACCCCCACCACTCCCTTTTATTCATTTTTATACCTTGTTAATAAATGTTGCACGGGTTTATCAAGCCACCCATAAACAGTAAAATAAATCAAACCTCGCTGGATTTAAACCGAAATCTCACCCTGTGTATTTACTGCAGGCCTGCTAAGAGGAAACTCCCGAGGCTTTGGAAGTTGATGAGAGGGATTTCACACAATCTGTTCTTATTATGGCATGTGCAGTGTGTATATATATCCAATATGATACATGCACAAGCTTGTACGTTCTGTATTATATATTGGTGCATTATGAGTCATACAGGGTCTGTCGTTTGTTGTTTCTTGGTTCATCAGACTTGTTTGTGCATGTTTGTGTCACCGCAAGTCAACAACGTGCACTTACGAGTTCCTAAACACGCAGGAACTCAGGTGAGATTCACTAGAAATCAAAACTTATTGTATTATTATTATTATTATTATTATTATTATTATTATTATTATTATTATTATTACAAATTGTAAAAGCACCAAAATTTTTGACAAAAATTGTGTATACAATATTTAGAAATACGTCTTATGATTTTTTCTGTTATGTATTTTTTCCTGTTTTTCTGTTTATTTTTATGAGCAAATGTACCCTTGAAATTTTTTAAACTTCATCCATTTATCCTTTTTTTTTAACCGTTTACTTCTTTATTAATTTTTTAATTCTTCATTTATATTATTTTTTCTATTATTATTGTTATTTCTGCACTTAATAGTCATATATAGTCATTTTATATGTGCCGAGAACACCCCAACACACACACACACACACACACACACACACACACACAAAACCCAAAAACACAGTCCTAATCCCACTGTGTGTGCTATGGAATTTTGACGTTGCGTATGGTGTTGTTGTTTTTTTTTGTAAAGGTGATAGGTGTATAAAAATATGTATATAAATAAATAAATAAATAAATCAACAATACTGAATTAAGTACAAAGGCAGCTGTTTTTACCCGGGGTGCCAATAATTCTACAGCCGAATCGTGTATATTTTATAATGTTACAATCGTATAGCGCCTTTCATGATCTCAAGGTCACTTTATATTAGAAAAGAGATCTGCAGTAAGAACGGATCAAGCAGTAGGAGTTCACTCTATGCAGCAGTCAGACCCCTGTGCGTCGTTTCCCGTCTCTCTTTCTCACTAATCCTGAACCATTCTCCTTCCACCGAAAACCGTTAAAGAGAGCAGATAAAGGCCGTGTGTCAATTCCATTTTCTCATCACCCAGCTGATCGTTGTTATTTCTGCTCCCCTAAGCTGAGTTCTTGATGTGCAGAGAGGAAAAAGAGGGAGATGATGTAGAACAAAGAAAAAATAAAGAACATCGAGAACCCACAGCATCCTGAATGGATTATGGTAGTTTGTCTCAGAGCGAGCTAATCCGTACGCTCATTAAAAGTGAGGTTTCATCCGGCTTAGTAACACGAGCTCCAGACGACTGTATACGTGACGGAGATTTTCTTGACTGGACAAAATACCATTACTGTCGCTGCGTCTGGAAGTGCAGACGCAGCAAGCCTGGTCAAGGAAATCCCCGTCACGTATTCGTCTTTAGCCCTGGTTGCTGAAGTATTACTTAAAGGACGTGTCTTTTTGTCCTCTTCACCTTTACGTTAAACGGCTCAGTGTCAGTGCTTCATTTCACGACTTTCTGCATCATGCTACTTTTAAAGAAGGTTACCGTTTTCTCGGTCTCTTTTAGAATAGCTGCAGATAGTCAGATAAATGGTTGGCGGAGCAGAAAAGGTTTCGTGGGATGTCACTGCACTACTGTAATATATTGGTTTAGGCCCTGACTAAGCAGAGCTCTTCATAAGAACACTGTGAGTTGTGTTTCTTTAATATTGCTCTGATGTCTTCCCGAAAAAACAAGACAACGACGTTGTTTTTGTTTGCCAAAAATGCTCCATCCTTCTGGTATAAGGATTCTCTTATCAGCATTTATAACGCTGCAAGGACAGTAACGCTTGGCTATTTTTATAAATGGGTACCAGCAAAAAATACTGGGAATGTAACCTGCGATGGACAAGCGTCCCATCCAGGAGGAGTTGAACTCTTAGTCACATCACACTACAGAGACCTCCGGCCTGATGAGCCAGTAGGCTCGAGGGGTAAAAGCCCAACAGTCTTACCTTTACCTTTGATTAGTTACTCAAAAACTAGACGATTGTGTTAGAAAATTTGGTATCGTTTTTAATCGGATATCATCTACAAAATAGTACCAATAACTCAGGGATGGGTCATATATCAGCCTAAGCAGTGAGGTCCAGACGTCCCTCTCCCCAGCCACTTCCTGCAGCTCTTCCGGGGGACACGAGGCGTTCTGGGTTGACCCCGGGGTCTCTTTCCACTTGGACATGCCCGAAACACCACACTAGGGAGGCGTTCGAGAGGCATTCTAATCAGATGCCCGAGCCACCTCAACTGGCTCCTCTCAACACGCAGCGGTTCTACTCCGAGCTCCTCCCGGATAACAGAACTTCTCACCCTATATATATATATATATATGCACATTCCCAGCAAAAAGTAGTCTGCAATTAATTTAGATTTATTAATTACAGAGAATATAATTAATTTGATTCTTTTTTTAAATTGATTGCCAGACCTAATATACTTTATATACAAGTCATGAAAACGTTAGGAAATATATATATATACAGTATATAGGTCTACATGATTACATGCAAACAATTCCCTACCTTATTGTTCTGTGTGTTTGTGCATCATGGGTATAATATAGAAAAGGATTATTTGGAACAGATTGCGCGGTCTCCACCTAAAATTGGTCTGGTGGTGGGTTTAATGAAATTCATTGATTTACCATGCAACAGCCTCTAAAAGGCTAAATGACAACATAAGACATTCTTTTATTTCACAGTCATGGTGAAGCCTGTATTAAGTCTGAGTGTCCTTACACAGTTTAGGGAATCGGTGCACTTGAACGAAGGGCTACATAATGCAAAATATTGGAATTTATGACGGATTCTAACCACTGAGACCACTATTTATAACCCAAAGCAAGTGAGGCTGAACTCACGGTCTCTGTCCTTTTCTCCGTTCATTACCTGGCAGGAACAGCACCATGCAGCTCTATGCAGAACTGTCTCTTACTTGCCAAAACATCAACCATAATGAACAAGCTGGATCCAGTCATACCTTTCCTTAGCAAACAGGACTGTTAGTAAAAAAGAGCCAGAGACACTCATGACCATAGCTTGCTTGAGTTGAACTTGAACAAAAAGGGAACATGAATATTACGAATTGACTAATAACATAAAAAATCGATATAAATAAATTAAACCGTGTATTCATTTATTTCTGTGGCTCCATGGGAATTAAATTGTTGCCATCTTGAAAGAAAAGTAATAAAAGTGACATTTATTGGCCACTGTGGGTGGGGATGGGGGTGGAGTTGAACTTCAGAGTATACCATGGAGAATTGTCTAATATTGTATTGGAGGCAAAAAACTGGCTGGCAATAAAAGTGGCTGCATCGTTACGAATTTTGATGGCAGTATTTTTTGAGACAGTCAAACAACAAAACACACCACTTTCTGTTACGAGTACATACGCTACATATAACATTAGCTAGGTGGCTATAGCTATAGAATACGTAGCTAAACAAATGGTTCTTGATTCTGATTGGTCAGGGTCATTTTCTCTAAACAGTTTTCAATTTTGCTTTAGAAATTTTTTCTCGTGATAAGTTTTGTCAACTGAAAAATAAAAAGATTAAAAAGGCAGAAATATTTTTCTAGTTAAATAATTGAAAGTAATAGTGTAGAAAATTGTCACTGTTGGAAATGTACTTTCAATACAAAAAAGAAAGGCGGAATCCAATTACAATAAATACACAGCACGGGGACGAAAAAGATTAAAAAAATAATAATAATAGTGAAAATCAGCATTATTAATGTAACTTAATGTTTTGCTTGAAGGAGTGGGCCATTATTCCTTTAAGTGTCTCCAATCTGGTTAGACATTATAGACTCAAGTGCAGGTATTTGCACTAGAAATAACTGTAGGATGGGAACAAAAAGAAAGAAAGAAAGCAAACCTTCCCCAGAACCACCAGTTTGATGATAATAGTAATAATAATAATAATAATAATAATAATAATAATACTTTAATATTTATGACTTACTGCATTTCATGCACGAACAAACTCATAAGCACCAACTCTTGGATTCAGGTTATATTCCTACGCCAAGTAAAGAAGCTTTGACGTGAAACTATTGAGCCGCGTAGAATCGTCCATGATCCAGAAGGTCATTTTACCGACCTGACAGCAGTCCTGCGTCATCTCCTAAATTAAGTCAGTGATAAGTGGCCTCTCTTTTAACCAGGAATAAAACACTGAGCGAGCAGGTCAATTAAACCTTCCTGTTAGACAAGGACCTATCGGGCCCCTCTTCGCCGAGACCTCATCAACATGGGTGTCAGCTACATTAAAGATGGCCTGATGTATGTCAAATAAATTAGGGCCTTTCTTAGGCTTCCTGACAGTGGGCTGATGAGAAGCAAAAGAAGTTGCCGTTCCTGTACACATAAAACATAACGAGGTCTGACTCAGTGTCGTCTGCTCAGGGCTGACACCTTTTTCCAGGATGACTCGGATATATCGACTCTTCCCCCGAGACCTTTTCTCATAAGGGCCAGGATACAAAGAGGGCGAAAAAATAGAAAGATAAAGTGTCAAGTTCTATCTACTGCACAGCTAAAAAATGCCATAAAGAGCGACAACTGACATACGCTGTAGTTTATGAGCCGGTGTCCTTGCGCAACTTAATTGGCTCATTGGAAAGTTTTACTGAAGGCTTCTATTGCATTTAAATCAATATTAAGAGCTAAACGTGCTAGCGTGGATAGATAATAATAAAACCTACTCACAACCCCTACTGCTTTTCATTATCAACCATATTATCTTCCTGATTGGCAATTAAGTAGGAAATAAAACACTCGTGGGGGTCTGCGGTTATTGGAACACAATCAACTTCAGGGCGACGTACCACTTAGTCGTTCATTATTTTTCAACAGGAGAACATCCCTATGTATCCTGGTGCTGTATGTTATAGCAGCTGGTCCTCACCAGGCTCAGTTTTTTTCCTTTTCCTGAAGTTATGCTGCAATCCAATGTACCCATAACTTTCTGCAGTCGAAGTTGTGATGAGAGGGCAGTGGCAGGTCATTCAACTTGGAGTCTGAGAAATCAGGACTTGGGCAACATCCAATTTATCAGATTTCAATTTATTCCACTGACGTAAACCCAGTTAATATAAATGAAATGCTACATGTACAGATCTAAAATAATATGCATATAAATAACACTTTTTTATATATGTGTTCATAAAACCAAAAAAAATAACAAATCATTTGTAATTTGACTTCCCTTGTTCTTATAAACATAAATACCAAACTGTCTCCGCACCATTGCCTGGTACTGTAAGAAGAGAGACCACTTCTTATTCAGTGTTTACTGGGCGCTCGGTCTCTTGTATTCATTAAACGGAACATCTCTTGTCACTGTCTAGTAGTCTGCAAGCATGGGTGGGCTCTATTTTCTCTGATCCTTTTTCCCATCGCTGTGATGTCCTGGTGAAATCGCTCACTGCGCTCATCGCTGACCGAACCTAGGTTTATTCTTTAATTCAGTCAAAGATGTATTTACTAACTTCTGATTTAAATTCAGATCCCTTCCCTTTATAACTCACCCATCCTTAATCGTCGGCCTCCTGATGAAATCTCCATTTTTGGTCAGAATGAGATTATGAATGAATATAAATTAAGACAACCGTTATTTCTACTTTCATTGAATGTTTTTTTTTTTGTTTGTTTTTTTTTCTGAAAAAATACAAAAATGAAAAATTCATCAGGAGGCTAACGTTATGATTCCTAAGGCAGGGTGGTATATGCAGGGTGGTACCATATTTTAAAAACTAGAGCCAATCACCAAATTTAAACATCGTTTTCATTCCCAGCATCCCAAAATTCGTAAGGTTTGACTACATTTTTTTCGGAAGCATTTTGGCTGTAGACCAGTCTAATTAAAACCAGTATCCATATTGGACCCACTAGTTTGTGCATATACTATCCACCCCAAAAGTATTTCCAGGTCTATATATTTTTTTTAATACACCATTGTGGACTGCCCATCATAATGTGTTAAAACATTAAATAGCAATATAGACAGCAACCTCCAACCAATCAGAACGGAGAATTTAACAGCGCTGTGGTTGAGTGCGAAAGGAAGTTTGAGTGTAAATAACAATGCTATTAAAGTTCTCATTATCTGGCTTTTTAAGGCTTTAGGTCTTTAGGATCTCTTTAAAAGGATTAGAATACAAATGTCTTAAACTCTGGCACCCCGTGGCGATCTAGTCAAGTGTCCAATGCTAACCATTAGGCAAGAGAGATTTCTTTATTACCGAGACACGTTTTGTGAGATTGCAAGCACCAAAAGAAAAAAAGCTAAAGCTAATTCATAAAATGGCAGTGGTAGGCCAGTAGAATGAGATATTGGACTTCAAATCCCAACTGCTACTTGAGCAAGGCCCTTAAACCTCGACTGCTCAATGGTATTAAAAAAAATTACAAGTCCCTCTGGATAAGGGCGTCTGCCAAATCCCATAAATGTAAATAATGCTAGCTGTATTTTGGCCAAAAGAATCAGGGCTACATTAGCCTGTTTTGGAAGTCAACAAATATCTGGGTCTGTGTTTATAATTGCGTTATGTGGGTGTTGCCAAAAGTACTCCTGGTACATCCGCAAACCGAATGGATAATTACAAAAATCAGTATCAGCTACAAGTAACCAGCCAAAATAAGCATGCAAGTCAGAAGAGCCACAGGAGCATTCACCCGAGCTGGTGAATTGCACTTCTTGCTGAGTAAGACTCTTTATTAGAGTGTTGTTAGCCTTTTTCCCCCCCCCCATTTCTCCGCACTTCAATTAACCAGAGGCGCATTTGTGGCATCCTAATTCAGCCAGGAGACATCGGAATAATGAAATCCGAGGCGCTTCTGCACTGTTTTATTTTCGGCTTGCGCGCGAGCTATGAATTAACGAACAGATTGGGCTGCTAACGGCTCAGCGTGAGCTCTTCCTTTGGGGTAGGACGAGGACTGAGTTGCTGCGGTTGTGACTAATAGTCGAGCGACGTCCCAGCGATGCAGACGCTGTGTGTCCGTGGAATGAAATGCAAATCTGATCTAAAAAAACAGAAATAGAATAATAACCGTTGTTTCGCTTTCTGTTATCGACTTCCTCGGTTGTTTTGCTCAGTGTAAAGTAGGATTTAGCTTCTGAACACAGTTCGTGGAGTCTAATTTTTTTTTTTTATCTAATCATGCAATCCTTTTTTTCCCCAGGTGTGGACAAACTATCTTTTAGACACCTTGTGGGCAAAGATACCAAAAGACACTAAATAGACTCAAATAATATCATTACATGCAACATAAGGATTTAACACCACGACTTGTTTACTTTTTTGTTTGATGGCACAGATGAGGTATGTGAAATGATTAAACCTTGGTCCTGGGCAGCACATTGCGGCTTTAGATCTTGGTTTCGTCTCGGCGTCGACTGAAATGCTCCTGATGGTAGGACTGGTGTGAAGTCACCCACCCAAGAAGCTGAAGCAGGGTGCTTGGTTTGCTTTTGTGCTCTAAATCGCTCCCTTTTCTTCATCGTCGACTTCCCACCCCCGCACTCTTTACTTTTTTGATGCCAGGCAGCAGACAATCAAGAGCCTGATTTGCATCGTGGGCGAGTCAGAAGGAAGACACACTGAGGCAGCCTCTGTCGCCAGTCTTTGCACGACCATATGGCTAATGCTGCGCGCGCCATGCCGAGTTGAAGCCCTCAGTAACACTTGTGCACACTTTAAACCCTACTGAAGTCTTGCTTATTTGACAGCCTGATGGCTGTTGCTGTTTTTTAATGGAGCCTCACTGTAGGAGTCAGTAGGATTGAGTTACAACAGACAGCAATTAAACCGAGGGTAATCCGACGTGGGTCAGGATGTAGAGGTTGGTAGTTGCACCAGTCTATCCTGTGGGAGGAGATGGTCAATTTGCTTTCAGAGAAAAATAAGCAGTAAAACTTTTGGCCAATAAGGTGACGATGGCTGGGGTCGATCATCCAGTAATCCAGGGGTTTCTGGTTTTGTTTTTGCTGAATTTAAGAGTGATGAAGGGAAGTTAAGCTTCATTTTAAAGGAACTTCATCTGTCTGAGGAGTAGATACAATTACAAGCACATTGGGACATATACTCTAGTTACCAGAACCAGTGTAGCATTGAGTCGTTTTATACCACCGCACTTCTAAGCTCTTGATTTTTGATTGGTCAGAAGATCTGAGAGAAGTACCAGGTCATCAGAACCGAGGCTTTAACTTTTTTTTTTTTTTAGTTACATGACAAGCTATCTATAGAACGTAAAGACAATAGCGGGGAAAAAACACAACAAAAATGTATAGTTGCTACACCCGCCGACCAGAAAAAGTCACACATATTTTGTTGCCTTCAGCGCATCACACTTGAGCCTCGTCACAAAATTCATTTCCATCAAGAGTCGGCTTCATTTTTCACCAGCATCTTGAATCGACGAGGGGAAAATGAAACCACTCCATTAAGTCTTCTCCAGCACACCCCAAACACTTTCAATAGGGTTAAGGTCAGGACTCTGTGACGCCGGTTCATGTGAAAATGATTCCTCGTGCTCCCTGAAGCGCTCTTTCTCTGTTAGAGCCCCAATTTTATATCCGTGCCATCGGGTAGAAAAAGTCCATTGACGTGTTAACCTGCTCATTCAGTACCTCCAGGTCATCAGCTGACTTTATTTTACTGCCACATTAATGTTGCTGAGCCTCGACCCGACCAACAATGCCATGGAGATTGCATGCTGTGATCAAGGTTAAGGGAGGTGCAACAAAATATTAAAGTGCGCAACTTTTTTTCCCTTTCTTGGCCGGGCAGGGTGTAACGTAATCAATAAGAGAAATGGATTTGTTTTATGAATGTGAAATGTTTTTAAAGGTAACTTGAAATGGATATCACTCTGTTATAAGAGAAAATCAACTCCCACTTTGCCGCTGGCCGCATCAAACCATCAAACCAACACCACCACTGCCATTCATTTTTATTTATTTATTTTTTTAACAGCACTCCACATTGTGTTTTGTTACTTAGGTATTATTATATGATTGCAGTTCACTAATCTCTCTCTCTCTCTCTCTCTCTCTCTCTCTCTCTCTCTCTCTCTCTCTCTCGCTCATCCTTGCCGTCCTCCATCATTCAGGTAAGCTAGATTTCCTCCTAACTTTTTTTTTCTTTCACATTATTTGAAACAATGGCCATTACTTTTCTCCTCCCTCTGATAAACGACCCTGCACAGAAATCTATATATAGTGCAACCATTACATACACCACAGCTCGCAGTCCTGCCTGGGTGTTGAGGCTAAGCGCACAATCAATGATGGCATAAAACAGACTATTTTTCCTTCCAAATGTAATAACCTGAAATGCATCTGATGGCGAGGGTCAAAAATTCACTTTACCCCCAGCACAGGCACCAGCATTGGCTCTGGCTTTGTACATAGAGTATTGCTACGGGCCACCCCGGTGAGCTATATTGCAGAACATTTGCGGAATGCTTTCCGAACCAAACTCAGTTTTTAGGCATGAATGAATATTTAAAGGAAATTTCTCAAAATAACTAGTAATAAATACAGTATTAATAGACTTTCTTACATTTTCATTCATCCATCAGTTACAATTTTTATCTTTCCATAGTAAAAGATGACAAGAAATACAATATTCTGGGGCAGCTGTAGCCTGATGGTTAGAGAAGCGGCTTTGGGGCCGAAAGGTTGCTGCTTCGATTCCCTAACCAGCAGGAAAAATGTGTGGAGGTGGGGGAGTGAGCTGCACCTTCCCTTCCTCCATATTCATGGCTGAAGTGCCCTTGAGCAAGGCACCGAACCCCCAACTGCTCTCCAGCGCCCCAGTGTGTGGCAGCCCACTGCTCCGAGTGCGTGTGCCAGGGAGACCCCAAATTTTCCCCCCGATTCCTCTATTGTACACCTTATTTGAGGAGGTTTGATGAAAAATAACCCAGTAAAAATTTTAGGCCGATAAAATAAGTCTGTGGCCCCCCAGAACCCTTCAATGTTGCACATTTTGACCGAAATTTGGCGATATTTTAATTTTCCGCAACTTTATTTTCTGGATCGATAAACCGTTTAACGTCTAATCAGACCCTGTAAATTAATAATACAATATGTTTAATATATTTAAAGTGTAGTTTTATCCATGATGGCATGTTTTATTATAAAATGTAATCCGTATGTACTTGTAATTATCATTCATAAATAACATCCAAAATGGAACTTACACCAGATTTCAATTATTTCATGCAAAAGCAACATGTTTTGAAAAGTCTTGTTTAGTCTTTTTTGTGAAAAGCCTAATCTGTATTGGATATATATCTCAAGACACAGAAATATTGAAGCTGGCCACATTTTGAGACTATGGACTCGTTTGGAGCGACTAATAACTGGTAGCTCGTTCCACAGGCGAGGTACGCTGTGAGCAAAGCTCCATCCCTGCAAACACAAGTTATAGTTACTAATACAGTAGTTCAGATACACCGTCTGCCAGTAACAGACGCAGTCTGCTGCGTGAAAGGATTCATCCGATCCTCACAGAATCATCTACAACTAAAGGACCATTTCTGGATGCGTCATGCAGGTTAGGTTCATTTTGTGCCGATGTTTATTGTTTAATACACACAGTCGTGCACTACTCTGTACTACAGTCATTTATATGAGCAAATGAGTTCATATTGTTTACCAATATAGTAAATTACACATAAGTAGTTAATAACTATGTAATACTGTAGTTGCAGAGTAGTGTACGATTGCCCTCGTGTGTGCTCACTGTTTACGTGTGTGTGTGCTCACTTTGAATGGATTAAATGCAGAGGCAATAATTTCCCTTGCCGGATTAATACAGTTTAGCAAAATAATAATAATAGTAATATGTTCTTTATAACAGTGATCGAACATAGCACGCACGATCACACTTGTCAAAACAACTGGATTTTGGTGGAGAAATGAAGTTTGAGCTCAGTACAGGTTGAGAGTTCAGAAAGCCGATTTGCTTTAAAAAAATAAATAAAATAGATTTTTTTAAAAAAGGATAAAAAGACCCAGAAAAGGTATTGATACATCAAAAATCCAATGTTCGGTTATAATCCCCATCGCCTTTACACCTAGTATCATCGGATATGAAAGTGAGCGCCGACAATCCAATTACTTGGATCATTTTTGGAGGTAAGAGAAGCCTTCTTTCTAGTCACTCCACAGCCTTGATGCCTGGTGTTTGATGCGAGTCACCACTCAGTCAGATCTATGATGAAAGGCAGTTGGGGTGTAGAAGGCTGTAAGGTTTCCCCACAAAGCGATAATTTGTGTCAAAAGTCTGAGGAGGGCGTCTTTGGGCTACGTGAACGGGGTGAGTAGGCGTACGGAGTAGGCGTACGGAGTAGGCGTCCGCTATTCAGCTGTGGGTTTGGTGGTGGAAACCTGAATCATGCACAGCGTGCCTAGACTTCATACCCCACTGTTCGCTGTTCCCTAGATCCTGTCGAAATGAGTCTCAGGAGAAGGCTGAGCACTGCCATGCTGCAGTTGTCGGGATTTCCTGTAAGGAACCAATCCAAGTGGATTAAACATACTATCCTTCACTTCACCTGCCATCTGCTGTTTGGTTACACTGTTTTGTGCACTCCTCTATGGGCGCTTTCACTCCGAATCAGTAGACTTCCATACAACTAGTGTGTTCACTGATCAATTATATCACACGTAGGATAATAGACATAGTTGTAGAACAGCCGTGTAAGTGCTGTCTTATTAAAGTGAGATATAAAAAGTATCATGCTGCGTCAGTTAGTGATAACGTGCAAAGGATTGTATTGGTATGAGGCGTCACGGTGGCATAGTGGTTAGCATGACTGCCTCCTGGGTCCGATTTCGTGTTGGGTGGGGTTCCTTCGGGTACTCCAGTTTCCTCCCACAGTCCAAAGACATGCCATTAGGCTAACAGGCTGCTCCAACTTGACCCCAGATAAGTGGGAGTGTAAATGGTTTTGTGTGGCCCTGCGATGGTCTCGAGAGCTGTTCAGGGTGTATCCGTCCTTCGCCCAGTGTCGGCTGAGATAAGCTCCAGCCTCCCCGTGACCCTAGTATTAAGCGGCTTGGCAAATGAGTGAGAGAGAGCTGAGTGTATTGATATTTTGCAAAGTGGTATAGCTGGAAGTACATATATACTATATAAGTACCACTTGAAAAAATGAAGGATTGACTTTGACTTGCAGTCTGTCGTGCAGAGGCGTGTGGTACATATAATACATCCCTACCAAAACATCAATTTACCCTAATGCAAATATGCACGTGGTGTTCCATACAGAGATTAGGCTAAGGACTAAATTACACCATCACAAGGGATTTCCCACCACAAATCCCCTCCAGTCCAGAGCAAAGATCAAATGTACACACTCAAATTGGAGCCTGGACTTCATGTTCTTCCTAGTCCTGATTTTCTCAGCATGTCAAAATACAGTAATACAGGGGTGGGCTGAAAAGTTCATAGGCTGGCCGTGATGATGAATTTGACCAAATGTGGTTTATTTTTAGCATAGACTCCCCTGTGGTACACACTTTTACTGGTGTTGCAGCACTTGTATCCTCGTGGTAATGAAGCTCTGCAGTTTCATTGTTCTGGTATTAACCCTTTTCAGTCAGTCTATAAATCTTTCAGCCCACTCACGTTTTGCTTTATATTGTTTTAAATGCTCAGTTGTGATTGGTTAGAAGGTGCCAGTGAACTTTTTTCTCTGCCCCTAGCTGCAAAATTTCTATCAATGCACTTGTTTGAAAGTTGTACAATGTACACTGTTAAAAAAACCCTTTTAAAAATTCCCAGATTCCAAATTTTATCAGGATCATCTCTAAAATCTGATAAAGTCTTCTTTGTCCAATGTCCTGCCTCTGGGAGAAATTTCCTGAAAATCTGCACTTTTTGCATGATCCTGCTAACCAACACACACAAAACCATAGTAAAACATAACCTTCCTGGCAGAGATAATAATGAATAAGAGGAATAACCACTTGGTGTGGGAGTTTGTTGATTTTTTATTTTTTTTTAACAGCACCCCATCTCCTCCCGAGTGGTTTATTCCTTACTTATGGAACATTACGGTCGTAATTTAAGTGCCGATTTAAGCAAAAAGTTGCTTGTGCAGTTTGCCTCAGTGGACCAGCTCCTGGTTTACTACAATGATAAATCTTGATTTGTCTTCGAGCCAGCATCTTCCGCCACTCCAGCGCCTCTTTTGTTTGCTGCTATTTTTTATTTGCGCCGTCGCCCAAACAGAACAGAACGGAATCGAAACTCATTAGAAAGGTGGACTTGCAATGCTAATTAAGTGGCTGAGCCATATGCACGGTAATTACCAGCTGCTAGCACGCTCCCCTTCAGCTAACTTTGATCTAAAAGCAGGGCGACCGCGCATCACCCGAGGACAACGCTGCAATTTTAAAGAGCGAGATGCGCACAGCCCAGAATGCAGGTATCCTTCATGACGTGGCTTAACTGAAGGCAACACACATGGCTGTGGGTTTAAAGCCTGAAATTTTGATGAACAGCTTGCATGTTTATGGGATAAGCGCAGGATTAGCGTCGACAGGATGTGATTGTGTGTGGAATTTAATGACGAAGAAGCTTCTTCATTTTTTAATGTTTTTTTTTTTTTTACAAAGAGTCTGGAAAACCCATAAGCTTAAGACTTATTAATATTGTAAAACCTGTAATTTGCAACACAGACCGTGAGCTTGAGCTTGTGCAGCCATGAATTATAATCGACTAGACAGTCTTTGTTATTCTCTTTTCTCAAACCAGATATGAAAGGATATGAGAGATGAAATCACCTGACCTTCAAAGTATATCGCGCTTGAATCGAGGCTTAGCACAAGACACCCTCCTGATGTCACCCCATCTTAAATCACAGATAGAGTTTATTTTAATAATTAAAGAAAAGAAAATAATAAAAATTATTAATGAGAATTAATTGTAAAATAAATTAAATGGAGTTCAAGTATCTCGGGGTCTTGTTTACGAGTGAGGGAAGGATGGAGCGGGAGATTGACAGGCGGATCGGTGCAG
>JBCNYH010000005.1:27080051-27091381 GCA_039654325.1 Tandanus tandanus | reverse complement strand
CATTTCAGCCGCTTGTATTCGCGATCTCGTTCTTTCGGTCACTACCCAAAGCTCGTGACCACAGGTGAGGGTAGGAATTATTATTATTATTATTTATTCCATGCATTCATTTATATTTAAAGCATGTTATCCGTTATCTATTCCAAGTAATATATTTGTATTCGGGTTACATCATTGGTCAGGATGTCGGTTCGCTGGTAGTTAATATGATTACGGAGCTATCATTGATTTCTTGTCGGAATTGGCAAATGTTTAAGGCATGTATAAAGAATATATTCATCTCTGCCCCCACTGTGCAATTAGCGCTGCTAATTGCTTGCCGATTATTTAGCTTTTGCTATACTGTATTAATCCCAAAAGTGAAATTATTGCCTCTGCATTTAACCCATCCAAAGTGAACACACACACACTCTCGGAGCAGTGGGCTGCCACACACATTGAGGGCACCCGATGAGCAGTTGTGGGTTAGGTACCTTGCTCAAGGGCACTTCAGCCATGAAGGTGGAGGAAGGGAAGGTGCAGCTCACTCCCCCACCGCCACACATTTTTCCTGCTGGTTCGGGAACTGAACCAGCGACCTTTCGGGTCCCAAAGCCGCTTCTCTAACCATTAGGCTACGGATGCCCCATTAATGGAGTCATCAGAAAGAGACAGCCTTGAAATGCTAATGACATTTTTATTTTAAGATTCTGCTTTCAAAAAAGTTTATTTGTTTTTGTTTGTAGCCTCAAAAAGGAAGTTTGTTCAATGCATCATGGGTAACTAATAAGAAGGCTTCCTCTTTCCTGCGGTCTATTTTGGTGTGCTGAAATCTAAATGTAAAAGAGTTTGAAATGGAATGTCCTGTAGGTTTGATTTTCAGGAAATATATGAATATGAATGACACGGACGCTGTTTTCGGTCCTGTGGATATGGATTCATCTGCGTTGGATTTGTTTTGTTTTTTCTTTTTCTTTTTCTTTTTATATATAGCCGAGGCAGAGAGATTGAGAGATAGTGTAGAAAGAAAACAAAAAAAGAGAGAACGGAAATCAAATGAAAGAAGAGGAAAAAGGCTAAAAAAAGGAAAGAAAAGGAACAAAAATTGTAAGGGTGCAAGAAAAGGAAGAACATGTTAAACAAACAAGAATTGAAATGTTACAGACATTATGGTGTTGAAGAATAGTCCCCTCGACGTTCAATCCCTTCGTCTTAAAAGCAGGAATAATTGGCAAATGTAAGGATTTAAAATGGCTTTTTCAGTTGCAAGTGTGTGATGGCTGAATGACTGGGTCAGAACATCTTTAAGGGGGGGGGGGGGGGGTGTTTATGGTATGCAGTGGTTAGCAATGACAAAAAAGTGCTTTGCCTCAACATAGATACTACAGCACACCTTCTTCTTGTGTCTTGTGTAGTCCATGCCTCGAAAAGGTAAAATAAATATAGAGAGAGAAATAAAAAGGAAAGTACACAGATAAAGAAAGAAAGGAAATCAGATAAAGCAAAGAGGGGAAAAACTAGGCAGGACAAAAGCAACAAAAAAAAAAAAAGACAAAATGAGAAATGACTGCTAGAAAGAAAGAAATGAAAAACAAACAAAAAAGAGGTGTGAGAAAGGCTGAGACAAGGTAAAAATTAACGAAGTCAATAAAGAAATTAGTATGTGGGTCAGAAGACAAGGGTGGCTGGGTGGATTATGGTTGGCTGGATGGACAGACTATGGATGGATAAATGGATGGATGAAAATGAAATGAGTGAGTATGATGATGGAACAGTGCATCTCCAGCAGAAGCTCAATGCAGCCAGATGGAGGTTTAGAATCGGGGTTTTAGCTCTCCTTCGCAACTTAATGAAGCTCACCCTGACAGCAGGTTCTTCATGCGTCCTGGATGAGAATCCGGAGTCCTGCTTTTCAATAACCACACACAGCACCCTCCTGCTTTAGCAGGTGAGCATGGCATGCTGGGGAGCTCAGATTCCATACTGCAGAGAATTATATTTTTATAAAGCTGAGTGGTTTTAAGAAAACATTTATACACACTTGAAAGAAAGAAATAAGGAGATGATTCAAAAGAAGGAACAAAGAATATACGGGGAAAAAATCTCAGACAGATCAAAAGATGAAACAATTATACAGAAACAAAAAAGAAATAAAATAAAAGGAGGATGGCATGAAAGAAAGAATGAAACAGAGTAAGTACTCTAGGAAAAGAAAGATCAAGTGTGTGATTTGATAAGAATGAAGTGAAGAAACCAGAAAGAAAGAGGGAATTTTGAGGGACTTAAAAAAAGAAAAGAGAGAAAGAATGGCTAATGCTAAGGTCACACATAGTTATCTATTTATTTGTTCATTTTCTAAGCCGCTTAATCCTAATTAGGGTTGCGGGGAGGCTGGCACCCATCTCAGCCAACTCTGGGCGAGGACAGGGTGCACCCTGGACAGCTCGGCAGGCCATCGCAGGGCCAATACACAGACAACCATTCACACTCACTCTTACACCTAGGGGCGATCTGGAACCGCCAATTAACCTACTGTGCATGTTTTTGGACTGTGGGAGGAAACTGGAGTACCATCACCAAACTCCACACAGAAACGCCCGAGCCTGGGAATCGAACCCAGGACCTTCTTGCTGTGAGGCAGAAGTGCTAACCACTATGCCACTGTGCCGCCCCCAAAAAATCATCTACTGTGAAGTCATTCCGGCTATGTGAGACCAAGGCTTATAAAAGAGAAGCCAAAAAGAGAGAAAAAACACAAAACAAAGGAGGGAATGCATGAAAAAAAGAAAAAGAAAGAACAAAAGAAAGAAAAAGAAAGAACAAAAGAAGGTTAGAAGACTAACAATTAATATAAGGAGGAATATGAGACAGTAGGAAAAAAAAGAAGACAGAATAAAGAAGGAAAGAAAGAAGGGTGGGGAAATTTTAAAAGAAGGAACAATTAGTATAAGGAAGAATATGGAACACGTATTAATCTCTTCCATTGCACCATCTCTTGGATTTCATGTCCTTTGTATGACCTTGCTTTCTTTTACACTTCATGTCCCAGTGGATCTTGGGAAACAGTTCAGAGATGGAAGCATATGTCAATTAAATTTCACACAAACAACCTTTAAAAGGACCTTGTTGGTCTCATTTAGCTGAAAGATGGAAGCCCGTTTTTCCGATCTGCTCATTTCAGCGTGAACAGTCCGCTGCGAATATATGGCTGATGTTGGGGGCCATGAACTATCTTGATTCTTTATCTCTCACCAGGAGCCTTCACAAAGACTCCATTACCCAGCTGACACCCCCAAAGAGACTCGCAGGAGGCATCAGGCAGAGCAGCAGGTTCTGCACAGATCAGCCTGGCCGATAACATGACCTTCATGGCTTTTGGGAGAGATTAGCTATGTATCAGCACTGCATCTTCTGGTCTACTGCACCTTATTACCTGGCCTGACATTGAGGAGAGCGGAGCATGAGAGTAGTGTGAGGACGTGGCATCTTGCAGGGGAAATCAAAATGGATGGTTCAGAACTTTATGCTCCTTAGTGTCACAGATATTCTGCCGTATCCTCAAAAATTGGTATTCAGCAGATGTCCTTATCCAGAACGACAGTTTTATCTCATTTATACAATTGAGAAAGTGAGGTTTAAGGGTCTTGGTCAAAGGCCCGACAACAGCAGCTTGGTGGGACTGGGGCCTGAACCCCTGACCTTTTGATCAGTAACACAGATCCTGAACCACTGGGCCATCATTGGCCAAGTTGGCTTAGCACTGTCACCTTAGCACTCAGTCCTTAGCACTGTCACATCTCAGCAAGAAACGTTGGGGTTCAAATCTCGGCATGGAATTTGTTCCCCCTGTGCTTGGTTCAGGGCAGCATGGTGGTGTAGTGGTTAGCACGTCCACCGCACAGCAAGAAGTTCCTGGGTTCGAGTCCCAGGCTCGCTAAGGGTGTTACTGTGTGGAGTTTGCATGTCCTAACCATGTTTGCGTGGGCTTCTTCCAGGTATTCCGGTTTCCTCCCACAGTCCAAAGATATTCACATTAGTCTAATTGGCTGTTCCAAATTGTCCCTAGGTGTGAGTGGGCATGGTTGTGTGTGTTGGCCCTGCGATGGTTGGCTTCAGTTTTCAACCAAAGACATGTACATTAGGACAACTGATTACATCAGTGGTCACCAACCCTGTTCCTGGAGACCTAGTTCTTTGAAGACTTTGCCTCCAACCACAATCATACCCACCTGACCATCTAATGTTAGATTTTGGTTAAGGATAAAACCTGCAGGAACAGGGTTGGTGATCACTACTTTTCAGCAACGAGGAGCCAGTCAACCTTACCCTTTGGTACTGGCCAGCATCACACAAAGAAAGTGCTATCTCCTTCGATATACATGAGCTCACAGACACTCATGATTGGCTAGCGGTGCTCTGACTGACAGGGGAAAGAAAGATAGCTATCCCTCCCACCTGAGAGTATGGTCCGTTTTACTTTGGATTCCTGATGGCGGTGCCATCATCTGCATTCAAACTGCTAATTTTCTGATGATAGGGTGCTGTCCCGTGCTGTCCTACGTGTTACTATAGTCGTCTTTGTCAACTTGGGTGCTGCTGCAAGGTTTAGAAATGGCAGTGGAATACACAATGCGAAGGATGGAGTTAGGGCGCATCTTTTTATTTCTGAAAATAAAACCAGGCATGGCACAAATTCAGTATTTTGGGAATGTTGTGTTAACATCAAAGTTAACATCAAAAAAACAATCCTGATCCTGCAGGGCAGTTGTGGCTTAGTGATTAAGGCGATGGGTTAGTGATCCGAAGGTCAGCGGTTCATTCCCCACTATCATCACTGTTGGGCCCTTGAGCAAGGCTCTTAATCCTGCTCAGGTGTATAAAAATGATAACTGTAAGTCACTCTGGATAAGAGCATCTGCCAAATGCTGTAAATGTAAAGGCCATCTACCTTCATAGGTATATTGTGCATTGCACTAGTTTCTAAAGGCGTTACAAGACAAGGTTCCCCTGGATTCCCCAATGCTTTGCTTGCTGCATTGTGCCAATGGCATATTCAGTGGTTAAAAGCGCTGAGCATCCAAGCCTGTGATTGGTCGCAGATGTGAGCCGTTTTCAAGCTGATTCAATCCAAAATGGATGCCTTTAAGAAGCGGCAGTGTTCCTTTGTTGTTGGATGAGTTCGTGGAAATGATACTAATGGATGTCCTGAATTAGATTAGCTTCTAGTTTTGTATGACAGTCGCATCGATCAGCGATGGAACATACTGTAACAGGGAGGCAACATGAAACCACATGTTGGAAAATGCAAACAAAAACGAGCCCATTTTTGTCGTATTTAAGAGCAACATTAATTATTCAGTGAGTATGTCCACAATAAGTCTACAGCTGAAGAAAATATTAAAAAGACTGATAGCAGGCCAGGAGACTAAAAATAGATTGAATTCATTAGAATGACTACCAGTCAATATTAGCTGATTTTATTTAATTATTAATCTTTTGTTTTTCTAAGCACCGACTATGTCCATCATGCTCTAGTGATTAGAAATGCATCATCAGAGAAATGTTTTGATTTCTTACCCACTTAAATCCAGATTACACCAAAGAATGGAAGGCTAAAAGAGTGATGAGCCAGCAATAGAGTGATAAACAGAAAGCAAATGAATAAGCAGGTCTGGTAAATTAATTTAAAGGTGCAGTCGTTTATTTTAATCCAGTATACTTTTTGCCAAATTCAGCAGCTATTTATCTATCTAGCTATCCATCCTTTGTGAAAAAGTGCTAATAAAAAAAACTAAGAAAGTGGATTAGTGTGAGCCACACAACACTAGTCCAGCCAATCAGCAAGAAGACTCCTTCGCAACACAAACCCACCCTGTTGCTGACTGGATGGAGGGTATTTTGGGGGGGGGGGGGGATGGGTCATTGTTAGTGCTGTCGCCTCGGCAATTCGCGTCTATAAATTTAGTAGGGTGGAGCTTATGAAGGTGGTTCTGTATAAATATTGTGAGGGTTTTTTTTTCCAGAATCGATGGCCGCGCCCTTAACTGCACTAAGTAAATATAGTGTACGATTCATCATATCTGTTAGTGGAGATGCACGCCTCAACAGCCATCTGTGATGTTTTTTTTTCCATTTGTGCAGTGGTACCAGGTGTGAACAACAATATTTACTGTATACCAAGAACAGCTTTTCATAAAACGGTCTTTTCTCAAGAATTTTTTTTTTTAATTAGAGATGGGAATCATACCCAACAACACATGCTATTCTTTCCTGTTAATTACTTTAGTCATAGTTGGAGGAGAGAGAGAGAGAGAGAGAGAGAGAGAGAGAGAGAGAGAGAGAGACTGTTCGTGTTCATTTCATCACTGTTTGCTGAAGCTTGTCCCACTCAATTCTTTGCATACTCAAGAAGAAGTCGGTTCCAGAAAATAAATAAATAAATAATTAGATGACGCGGTTGTGTGTGAGAGAGACCCCTTTTCTCCTTCATGTATCACTATCTGTCCATATAAAAATAGAAGTCATCACAGGCTAAGTAGCGAAACTGTATTAATGGTGACTTATTCCTGGAAAATTTACATAATTAAAATGAACTTTGTTCATTGTGTCCAAGCTGTAATGGATGTTTAACGGGGCACTCCAGCTGAACCCACAGGATCCCATAGAGCAGGCTTCCCCTACCTTGCTTAGCTACTTTTCATCACTGTAGTACGGATGTAAACGAAAATGACTAGAAGCCTTTTTCTGATTGGATATTTGTCGCTAGGTTATTCACCCTTTTTGCTAGCTGCCTCACACTTTAATGTAGAAAGAAGGCTTGTTATTAATGGTGATGCTGTGTTACTGTGAGGAAACTGAATAGCTGCCTGGAAAAATAGGCTATAATTTGGCTAACTTTATTCCAATCTGCATTACAGCGGACAGCACGAATTGCTTCAGTGACAGATAATGTTCAAACCTGATTATAGAGGAGACCCGAGTAAGACGAAGCAGAAGGAGCCTAAATTGAAATCTTATTACAGTTTGGTCTAGTCTACAAATAACGGAATCAAAAAACAATATTTTTATGTTCAGGATTTCACAGCGAATAAAATTTGGCAAATATGACGGAAAGGTCAAGGGTCGGAGACAGGCTGTGCACGCCTTTTTCTCTCATTCTTACATTTTATTGTGGATGGAGAACTTTTAAGAAACAACATGGCCCTGCAATGGACTGGCAAGCTGTTCAGGGTGCACCTCGCCTTCGCCCAGAGTCAGCTGAGATGGGATCCAGATGGGACAAAATGGAAAGTTCTTCTTCATCATCATCAGCATGGTGGGGCAGTGGTGAGCACTGTCAATTCACCTCAAGCAGTATCTTGATTTGAACCTGCTGGTCTTCTTGTGCTTGTTTCCTCTGTGGGTTCCGGTTTCCTCCCACATTCCAAAGACATGCGGATTGGACCTTGCGACTCTAAATTACCCATAATAGTTGTGAATGTTGTTGTGAATGACTCTCGGGTTCTCTGGGTTAGTCCTGCGATAGATAGGCAATTTGTCCAGTAACCCTCCTGTCACACAAAGTTGCCTGGGATACAATCACGACCTTGGTGTGATTCCTTGTGTTGGTTGATATCTAGGAAATTGGTCCTTGATATAACTACTACATATGATGTCTTCGGTGAATCTAGGATGTATAATGTTACTGTTGTTAGAATTGTGTATGAGGTCATCAGTGACACTAGCAGGTATGAAGCCATTGGTGTAAATATCACATGAGGTCATTGGTGTCACTAGCACATCAGGTGAGTGGTGTCAATAGCAGGTATGAAGTTATTGATGTTACCAGCAATTATCAGGTTATTGCTTTTATTAGCATATACAGTCATTGGTGTCTCTAGCAGGAATGAGGAACTGGTAGACTAGGTCCATGGTGTGACCATCATATATGCTGTGCTTGGTATATCTAGGACGTATGTGGCCCCTGGTGTTACCATCACCTATGAGGTCAACCAAGAATGCATTCGGTCATCAGTGTCACTAATACAAATGAGACCTTTGGTGTACAGACACTGTATGATGGCATATCTAGGACATTTGAGGCAACTAGATTGTTGACTGTAGAGCGCCACATATAAGGTTACTGGTGATCCTTGGTATAACTAGCAAACCATTGATGTAACTACCATGTATGAGCTCATTGGTGTGACTACAGCATAGTCTTGGAGTTTCTAGCAATTATGATGTTCTGAATGTTTTGGCGCTCTAACACCTCTGTGTCTTGGTGTCACCAGGCATCCTCGCCTTTCCCCCAGTCAGTTTGTCTGCCATATAACGCAGTCTTCCCTGACAAGCAGCAGCTGCGTCAGACCAGCGACAAGGCTGTCAGAGTCGCTGAATGGTGACAGACCACAGCGCTGACACCTTTCACCTACAGCCACTGAGACGAAGCAGAAGGAGGACGGTCTGGCACGTCCCAAAGCACACGCAAACACTCGCATGCGGCAGGTGATGGTAATCCCAGGAAAGCGGATCATGTGGCCGTAACACAAAAGCTGGAGATATTTTTTGATTTCTTAGGCGTCTACTCTGTGACCGTGTTAGCCATGTGACAGTGATTCATCACACTGGATAACATGCTTTCCGCTAATGACTCTCTGGCACTGACGCAGCTGTCTGTGTCATGGTTTCTAGTGATAATTCCTGAAAGTGATAGAATCGAGTAGCATCAGTGGAGCATAGTGACTGATTATGGAGCAAACACTCAAGGTGTCAGTTTAATAAGTGCGTTATGTGCCGTGGCATGTGCTGTGAGTTCGGATTGAGTGAGCTTCATGGCATGGTGATAGTTACTGGCTATGTTTTGACCCCCTTGGGGAAATATATCCATCTGCAACACAAGCTTATGTAACGTCCATCATTGGACAATGCTTTACAATTTCCTCAGCTCCAGAATGATGCCATGGTCTCTCAGTACTAGCCTTAAAAGTGTCCGTGTCAGGCATTCCGAGACATTTCTGCAATTATAAACAGGATGTACAGTAGTTTTAAAAAGTAGAAGGCTGTGCAATATGTTCCAAACTACTGTTGGTTAGGAGAAGACACCAAAACAGGATAGAGTAGGAAAAATCTTAAAATCAAAAAGAATTTCTCGATATTTTATTTATTTATTAATTTATTTATTGGACTTTGATATACTAAATGAATCCCGCAAGCAAAATTTAACTCACGATTTTAACCCATCCAAAGTGAGAGCGTGCACACACACACACACGTAGACAGAGAGTATACACACACACACACACACACACACAGGAGCAGTGGGCCGCCACATTGTGGCTGAAGAGCAGGTAGGGGTTAGGTACCCTGCTCAAGGGCACTTCAGCTGTGAAGGTGGAGGAAGGGGAGGGGGAGGTCTTCATCCCCCCTCACCACCACACATTTTCCCTGCTGGTCCAGGATTCGAACCAGCGACCTTTTTAGCCATTACTCAACAGCTGCCCCCAAATATGATATGATACGACATGAGCTGAGTGTTTGTGTCTGGATGGAAATTCAATAACTACAGAAGCACCAGACTATGTTTAGGTCACGCTGCAATTTTAAAACATTCCAAATTCCAGCGATTAATCAGCAAAGTACTGTATATAACTGCATGTGCACACTGAAACGAGTGCACACTTCTCCACAAATCAAGGTCAGCTGTTCAACACTAGCTGTGTTTGTGACTCATTAAATGCAGCGTCAGCTCTGTTTTGGTTTACCAAGTCCATTCATTTCACATTAAAAGCCTTTGAATGGGAATTAAAGATGGCCTTGTTCTTCACAGGTTTACTTATTAGGTAAAAAAAAAAAAAACAAACACTCCTTTACCTGTAGTCAAGCGTAATGAAATACACCGAGGTTTAAGATTGCCTTGTGGTCATTTTACCATGAACTTGCAACGAAATAACCATCCCATGCATGAAATACTGTTGAAATACATAATATAAATATATATAAATATAAATAACACACACACACACAAAACTCCAGGCTGGGCCTTGACATCCGTTTCAGTGCCTGTAAATCAAAGGGTAAAAAATATCACGCAGCGCACTTCATTTTCTTTCTTATTCTTCCCTCCTGTGTTCTCTCTACCACTATCCAGAGCAAAAGCAGATTATAGTGAAAAATAGGTCAAGTCAAGAGAAATTACTCTTTCTTTCTCATCCATGAATCCTGTAATTTAGTCATTTAATCCAATGTTTTATTGAGGTTTCCGTTATTGCACCAAGCACTGACTGAGGCGTACGCTCACATACATATGACACATATTTATCTACTGTATGTATGTATGCACGCACACACACACACACACACACACACACACACACACACACATATATACACATAAATAAATATAAATACTGAGTGTGAAGATAAAGTTTATCCCTGTAGTGATCATAAATCCGGGACATATTTGGCCAAAACCTTGTACAATACACGTAGTTTATCACTTTTATGTGTGTTTTGTGATTTGTTTTATTTTCATACATATATTTACATTTTTTTAATCGGAAGCTCTGACAATCTGTCTGTCCCTCCCTTTTTTACACTGCTCAGCTTTTCCAGATTTGCCGAGAGCACACGATGAGCTGTCTCACGCCGTAAACACTGATTTGCACTGTGTGCTCTGGCCTTACTGTATGTGCTTATATGTTATATATGCTGTAAGAGTGCTGCGCATTTGAATGCAACTGTGGCATTTTAGTGCGTTCCACACCTTCCTGTCTCATCGTGTAGAGCGCAACTCCAACTGTAGATAAATTCACTTTGCACAGTTAATAGGCCCCAATAATATCGTGCTTCCAATTGTGACATGTAAGTATTCCTCTCAGTAAGCGCGTCCCTATTTAATGATGGTCGCCAAGGTCTCCAAGTGACTGTATAAATTAACAGCTGGTGCTATTGATGAACGGTAATAAATAGATCTAGCCATGTCTAATGTTACTGTTACCCATCTGTTTCAGTCATGCTATGGTGTATGAGTTGCTCCCTGAAATATCCTGATGACAGTAGAACTGTTACTTTAGACAGAAATTTTAATAAATGTTAAAATAAATAAATATATATATACATACATACGTACACGTATATACACACACACACACACACACACAGAGAGAGAGAGAGAGAGAGAGAGAGAGAGAGAGAGAGAGAGAGAGGCACAGATGCCTGTGTTTAGGTCTGCAGTTTCTCTGCAATGGCTTTGAAGGGAATTATCACAGCCGATTAATTAGCCAGGACCTGTGCTGTGTGTGTGTGTGTGTGTGTGTGTGTGTGTGTGCGTGTGTGTGTGTGTGTGTGTGTGTGTGCGTGTGTGTGTGTGT
>JBCNYH010000005.1:27066489-27079951 GCA_039654325.1 Tandanus tandanus | reverse complement strand
GTGTGTGTGTGTGTGTGTGTGTGTGTGTGTGTGTGTGTGTGTGTGTGCGTGTGTGTGTGTGTGTGTGTGTGCGTGCGCTGGCCCTGACTCAGCAAAAGGCACGGGGAGTGAAATCCGGCAGCTGTCAGTCGTTTTAATGAGGAAAGAGACCATATTAAAGATCAGCTGTAATGCTTAGCTACAGCACATTTTTTTATTAGTGCCTCCCAATAACAAGGGCCTCAGGGTGTGTGTGGGTGTGTTTGTGTGTGGGTGTGTGTGTGTGTGTGTGTGTGTATGCATTACAAGGCCTCCGATTTTTCATTTTTTAAGCCTGTTCATGATACAAATAAGCAACTTTTGGCTCCCCAGCTTTCGCAACAGAAACACATTTGCTGTACTGTTATGATCCTCGGTACGAATCAGTGATGACGTGGCTGTCCACATCTGAAGGTCTTAAATGTAAAATTGTCCAAACTTTCATGGTGGGAGAGTTGGTGTACTGTCTTTCTCCTGTCAATCAGCGCGACTCTTGCCAATCGCATGCAATTACGAAGTTGTGTATCCTCCGAGGTAGTTATTTCTAAGCAGCATGAGCAGCAGTTCCAAACACGTAAAAAAAACACAGAAGGCAAAAAGCTGAAGGATAATATCGCGCTCATTAAAACTGAAAAATGAAATATTCCAATACTTTCAGACCCATGCAAGCATTTGTAGCTCCCTAAGCCAGACTTGAAAAATGTTTCACTACAATAGCACTACATCCACTTTAACAAAAAGCCTGCTATTCAGGCAGAGGTAGGGCACTCAGATACAACTCATGGGATGGAGTCGCGCTCAGTCGACTCTCGTTACAGTCGAGTCCCAATGGACATCTTTTTATATATATATATATAATAACCTGAAATGAAAAGAGATTGAAGAGTGACTGAGGAGGGACTGAATATATCAGGATGAAAAACAAAGCAGCACTTTATCGCAGATCCATATACACCCCCTCCCCACCAACTTAATCATATTATAACTTAGCATAGTTAAGCTAGTTAGCAAGGTAGCATGACCCAATAGCACATGGCGAGCGAATTAACTACTCCATTAATACAGCTTAAGGAACATGTTGTATTTTAAGAGATGACATTTATGTCACACTTTGTGTTCCTTCCCTACTTGATATTAAAATGTTGGATATTACTTTTTAAATGTTTAATATAACACTTCAGTTTTATACAGACTGAATGATTTATAATAATCATGTTAATAATAATAATACTGGCATGGTGTTGTAGCGGTTAGCACGTACACCTCACATCAAGAAGGTCCTGGGTTCGAGTCCCGGGCTTGGCGAGGGCATCTCTGTGTGGAGTTTGCATGTTCTCCCTGTGCTGTGTGGGTTTTCTCTGGGTTCTCCAGTTTCCTCCCACAGTCCAAAGACATGCACATTAGACTAATAGACATCAGACCTAGGTGTGAGTGTTAATGGTTGTGTGTGTTGGCCCTCAATTAATTATTATTATTACTATTATTAATTATAAATACTAATAAAATATTTTTTTTTTCTTTAAAATAACAATATTGTTTTGCTGGCACCTCGAAAGCAATCGTCTGTATTTATATAAATCAGCACATCATGTATTTCATGTATTTATATCATAGATCTGATATTTGTTTCTCACACTTTCACTGTTAAGTTTGTATAATAAGTATAGACCGAGCAACGTACCAAATAAAAACGGAGGGTTTTCTCTTTCTGTTTTAAGAACATACCCAAAAATAGCCCTGAATTAAAGGGTGATTATTCCACATTGCCAGTATAGTGATTTATTCACACTTGTGCACACAGTGTACACATACGATTTGGGTTTTAAGGCCCAGCTTCAAGCTAGTAATGATCTGTTCATTGGACGGGTATTCATAGTTAAAAACATATTTAGTGCACAAGTCCGTGACATGCTTTGGCGGACAAAACAACAAATTTTTTTGTCATGATAATGACCAGTAAACCCAGTTTTAGTGTTTGTAAAAATTCTTTCATAATCATTCAAGCCCAGTGCAAAGAGACAGCCTCAAAGACATTTTGTGCATACATTTAAATAGGTCTTCAATCAGTCTTCTAAAGGAGCAGGCTACTTATGGGGGGGAAAAAAAAAAACTTTTCCAAAGCCCTTTTGATGCAGTTCAACATGAATAATTGAGGCCCCTTCTTGCACATCGGGACCTCATCAGAGGAGCTTTGGTGTAATTACGCCGAGCATACAGCCTTTTGTTGCAGGCCCATATTGAGGGGTGGAGACATTAGGACCTTTTACATAGACATTAAAATTAGGGGTGGGGGAGCAGATACAACCAGATGTATCAGTATCGTTAGTAAAAGTGTAGCATTTATACCTACCTCGACTTTATTTTTGGGAGCTTTAGGGGACGTGGCAGATGGCAGAAGAGATTTACGATGGTGTCAAGTGGATAAAAGTTCAACAGGTCATATGTGTGTTAATGGAGGCTTGGACCTCGATACTTTGACCACTACAATTTGTATGATGTAAGTAACAGTTCAAAGATCTACACCATACAGCCAAAAGTACCATCATGTGCTTTTTGAGCATTGAGTTCGAGGTTTTGCCCTTTTGGCTGTTACATAATATAATAAACTCCACTCTACATTTTGAAGAATGGATGAAAGAATTTGTCCTTTCAGCCACAAGAGCCATTGTGAGGTTAGGCGCTGATGTTGGGTGAAAATCCCTGGGGTGCGTTCCGCTTTCCAGTTCATCCCAAAGTGTTTTCGATGGAGTTGCCACTTGAGATCTTCCATTCTAACTTTGGTAGGTCGTGTCTTCATGGGGCTCGCCTAGCATACAGGCTAAGTGGTCTGTCCATTACTTGGGACGTCCCCTAATAAAACTGTGTGTGCTGGTTTACCATCGCCAACAAGCTGGTGGCATGTGACCACAAATGAAGCGGGGATGTTTTCACAACTCCTGAGTGTTGTGGTATATACTGTAATTCTCCAATTATAAGGCAGCAGCTTGAAGTTCTTCAATTTCCAAGCCAAAAAAAGGAATTTTCCTCTTTTAACCTTTGATTACGTCCTACAAATATCACAGCATGTCTGGAAGTTTATTTGTGGTGATATACTAATGTTAAAGTCATTATGGTGTATTTTGACAGGGTGGGAAGGAAGGCGGGGCTCCATTTTGAGCACTGTAATTGATGCTGCAAGCTTCTAAAATGGTTGCTTGCCGTACTTTAACCATGAATTGTGACTGCAAATGGTTCAGAGACATTCAGGCAAAAAAAAAAACTTGCCTCGCTTCACTGAACTGAGCAACAAAGTGGCACTGTAGGCGAGTTCTTCTCAAACAGTGAGGTACCAGACAGTGAAGATTTGAAGTTTTAACCTCGCTTTCTTCCTCCTTTTTCAGGGAGGGCAGAACCAAGGTAAAGCCTTCAGCTCTCAAGCCGTTAATCTGCCTTTCGCGCCTCTTATCACCATGACAGCGAATGAGAGATGTGATAGACTGCGCTGCAAGAAGCGCAAGAATCCTGTTGACAAAAGTGCCGCACTGTTTATCCTGGCGCTTAGTGCTCTCTCCTCGCTAAAGCCTGGAATGCACACATGAGGGAAAGTGCTTTCTTACATGCCAAGAGGATGAGAGGGAAGGGCGTTTGTGAGAAACACTGGCAAAGACGTACTTCAGTACATATTCCTGAGCTCTAGGGCTGATTTATGTAGAGGACACTTGGCTAGAGCTTATGCTAATATCATGGAATAATAATAGAAATCTAATGGAACAAATCAGTCAGTCCTGTTAGCATGGAAAACAGATTCAGGTCTTACTCGATGGGGTCTGGGCTAATGTTGTACATTAGGGATGTAGCAGAATAAAAATACATTAAATGGTGTTTTGCAATTTGTTCTAAATAGATGGAAAACAGATATGAATAGGCTGAGTAGGATGGTGGGGTGACTAGGAAGGAGTAATGTCCGAGCAACGTCTATATTAAGGGGATCTAAGCGCTGCAACACCAATGGAAGAAGGGTGTAGACCATAGGGGGGACTATGTTGAGAAATAAACCCTATTTGGTCAAATTTGTCCACTGCATCATGGTCAGCGTATGAACGTTTCACCCAACTTTTCAGACCCCTGTGTCTAGAGCCCACAGCCCACCCTTGCGTCTAGAGCAAGAGTGGCCCACCCACTTCCGATTCGAAGCTTAATCCACGTATATCTGTACTAAAGAGACACAGATACAGATTTCGGCATTGCGTTAGTATTGGGTGTGTTGGTTGCTGCTTTTGTGTCTTGTGTAGGTTCCTGAACCGAATCCTGCAAGCGTAACTGCCCGCAACCTTCTCAGTCATGGTCCATTAGCAAGCAAAAGGCCACTTTAGCATAATACAACCACTTTGCAAAGATCTCAGAAATCCTCTATTCCCAAGTCTCCAGTGTCGGATCGAAAAACGTCGTTCCTCTTAGTCCATTTCTCCTGCTTCCATCAAGAAGGGTTTTAATACCTCCCAGGTGATCCATTGTAAGCAGACGCTAACTTCAGTGCTCAGTTAACAGGAAGCCTGCCATTCGGTACATTAGCCTCCGGTGGTGTAATGGCGCACCTCTGCAACCAAGCAAGTGAAATGGCTCCAGAGAGGTAGCTCTTAGGATCTCTTGTACACAAAGCGAAAAGAAAGTTGGCTCTGCCCAAATGGGCTCTTAAAAGTTGAAACCCTCCATTGTTTCTTTGGCCCAATCAATAAAACATATGCTCACTTTCTCAGGGATTCGTGAATATTTAATAGGGCAGTCTGTTTCCCTTTATCTGGCGGCTTTCTAAATAAAGATTAAGATCAAGAAAGCTTTCTCGAGCAATTGACTTGGAATTGTTGCACTTTATCCGACTCACGCGAAGAGGTTTTTCCTACTGCTGCTATTTATCAACAATTCCCAGGAATTCCGGAAAAAGACCCACCACAGTGCAATGATCCATGCTGATATCATAACCCGCCTCCCCCCAGGTCCTGCTTGCAGCTGGATTGCAGAGAAGGTCTGACATCAGCAGCTGGTGGAAGTGACCGAGTTTGTGTGGGGAGGAAATGAGGCAGAACTAATGCTGCTAATTCAACCTGCTTGCACCCTTCCATTATTGCCAGAGCCATAAATGTGCAGATGTTCCAAAGATGGACATGGCTTTGGCAGAGGAAATGTAATTGGACTGAGGTACCAGCTGCCTGAAGAGCCTGTAGAATGTATCGGGCTCATGTTTGGGTGATGAACATTAAGTTTCTTGAACATGATTCCTAAACTGGTATGAAACTCTCAGTACCTCCTTGATCTACCTGAGGCTCTCATTTGCTTTTTTCGGTGCATGTGTAATGTAAATTGTGTTCTTTTCTTAATTCCCAAGCACACTGTGCAGCCTTGCGATCCAAGAAACTTTCCCTTTTTTTTTTTTTTTTAGAATATGTACCTTACATTGCTCTCAAAACTTGATGAGATTCGCTTATGGAAAAATTCACAATTTGGGGTTGCTTAGGGTACTTCAAAAATTTCTTGAACCAATGGGCATATAACTCCCATTTTGGAGTATAACTGCATACTTTTCATTCATTCATTTCTTGAATAGCGTTATCCTACTTAGGTCACAGGAGCCTGTCTCAGCCAACTCTGGACGAAGGCAGGGTTACTCCCGGAACAGCTTGCCAGTCCATCGCAGTGCCAGCACACACACAACCATTCACACTCACACCTAGGGGCAATTTGATACAACACATCGTTGGACTGTGGGAGGAAACCCACACAAGCACAGGGAGAACATTGAAACTCCACACAGAATGCGGCAGACATGCTAACCACTAAGCAACTGTAACATTCTATGTTACTATAAAGCCTTATATCCCTGTCCACAAAAACTCAAAGAGAGGAAACTTTCGTGCTGGCATACTCTTGCTCCAGGACAATGCAACCGTCCACTCAGCACAGGAAGCTGTTGAAGAACTGTTGCCCCATGCACCTTCCTCACATGACCTGGCAACATCTGACTTCTGTTTCCCAAATTGAAATCCTGTTTGTGTGGTCGCCATTTTCAGACTGATGAAGAAGTCATCCATACTGTTGAGGAGGCTCTGGAGGATCAAGATGTGTCTTCTTCTGCAAAGGGATGGTGAAGTTTAAACATCGGTGGACCAAGTGCTTTAAAGTAAATGAAAAAACACAAGAACCAGCTTTCTCCTGTGATATTTACTGGGTGAGGCCAAGAACTACATTTACGGCATTTGGCAGATGCTCTTATCCACAGCGACGTACATTTGTCATTTTATATACAACTGAACAATTGAGGGTTAAGGGCCCAACAGTGGTGGTACTGGGGATTGAACCCCCAACCTCGTCCCTCGCACATCTATCTAACCATATCCAACATTCATTAATTAAATGTGTCCTTGAGGTCAAAGATCAATCCTATATTGCTTAAAGTAGCATCGCCCACTCTCCCTGTTCTTATGTTTCATTTTTAATTGGAGTTTTAGACCAAATTATAACCATTCATGGTGGTCAGACATCGGCATCATCAGTCTTTATGCAAGTGATATACGTTTCTTCCTACAGACTACTCTACTAACAGGATCACATCCACTAACTTATCAGACAATGCAGTCCCCTTAAGCACTGATTTCATATTCAGGAAATAAAATACGTCTCCAGTTGTCAGCTTCAATCCATCACTCAAATTTATAAGCAACAACCCTCAGCATTCATTAGACCTTCTAAAAATCTTCAAAAATGACCCCTGTTCAACTCCCTTATATCAGCTTGAAAGATCGAGACATTTTGATTTAGACATTTTCACTGGGGGGGGGACAGGTTTACATTAATCAAACCACAAAAATATTTCAAAACTCAAAGAGGCCTTGAAGTCCAAAACAGTATTTTCTTTGCCAACTTACTTCACTGTGGAAATTAATAAATAAAGTTAAAGCCGAGTGTAAACCGAAGCAGAACAAACACTTTGCAAGGAAAGTAAACTTTCAGATTCATGTTTCATCAGACGAACACTCAAACACCACCTTTGTTTTAAAATGTCAAGTCTAAGAAGCCGGGAGGAAATTCCACAATGCTCTTGTTCACTAACCAAATCGACACACTGGCTTACCAAATTCCTCACCAGAAAACCCTTTACAACCATGAAAACCTGAAGGCCTTTGTTTTTCGCAGTGGAGAAGGATTTCCAAACAGTAATGAAAGCAGAATCATAGGAAGATCAACAATTTTAAAGAAAAATAGCTAGCAGTACTGCATTTAGCACTTGCTAGCATTAGTTGGCGAAATTAAAATGTTTAAACTGTATTCTATATTCTTCTGTTTAACCAAAATATGATAGAAAATATAAATTTTATACTTCGTTTAATTGGCTTTGTTAGATTTTTTTATTATTTTTTAATTTTTTTAGATTTGCATGCATGTTTTTGATTGTTTCAATGAGTTTGGTTCAGCTAACATGAAAGAATTACTTTCACCCACTCATTTGCTGAACCGCTTAATCCTATTGGAGTTGCGGGAACACTGGAGCCCATCGCAGCCGACACTCTAAACAGGTTGTCTGGGCCAACACACACACACACACACACACACACACACACACACACACACACACACACACACACACACACAGAGGGAGATAAACCATTCACACTCACATTCACAACTAGAAGCAATTCGAAACAACTGATTAGCCTAATATGCATGTCTTTGGACTGTGGGAGGAAACCCAAGTACCTTGAGGAAACTTGCGTAAGCAGAGGGAGAACATGCATAAGTCCACACAGAAAAAGCTGAGCTCAGGACCTTCTTGCCGTGAGGAGGGCATGCTAACTACTATGCCACTGTGCCGTAGAAAGAATTAAAAAAAGAAAAGAAAATTAGCTTGCACTTTCAAGATACCAGACCTCGGTATTCATAACAGAAACATTTAGAGATTATTGTCACACGTATAAAAGGCAAGCTGGTCTGTTTTATTGATGGTTAAATGATTTATTTCACTCGTAGTGTCTCTTGGATCCTGTTGTTGGTTCTGGGGGTCATGTCCTTGAAAGATATTTATTAAAAATCTGCCAGTGCAAACTGTTTTCTCCAAGTTTTAAAAAATCATATTCTGCCAGAGTCGTTTTGCAAGAGTATTCAGCAGTGCTGTTTGGCTGTTCGATATGAATTAAAAGACATAAACAGACAATTATGGGCAAATAGCCTCGCAGACCGTGTTGATTTGGGTATATTGATGCTGGCGGAGTTTATTTCTGATAGGCCTCGTTAGATTCTCATGAATATGTTCAGCAGATGCGGTTCCTTATGTTGTAAACAGTGTAAACAGGCCCTCGGACCACACACAGACTCAATGAAATTCATTCGCCGTTCTGTCCAAACTCAAGTCAACCAGAAAGCCAGCAAGAGAGCAAAAATCTGATATATATTCGAAATGTGAAACGGAGTGGTTTGAATAAGTCCGATACCTAAGAAGATGTTTTCAGAACAGTTTCTAATACAATATATGACTCAAGCTTAGCATGCTAACATTATATTCGGTAAACATTTTTTAAAAGATGCGTATTTGTTGACATACAGGTTCCTTTCAAGCAACCCATGAAATTAGACCTCAGTTCTTCAGGAAAAGCTAGAACTGTAAAAATATATATATATTTTTTTTCTTTTTTGGGAAAAATGTAATCAGTGCAATAAGTGCGAGCCAAAGAATTGGTTATTAAATGGATGAAGATTTAATTATTGATTGTAAATTGTAGTTTAAATTATATCTGGAGTAATTATGGGCAGTGAAGGTAGTCAGCTTGGCTATAGCTATATAACTGAGTTGTATAACTCCATAGTTGCTGTCACAGTGCTAAATTTGACAGCTTATATATATATAGTTTTTAGGTCTGTATGGATAAAAATTCGATATATCCTTTGGCGAAAGAGATTTTCTTCTTTTCCTTTAGTATAAAGACATTCCCAGAAGGGTTTGATGTTCATCATCTTTTGCTGGAAGCCAAATTTCCAGTTTAATACCTGAAACTTGTGACTTCGCCTCGAATGCAGTATCAGTTTACATTAACGTGAAATGTACATGGTATGCATAGAACATTTTTTTTCTCATGACCATGTGAATATCAATACTAATGATTTATAACCTTTCCTGATATGGAATTAAGGGCCACAATTATAAAAGATACTCTGGAAAATAACTATAACATCCAAACTAATCATGTCTGAATAGGGCTCAGAAATAAACATTACTTTTAACAAGCAGTAGAAGAAGAAGGGCTTCTTGGAGCACCGGATTGCTTGCTCCCCATAGCCTCCTTATTTTCCCTAATAATGAAAGGAAATGAATTCCTGTGATTTTAGTAATGGTGCTAATATGCTATATGCTAATTGATTTACTAGCTAGCAAGTATTATACCAGTTAAACATCACAAAGCTCTACAAACAGGAGATATCTTTCTAGATGTCCATTATCTGTACTGTTTATCTTTTCGAGTCATGGGGGAAGCTGGAAAAACCCCTGTTTTTCGCCCCTAATCAACTAAGTTATAGCCAAATACCAACTGTCAAGTATTCCCTCCCTATCAAGCGACCAGCACCAATCAGGGAGGGGCGTAAGCAAGCAGCACTTTATTCAAGCTTGCATGCATATTTAGAGGCAGCCTTAACAAAGAGGAAAAGCACTATTCAGCCCTTGTATGCAAGAGCTCACAGATGCCCATCCCTCCCTCCTGTAAGAGCTCCACCAATTGGCTCCCATGGACTTCTGGCAACGGATGGCTGCATGCATGAATCTTCATTTGAACTCGTGATCTCCAGGTTGATAGTCGCACACCTAGTCGATGCACCACTTTGGAGCCGTATCCCAGGTGACTTTGAGCATGACGCAAGGATGTAATGAAGTAGCTGGAGGAAGACTATACAAGCAAAATGACGTTCCATTTCATCCCAGGATTTGGGTGCACAGGTTCTTCTTTTGGCTCAGTCATGGTGAACATTGGTTTTTAAATTAAAACTGATGATTTCCACTGCCCAGCTGATTTTGGCTGGATTGACAGTCACAGCATAGTGCTTAATCTACTAGGTAGACAGCATTCATTCTCAATCCAATCAGCGTAAAAGAAACACCAACATCCAGCTTTTCATTAAAGGTATGGAAGCTGAAGTTAATTGTTGCAGCTGTAACCAAAGCTAAGGTTTTTCTTCAACAGAAGCAAGTTGGCAGCCCCAAAAAGGTATTGAGTGTAATGAATAGCACTCTTATGGAGCTCCAGGAGCCAGGAGGGCCTTAATCTGCTTTATCTGTCAGGATCAATGCTCAGGCTGATAGAACTGCATAGACATATTGAAAGAGAGGTGGAGGAGAATTTTTTCTTCTTCACTCATTTGCTGGCAGGATCCATCTCGGTACTTCTTTAGAGTAAGTTGTTATGGTGATTTGGCCCAGAGTTTTGGGACGCCATCCCCATGGGAACCAAAAAGACCCAAATAGTGGGAGACAAAAAGCTTGTTTTCCCCCATGGTTTCGATTTGTTTTCCTCAGTTTGCTCTCTTTTTGTGTTTGGAGTGCAAGTTTGCATCAAATGTTCCAGTGAGAGAAAATCCTTGGTCCCAAATCCTTTTGGAAAGTAAATGATAATGATAATTAACATGGAAATCCTCCAAACGTGGATACTCAACAAGCTCCTCTGTTGGCCTTCAAATGTTACTCCACTGTATTCCAATGCAGGACACACATAACTAACTACATGAATTTGCTTAACAAATTTATTCATCCACCTGTCACGATGGAGAGAAATGGAATTGCTTTTGGACGTGGATTCATATCTATCAGGAAAACAATAACGACAAAGATATGAGGGAATAGATGGGAATAGTTACACACACTTTGGAATGCAGTGCCACAGAAACTGTGGGAAAATATGTAAAGACAATGAGAACAAGAGCGCTCTCTATTAGAAAGGCCGAAGGAGACTCCCCGGAAGAGCTGGAGTAGGTGGCTGGGGAGAGGGACGTCTGGACCTCACTGCTTAGGCTGCTGCCCCCGCGACCCGACCCCGGATCAAGCGGAAGAAGACAAAGATGAAGATTTAAATTGAATTTTACATATTTTTCCATCTTTAACTTGCTACCATGTAGTTCTATTAGGAGGCAGCGATGCCTGGAGCCTATCTCAGCCATCACTGGTCAATGGTAGGGAACACCCTGAACGGCTTGCCACACCCTGAAATTGCCCAACACACACAACCATTCACACTTGCAGTCACACCTAGGGGCAATTTGGAACAGCCAGTCAGCCTAATGTGCATGTCTTTGGACTGTGGGAGGAAACCAGAGTACCCAGAGGAAACCCACGCAAGCACAGGAAGAATATGCAAACTTCACACAGAAACGCCCATGCCCGGAACTCGATTCCAGGACGTTCTTGCTGTGAGGCGGCTGTGATAACCACTACACCACCGTGCCGCCCTCAATCTTTAACTAACAGATTAATAAAATGTGACTTGTAGTAAACTTTTCAAAAATATTTCTCTTTCATTCATGACAGCTGGTCGAATAAATTTGTTAACCACTGAATCGAACAAGTATTTACCAAAGACAAGGTGAACATCCTTATATGTAAGGTATATAGTAGATACAATTATATAACAATATAAAAATAAAAGTATTGTTTCTATTCCATTTTTGTTCACTGCATGGATGTTGGATGGAATTTTTCTAGTAAATGATAAACTACCTTTCGGAGATGATATACAGTGGGTGTGGCTCATTATTTTTGTCCTTGACGTGTCCATTTTATGAAATTCCTGAACTGCTCCCTATCTAATAGTGTCATTAGAGATATTGGACACACTTAGATTACGTACAAGTAAAGCTTGTTGGGTTTTTTTTCTTGCTACACGATCACCCTCTCACACCCCTTCACAGACACACAAACAATCACACAGAAGTACGAATCAGATGTACTAGACTGCTCAATCTGGGTACTGGAGATGCACCAGCAATGCTCCACATGAAGGTGAAAGCTAAGCGCTTGGTTTGTAACCATTTCTCAACAGAAGAAGACACCTTCTCAGTCAATAGAGTTATTAGGATTCCCAGCGGGCTCCGTCTATCCATATCGCTTCCCTTTTCCAGGCTCATTAAAGAGTTTTCAAAGTGAAATCAATCCTGGTTTATGGGCCACCTGGTGCGCTTGCATGCCTGTTTGTGTGCGTTTTAACTGCGTGTAGCTTAGACCACTTAAACATCATGTGAATATGTTCAGTACGAATGAAAGTGTAACTAACACTACTGGTGACTCAAGAAATCCTCCCACATTTCAAAGGTAAATGGGGGAAAAAATATTAAAGGCAATTAAATTACACGAAACTATTTTTTATGCATCATGTTTTAAAGATGACATCCGTCAAATGGTGGTCGGTATTGTCTCCACACGCTGGGAGGCGAACTCTGAAGGCCGCCCTGGCTCGTCAGGTGGAACAGCGCCTATCCCCTGCTGATTAGCATCCTTAAAAGCTTCAAGAGTCTGGCGTCGATAAGTGTACACTCGTGATTTAAGGTCACTGCATGGAAAAAAACAAACAAACAAACAAACAAACAAAACAAAATAATTCATAAGATCACCCGATCTGGAAACACTTCCCTGATCTCCATGCTCCGTGTGTGCTGTAGCTCCATCTCACTGAAACCACATATAGACTTCTTCAAGCTCAAGGGTGTTCAGGATGGGGTTGGGCTACCAACAGACCTTCGCACTTCCTCTCCTTCCTCACTAAGTTTCAAGTGTGCAAATAATAATTTGATAAACTTTTTAGTCTTTGAAATGTGGGAGGTTTTTTTGGGTCACCCTGTATTAAAGGCTAAAAAGAAAGGACGGTAGTACTGGCGACGATTCACATCAAGACACTCTTTCTAATACATTATTGTTTCTATGGTAACAGTTTACTCTGAAGACTTGTACAGCAGATGTGCCACGTAATAGAGCCAATACAGTAATCAAGGGATTAAAAAAAACAACAATTGTTTCTTTTATTCCTTCAACTTTGCCTTCAGCTGTAAATATTGCATATATTATACAGTATATATGCCATCTACACAATACATAAATAGGTCAGTGCAAAGCAGAGCGTATTATTGTAGCCCCCTTTTTTCCTACCACATCCCAAGAAGCTCATGAGCCAGGAAACAAAGGAGGATGTGGATGCAGGGTAACCAAGCAACCGAGCTAGGTGAGATAATTCCACACTCTTATTTTATGGTGCCACTCTTAGAGCATTTTAATTACGTTCCTGAAAACTTTGCATGTTTTTTTGTTCTCAAGTCCAAAATCGGCATTTGCTCGGCAGCAAACTTAGGGTTAAGAAGTCAAATCCAAAGTTTTTTTTTTTTTTGTGTGTGTGTGTGTGTGTGTGTGTGTGTGTGTGTGTGTGTGTGTGTGTGTGTGTGTGTGTGT
>JBCNYH010000005.1:27009140-27039508 GCA_039654325.1 Tandanus tandanus | reverse complement strand
CCCCCCCCCCCCCCCCCCCCCCCCCCCCCCCCCCCCCCCCCCCCCCCCCCCCCCCCCCCCCCCCCCCCCCACAAATAGTTATGTGTGGATTTTCCTGAAATTTCTACCAGTGCTGGGGCTTTGGACAAGGAAGACTATTAGATGTTGGTAGAGAAAAGGGATTTTTTTTAAAGGACTCTTTAACATTGTGAGATTTCGGTTCATATGGTGGAGATTTCTGGGCAATAGGCAGAGGCTCTTGGTGGGTTTTTTTCAGTGACCTAACTCGAAGACGTTATGTCAATATTAACAGAGGGAAAAGCTACACATGCTCACAGCTGGGCTAATCACCTGTCAATCAATTGGATTTTCTTGTAATCATTATGCAAATGATTCTAGTCGTCTGCGTGTTGTTTATGCCTCAGAGCTTGCATGAACTAGAACTTCATGAGTAGAAACTTCAGAGAACATTTCTCAACAGTATCCAGACCGCCACCTTTAAACAAGCACTTTCCTTTAAATTAAAAAAAAATAAAAAAAAAATAAAATAAAAAAAAAGGGGGGGGGGGGGAGGGGGGTGTAGAAAATGCAAAATGAAATAGCATTCTTCCCTTTGTAATAGCAACAATAGCACAAATTAATATAGCAGACTAATATGATGATATACTGTAGGAATGAGAAGATAGCACAGCATGGCATCTACTTCGCATCTCAGTCCAGTGTACTGCTTGTATATTGGTGCATAAATAGTACTACGAATTTCATTTAACTAAACAGAGTCCATTCTCATTTATCTGCAGCTAATAAATTAGCACTCGATCCAGGAAATACCACTTTGCACATTTTATTTTATGATTGTAATTTAGTGATTGAGTTACGAGAGACGCTCATGTGCACAACAAGCCTCACGATACAAACTGGAGGTCATAAACCAGTAATATGCGCAAAGGAATTTACTATCTTAAAAGGACCACTCGTCGATTCTGGAGACAGACGGTTAATATTTGAATTTTAACAACCATACAAATGCACAGCTCGCCTGAGTGCTCCTTCAGAAGCCCCACTACCACCATCACCAGCACCAAATTCACTGATGCGCATTTCCAAGGCAGCAACACCAACAATGACACCCCATCTCCCTTCCAGTCGATCAGCAGCAGGGGGTGTTTGTGCTGTGAAGCAGCATAAATGCCCTTGTTGCTGATTGACTGGAATGGCGTTGTGTGGCCCACTTTCTTTGTTGTGTCTGACCACCTTTTTTTTTTCTTAATGTATAAATAAATATAGTTATTAGCAGGGTCGCAAAATTCTGGGAAATTTAAAGCTGGAAACTTTCCAAGGGAATTAACGAGAATGTATGGGAGTTAACTGGAAATTTGCTAAATTGCAGGTTGGCCTGTAACAGGGAACTTAAATGTAGTTGCAAAACAATAATCTTACTTAAAACAACCAGATTTCATGTCAAAATTGTCATTTTATCACAAAATGACAATATTTACATTTGTATGATGCAGTTTGTATAAATAACCCAAAAGTTTCCCGTCAATTCCCATGAAAATTCCCATTTCCTACTTGGAATGTTACCAGAATTCCCATTTCCTACTTGGAATGTTTCCAGAATTCCCATTTCCTACTTGGATTGTTTCTAGAATTCCCATTTCCTACTTGGAACAGTTACAGAATTCCAGAATACCAATGTTTAGATCCCACTGAAAGCTTCTGGAGATTTCCCGTGTCTTTGAACTCTACTTATTAGCTCCTGTGGCAATTTGAGAAATTTCTTGACTGTTTATTATCACATAAAATAATCTGTTGTAATATATTTATATGGAAGCATTAGTAGACACTTTCATTTAATGCAATGGTTATCACTTATTCCAACAAGTCTCAATTAGTTATTACTGGGGAGCCAGTCTGAGCTTTTTTATGGTAAATAATAATTTTTTATTGCTTTGGCCTGTAAATAAGAGTCAGTTTTGCAAGTTGTCCAATTAAAAATGCAAACAAAGAGGAAGAAAAAAGAAAAATTAGGAATCAGCAGGATTTTTTGACCTACATTTCCCTCCACATTGTTAAATCATTTGTGGAGCATGTGCAATAATTTGTCTGGTGTTGACCCATTTAGCCCCGTGAAGAACGAGTTATTTTATAGTCATTTGTTATAATAAGGGGAAATGATTGAGCCAAGTGTCTGCTCGTCATCTGAACTGCTCTGCTGGCTTCATTCAGCAGCATTGGGCAGAATCAGAAAAAAACATCAAGACAAAATAAAAGTGCATCCCTGAAATGTTACCACCGGAGCATCCCAGCTGGACCTTCGTTAGCTTTTTTTGCCTCCATTAGCTGGAAAGCAGAAACATGTTTTAGGAGGGAATTGCAGGATTTGATTGCACAGTGCAGGGCAATTTATAAAAGACAATTGAAGGGTTTTTCGAGAAGGGAGATCAATAGGGGGATTTTCATCAGATTTTTTTCCCCTGCCGTTTTTGAAAGGATTTTTTTTCTTTGACCAAAAAAATTAAAGAAAAAATTCAGCAGGGGGGGGGGCGAAAAATCCAAAACAAAAAAACCCCATGAATCGAATGTGAAATGATAATGTGAAAGAAAGAGGGCACGGTCATGAAGAGACGAGCGGCTCGGTGCAACATGTAAGGAATGAAATACAGCCGTACATGCTGTGAAGCCACCGCCTTGAATTAATGAGACAAAAAAAAATCGACAGCTTTTGTCATGTTTCTAAGAAACCGCAAAGTACAAAGCTTTCAAGTCCTGAATACGGATCCTGACACAGAAAAGTCAAGCTGTAGATTTTTTTTTATCTGTCTGTTAACATTAACACTGGAGACTCCTTCCAAAAAAAAAAAAAAACTTTCAGTAACTATACCCAGTGGATATCAGCAATCGTAGGTTCTGATTGGCTAATCTACTACAAGGATATTACCTTATATACATTAATAGGTATATTTTTATATATTTTTTTATTTTCAAGAATTACTTTTTTCCAACCAAAGTGACTTCACTGTACTGACCTGCTGCGACGAAGAGACCTCCAGTCCTCAGCATCACCTGATGCTGCTGGTGACCAGGGAAGACCCCCCACCCCCCTGTTAAAAAACCCTGTTGTTGTGAAAACTAGAAAACAGAAAAATCGCAGTATTATTTTCTTGACTGTATCGCCCAGCCCTAATAAGAAATCTGGTAAAATCAAGCTTGCCCAAGCCACGCTGCTAACAAAAACAAAATCAGCATCTTTGCAAATCAGTCAGGTTAACAGTGCTGTAGATTTTAATCTACTTTTCTGTATTAATTAAACAACTTTTTTTCCAAATCATTGATGCAGATAGAGTAAAAGAACCGTTTTCTCTGTATTTAAGCCACATCATTCAGATTTCTCATGTGCAAGTTCCAAATGCAAGTCAAGTGACTGGGAATTCTACTGCAGACGTCTCCGAGTGAGTGGGTAGCATGCCAGTTTTCACGGCACTGTTCTGCTTGAGAGTGCTTGGTCTGGTGGTGTGAGTGTGAGTGTGTGTGTGTGTGTGTGTGTGTGTGTGTGTGTGTGTTCAGAAGCTCCGGCAATACCTGTTAGTCATGCATGCATTCACACAAACACTACCGCAACCCATGTCCTCAGAGCGAGAGAGAGAGAGAGAGAGAGAGAGAGAGAGAGCGCGCGACGGAGAGAGAGAGAGAGAGAGAGAGAGAGCGCGCGACGGAGAGAGAGAGAGAGAGAGAGAGAGCGAGAGAGAGAGCGAGAGAGAGTGCGAGAGAGAGAGAGAGAGAGGAAAAGGATGTTCTGTGAAATGTGACCAGTCTGTAGAACATGAGAAAAGTGTATGCAGCTTCATCAGTCCCGTCACCGTGTGTCTCCCCCCCCCCCCCCATTACACCCACTCTCAGTCTCTTTTCATTTTCATTCTCCCTAGCTCATCCCTTTTTCTGCTTTCGTTGACTAGGGGCACAAAGACACAACCTGACAGTCAGGAAAGCTGTTGCAACAGAGGTCAGAGGGCGGCGGTTTGAGAGTTAACGTAATGACCTGTCATGCTCATCAGAGTGCATTACCTGAGTCCTTCCCAAAGATTCAGTCTGGTTTATTTATATTTTTGTAAAGTTGTGTAAAATTTAAAAACTCCCAGATTCCCTTTGACCTTTTTCGTGCTCATGCACATATATTAATAAATGCCATTTATTTAATGATGTATTATTACCACATTCACACAGGCAGCTCGCTTGCACTTATGGCGACACCCACAAAACTCCATAAAAGGCAAGAGAGCAGAGCACGACAAAAATGACAACTAAACAGTGAAACGTCTTCCTCCTTACTCGTTTTAGGGTGCCATTACTTTTGCTCCAGCCGACTGTTCTAGGATTGTATTATCCTAATTTGTGGACTGTATTTATTTTGCTTTCTCTCACATCAATAATTAAAAAATATCAACTTTAACACATTAAAAAAATGCTTATTTGTGATACATTTTTTAATACTTAACAGAATAATAAATGTATAAATTTGCAGCGACTCTCTGGAGAGATTTTTATAAATAAACGGGTTCCCGTGCAGTTTGGTAAATGAGACACGTTGTGTTGGAGTTCTTGTCTCTGCTTGGGGTCGATCGCTCTAACGCACAGCAGTTCCATTTAACCACCCACTTTCCTGATTGTTTCTGTTTTATAGTCTTTATTTCCTGCTTTATAAATGTCACAAGGGAAACCACTTCAATCAGTTTCATTTCACTGTTTGGCAGATACGTAGATTAAGGTTATTGGTTAGTACGGCGGCGTTCAAATCCTGTCAAAAGGTCATATTACATTCATTTGAATGAAATTGAATGGAAGTTTGTGTAAAGTACTATAAACACATTTCCTGGAAGTTAATAAGACTGCAGTGGGTGTGGCTTTTCGTAATGTTTGTTTGTCTTTTTTTTTGTGTGTGTGTGTGTGTGTGTGTGTGTGTGTGTGTGTGTGTGTGTGTGTGTGTGTGTGTGTGTGCTTTGTTTAGTTTTTTTGCTTCAGTTTAGTTTACATTTAGAGTTTTTATGCTTTATCTTGCTTTTCTGCTTTTGCTTTTGGGTTTTTCAACATATATTTAAAGATGAAAAAAAGCAACAAAAAAAGGCCAAGATCTTATTTATTTATTATCTATAAAGGCTATTAAGGCATGAAGTTAATATTATCGAAGAAAAGCCAGATGCAAAATATAGAATGGACTTTTTTCCCCTGAATTCATTAGTCAGATGTTTTTTCCCAAAGTGAAGACAGTTTGAAGCAGAAAACACTGTGGTTTATTAGCCAGTAAAAATCCAAAAACCTGCCAAAAATCTTACCAAGTAAATGTTAAAACTCTCCAACGACTGCGTTTATATACTGAAGGGTTCCGAGAACAGGTGAGTCCAGTGTCTGGAGTAACAGGCCTCCTGCTGGACATTCTTATTTATTACATCCTTCAGTACAGAGCAGCTTCACGGATGACGTGAACCTCTCTCTCTCTCTCTCTCTCTCTCTCTCTCTCTCTCTCTCTCCCAAAAACAATCGCTTCTTAATAAGCAAAATAATTTCTTCAATGATTGAAAAAACCCCCAATAATACTATTATAAAGTTTTAAATTATTTCTTTTAGTTCCTATAAAAATATGTGAAGTCTGCAGACATAATATTTATTCTCAGTTACTTGATTGACACTGACACTGGAGACTCCTTCCTACACCGCTGAATAAACGTCTTCTTATACAATAACATCAATTCATTCATTCCTGCATTCATTAATTCATTTGCCGCACTGCTTAATCCTACTGTGGTGACGGAGGGCTGGAGCCTATCTCAGCCGACTCTGGGGAAAGGTGGAGTACACCCTGAACAGTTCGCCAGTCCACCGCAGGGCCAATACACACACACAACCGTTCACACTCGGGGTAATTCAGAACAGCCAATTAGCCTAATGTGCATGTCTTTGAACTGTGGGAGGAAACCCGAGTCTCCCAGAGGAAGCCCATGGGGAGAATATGCAACCTCCACACTCGAACCCACGGCATTCTCACTGTTTGGCGGACGTGCTAACCACTACACCAGCACTGTGTGTTTATTTCATAATAAAAGTGGGATGAATTGAACGGATAAAAGGTTTGACTTGTATGAGAGAGAGAGCAAACTTCCTGATCGTGAAAGGCGTCATGGGAAGATAAAGAATGAACATGAGGTGTTGGTCATTAAGAGACGGCACTGCGTGTTAACAGCAAACATATGTTATCACTTGGCGTGACAGTTTTTTTTATGAAGCGAACAGGATGGCAATTTCATGCAGCGACTCCCCAAACACAAACAAAAATCGATCTGTCTTTCATACTTATTAGGAACGTGTTCGTGAATTAAACGCATCATTCGAGGAGGGGTTTGTGATGTAATTTCTGGACTCACGTCACACTTGATTTACATCAGAGACTTCATTTAGGCTTTGGATTACTGTTGCGCTTTCAAAGACACAATGGTTTCGCTGTTTTCTTTCATTCGAAATTGTGTGAAGCATGTTATAGTAATCAAATATATCCTGACGCAGATTAGCGTTAGCTCTTTCACTCACATAATTTAATGAGAAATTGACTGGTCATTAGTCAGGGGTTAATCACAAGATAGAGTTGATGTTCTGGCAATCAGTCAAGGCAGAAGAATGCGTCCACTAACTAGAGTCGAAACCTTACTGAGAAACGGGACTTCAAAAGTGTTCAACAGACGACAGGGCTCAGTTTCGTTTATAGACTACTCTCTCCTCCACCCCCACCAACCTTCAACCCCGCCACAGTCTGTGATTGGTCTGAAGAGCGCCGCATTGCTTGCATCATTGCCCGTAACAGCACTGCGCTTTCCAAAACCCCAACTCTGGAACCAACAGAAAAAATGTTTCTTTGTTAAATCAACCCGTCTCCAGCCGTCTCTCTCACCACTGTGTATTTGTTCTCATTGATAAGATTGCTATGTCTTTTTTTTTTTTTTTCCTTCCTTTTTAAAAACACCCCACAATTCAAACCTTGCTCCTTCCGAACTCAATACACTGCGCTTTAAAGTCGAACGGCGTGAGTGCTCTTGCAATATGCAGATGGGAGATTTAAAAGGAACACCATGCAGTACATCTTCAGGAGGCGGTATTAAAAAACATGCAGCAGTTCAAAAGAACACTGCGGGGAGGAAAGAATCTGACCTGGCAGCACTGAAAGTGTTCTGTAAACCAGAGCCTGCTTTACAAAGATGAGCTCTGACAACTGTCTGCCTGGCTGAGATATGTTTCGTTTGTTTTTATGCTTCGTTCTTTGTTCGTTTGAAGTATATCCTGAAGGTTTCTACGCACCTACGGCGTGACGTCTAGCATGTTTCCAAACAACACACGTCTACTCAAAACTGCTGCATCTGTCAAACACGTCCGAAGTAAGCGCTGTCCGCCCTCTTCCACATACATGAGCTCAAAAACGGCTACGATTGGTTAGTATCACACTGATTGACAGGGAAGCACACATTAGCAATGTTCTGATGCACTGAAAACCATGGCAACACTGGATGCTGGATGCCCAATCAGCAGCAAACTCTAAGAACGTGATGTAAATAGACTGAAGCTGCAGATTGTAAACAAACTCAGTGGCGTAGGGTTAGCACGTCCGCCTCACAGAAAGAAGGTTAGAGTCTTCGGCTCGGCTCAGGCGTTTGTGTGTGGAGTTTGTATGTTCTCCATATGCTTGAATGGGTTTCCTCCAGGTACTCTGGTTTCCTCCTACAGTACAAAGACATGCACATTAGGCTAATTCGCCCTCCCAAATTGCCCCTTGGTGTGAGTGTGAATGGCTGTGTGCGTGTTGGCCCTGTGATACACTGGCCCTGAACCCCTTCGCCCAGACAAGAGTCGGCCGAAAGCCGAGGAAATGCAACCGGATGGGCGGATATTGGAAGGGATTCGTTTAAGAGGAAGGTTCCAGAAAGAAGGAGAACAGGAGGAGGTTGCGTCTCATCGTCTGATCTGAGGTGTAATAAGAAAAAGCTTCGGTGCCAAATTTAACGCACATCCCCTTTTTTAATTGTCACTTTGGGGAGAGGTTCTAGGACGCCATGAGCAACGAGCGTGTGTCTACAGTACCAGTTCCATTCTGTATCCATCTGTACACATCCGTCTCCCTAAATCACTTCCCTCATTCCCCTTTTCCGCTCCAGGTACTCGTTTAATGTTTTTGACATTCATTCGGTGCTGGATAGAATTTCATATTTGGTTGATCTTCAAAAGCACCTGACACGACATTTATCTTTGCTTCAAATGAATATACGGTGCCAGTCTCGCTGCTCCGCTGAGGAAGACTGCAACGCTGACATGGAAAAAGTGTTGGGGGAGAGAGAGAAAGGAACATGTGGCAGAATTAATGAAAAGTGTCTCACGTAACAATGCCAAGCTTCCTGGTATTTAATGCCAGGCTCCAGCACCCTCCTGTGACTTCCGCACTACTGTCGAATCAATCCTAGCATGTCGAGTGTTTAAATATGATTATTCAAAGCTAGATCCGTCCTGTACGTCCAATCAGAATGTGGCATCGGGTCTTTCGGTGACAGCTCAGCGGTATGTCTGCGCATGACTGACGGCTTGTATTCATAATTCACTTATGTGTTTACATGGTTTCTGATCTTCTTTGAGGCTTTTGCTTGATTTTATGTGAAGATTAACACACTGTTAGGGAAAATAATCAATTTACACAGAGAAAGAACATCTCAAAGTGTTTTACTGCTCTTATTCCACAGCAATTCGCCAATGTTTACCATTTTTGCTTAAATTAAAGGAGACGTGCTTTTTGTTATGTTTAATATTGCAAAACGTCCATAATACAACCCCCGCCCCCCACCCACACACACACACACACACAAAAATGTTTAAATAACAGAAAAAGGTTAGCATACCGATGATTATACAATTTATTATTTAAATTTTAAAAAAAATCAAATCTGCCTCTTGGTAGCCTGAGGTTATGTGTTGCACTCACCGTACATAAGAACGAGCTGTTACTATAAATACTGACTTTGGATTATTGTTGCATTCCAACCTCTGCAGCCAGAACGATCATCCGTGCCACGTCAATACCTTCCGGGCATTACTATTTTAGAATTCAGCAGCGCTGTGCTATAACCCAAAATAAAGCACGTTCACGCTCACGTTCATCTCTGTTACAAAGAATAAAAAGAAGCTGCGGAGTATAAATAAATAATTACATAGCCACAACAACTTTTATAGAGTTGTTTATATAAACCCAACCCAGTCATAACACCTGTGTTTTGCAAGGTTAACTTCAGTTCAACAGAAACTAAGCAACCTTTGTTATGGTTCAGCAGGTAGGGTGGGTGCCTCCCAGTTCAAGGAGCCAGGATTGTGTGTGTGTGTGTGTGTGTGTGTGTTAGCAAGATTGAGGCATACATCGTGTTGTCGTACCGCTCCATTTTTAATGAATCTGATTAATTCTGAGGATTAAAAGTAGGAAATGAGATGCGGATAACACATTGGCACATGTATTTGATTCACACACTCATTTGATGAACCGCTCAATCGCATTAGGGTTTCTGGGAGGCTGGAGCCTATCTCAGGCGACACTGGGCGAAGGCGGGGTACACCCTGAACAGCTTGCTGGACCATTGCAGGACCAACACACACACACACAACCATTCATATTCATACTCACACAGTGGTGTAGTGGTTAGCACGTCCGCCTCACAGCAAGTAGGTCCTGGGTTCGAGTTCCGTTTCTGTGTGGAGTTTGCATGTTTTCCCCGTGCTTGTGTAGGCTCTCTCTGGGTACTCCGGTTTCCTTCCACAGGTCAAAGACATGCACGTTAGGCTATTTGGTTGTTCCAGTTTGCCTCTAGGTGTGAGTGTGAATGGTTGTGTGTGTGTGTATTGGCCCTGCAATGGCCTGGCAAGCTGTTCAGGGTGTACCCCGCCTTCTCCCAGAGTCGGACGAGATAGGCACCAGACACTAGTAGAATAAATTATGGAAATGAATCCTTAATTTCTAAGCCGGATGTTACAGTGGCAAGAAAGCACTCCCTCAGAGGACGTGAGGAGGAAACATTAAGAGAAACTTAAGCAAAAGGGATGAAGTTCAATAGTGTGATCATAAATAATTTGATATTTATTAGGATATGTAATTTTTGCTTGTATAAACTTTTTTTATCCAAAAAAGGAGAGAGAGAGAGAGAGAGAGAAAATTTGACTTACCAGTCGGTTTGAAGACTGCCCAGACGTGCAAAGTCATGTGCACATTAAGAAGCAGTAAGCTGTGGCTAACAGTGATTTCTACTGAATTCAGTATTTAATTTACTGAAAGAGTTATTGCAGAAACATTGTGAAGGTTTTTGTGAACCTAAAAACCCGCCCTATAAAGGTGGTTTTAATAATCTAGAGTCCTTAAAGGACACCTAAAGGAACTCACTCGTACAGCAAACTGTTTACCAAGTCAACCTGACCGTGAACTTAAAGGTAACTGAGGCTCATTGGTTAAGACTGCGTATAATATTCAAGTGTTCAAACCTGAGCAACGGCAAGCTGCCACTGCTGGACCCCTTATCAAGGCCCTGTACCCCCTTTGCTCCACTGTGGCGGTGTCATGGCTGACACTGTGCTCCGGCCTCGGCTGTATAACAAGCTGGGATATGTTGAAAAGAATCTCACTGTGCTGTAATGCATTACGTATCCAAAGAACCTTTAGGACTCTTGTACTGAAGAGGGTGGTGTGATCTGTATTCATGACAGAAGAACCGAGTAAATTGGACACCAGGGTTTTGTGTTCTTAACCTTTTTTCCTGAGCAGGACAGATTTTTAACCTCAAGCCGTCTCGTTGCTCCATTCTTTCATTCTTTCGTTGGTGGTACACATTAAATGCATCTTAATTCTGATTGGTCAAAAGGCGATAACAGGGCTTTGTGGTTTCTTTGGTAGTTCATCTGTTGTCATGCTCCATTGGTCAGATAATAGAGACCACAACAGGACCACCACTAAGATGGTAATTGGGCAACTGATCAATCTAAGCACACCAGTGATACCAACATGGTGGTGAATGTGGTAGTGGGAGGCCTGGTTCACCAGTGCTTGAATTTTTAATATGGACCAGTAATTCTGGAGCTGGAAAATGACAAAGGTGAAATTGGCTTGTATGTATTAGAGATGTGTAATGTTTCCTAAAACAAAATACTGCTACAATACCGAATTAGCACTACTATTATTATACCTCTGCGTCAGTAATAGCCAGGGCCGGAAGCATTATGTTTCTGTCTGTCCGAGGCCATTTTTGTGAGCATGATATCTCAAGAATGTGTTGAGGAATGTTCTTTAAATTTTGAAGAAATGCCCGCCTTAATTCAAGATTGAACTGATTCGATTTTAGAGGGCATAGGTCAAAGGTCAAGGTCACTGCTGCCTCATGTGGGCCATTCCTGCGAATGCGACATTTCAAGAACATTTCATGAGACATTTTCTTAAAACTTTGCGCAAATGTCCACCTTGACTCAAGGATGAACTGATTCGATTGTGGAGGTCTTAGGTCAAAGGTCAAGGTCAATGCATATACCTGTGAGGCGGTAGTTCTCGTTTTGTTAGTTTTTTTCCTGTGTTGTTCTTTGTAGAAAGCTTGCACACAAAGTTTGTGTTTATCCAGACTGCGATCTCACAGGATAAATAAAAAACGTCCCGAGAGGCAGGTTTGTACTTTGATTTGAAGTTTGAAAGGTGCAAGATGTTTGATGTTTGTTGGCAGCTTTCCGCATGGTTCCCACTCCAACTCAAATATCATACCCGAAAAAAGAATCGAAACTAACCCAGAATACTTAGGCATCGGAAAAGGTCGACACATTTTTCTTTCTTTCGTTTCCTCAGGCTTTGCGTGGGGAAACAAGTTAATGGTCGTGCGCATGCAGTTCTGATGTGCAGTATCTGCAATACGTGGAACGTGTTTATTGTTGTAAGGGTAAAAGAATCTGGTTTAACTGCTGCTTAGTATATTGTTTTTGCCTTTGCCTCATTTCAGCTATTCATATAGGAAACACTTTAAAATCCATCCACGTTTCATCCTGGGGAGGAAAAAAAAACTGTCCGCTGTTATTGTCACAGCTCCGCTTCTGTGGCCTGAAGGTCTGCGGTCGCCTTTCTCCTGTTTGCGTTACTGGGATGATATGAATCCTTTCTGCCGCACCAAAATGATTTGTTTTCTTTTGTCTCGTGTCCAACTGATGAATCACCGTCTCAGTGCACATCCTCTCTGTCGGGTCAGTATTTCTTTGCTTTGCATTAAAGATTACTGAAGTGGTGAGCATTCTTTCTCCTGGCATCTCTCTCTGTGTGTGTGTGTGTGTGTGTGTGTGTGTGTGCCTTATTCCCTTTTTCGTCCTCTGTTTGTCTCAATCTCGTTTCCTCTGGCATTGAATCATGGCTGTGTCTGCCTCTTCGTTTTTCCTTCCCTTTAGATTTCAACCGAGCAGTAACTACTTCGAAATCCTGCACTGTGAGCCAAGTAGTAGCACTCAGGCTCGACACAACGTCTCTTTTTAATAAAACAAATGTGGTACTACCTAATAAAAAAAGGACTGATATTTGCAAAGTCACATTCACACATTTGGTTTACATTGTTAACTTTACACGTTTGATGAAAAACCGCCAACAATGTACGACAGATTTGTCATAATGTACAGCGAGCTAGTTAGCTTAGCGCTTGACTCAACAGTATTCATTACCCTTTTCTAACAAAGTGTCTGAGGAAAAATCACAAAGAAAAGAAGGTAATAGCTGCTAGCCATCACTGGCCAACACTTTGAGCAGTAACAGTTTCTCTTTGCATAGCATGGAAAAAGATAGTAATCATTAATGTATCATTTTTTTTACCACTAGCCTAAATACCTACATGCCCTAATTGTTAAATAAAGATTGTTAATAATGTAACTTTCATCAGAGCCAAGTTTGTAGCGCTGTAGATAGTAGGATTCAGTACTTTAATCATGATTCAGTACAAAGATACCAAATAATTACTTATTATTGCTAGCCTTTTTAGCTTTCTTGTCTGCTAGTCAATTATGTTGTTCCTTTAAAGGGGTACTACAATATGGATTTAGGGTGCTGTATTGGCAAAAATCAAATATAGTATGCAATATAGCTTTCAGAAAGTACATTTTCATCCATCCATCCATTTACTTTCGCTAATCCAAGGACGGGTTAAGAGGGAACCCCAGGCGTCCCTCTCCCCAGCAACACTCTCCAGCTCCTCCTGGGGAATCCTGAGGCCTTCCCAGGCCAGACAGGATATATAATCTCTCCAGCGAGTTCTTGGTTCACCCCAGGGCGTCCTCTTAGTTGGACATGAGCAGAACATCTCAAAAGGGAGGCGACCAGGAAGCATTCTGATCAGATGCCCGAACCACCTCAGCTGACTCCTTTTGATGTGGAGGAGCTGCGGTTGTACCCGGAGCTCCCTCCAGATGTCTGAGCTCCTCAGCAGGATGAGACCAGACTCCCCCAGAATGAAACTCATATCAGCCGTTTGCATCCACAATCTCATGACTAGGTGATGGATGGAACAAAGGTAGACTGATAAAGCGAAAGCTTTGCCTTTCGGCTTCTTCTGACGGACCGGAGCCGCGCCCTAACTGTAACAACGACTCGTGTTTTAAAATAAAACCAGCCCTTTATATCTACATAGGAAGCAGGTCCTCTTTAATGAAGCTGCCGTGCTGTCTCACAACAGCAGCCCAGAATGAACAAACCTGTAAAGGGTGCCTTATGCTTTTTGCAGTTTTTAGTGGCAGCGTGAACCAGTCAGGAAATAATAACAGGACACTGAAGAAGAATTGTGCTTGCTGGTGCTGAGAACTGCAGAGTGCTGAATATAAGTGCTTAGAAGTACGCAATGTGTTCCTGAGAGCCACTGTACATTCTGATACACGCTAGTAAATGGTGGAACATTCAGTTGGTTGCATTCAACTGAAACCTCTGTTGTGTGCTATTAATGCGAGGGGCATTAAAACGAAGCAAATGATCCCTAAAGTTTGTCTTTAACCACAAAAACCAAAGACTGCACGTCTCACAACCAACCAACAAGCCTGCAAGTTTTGTTTACACTAATGAAGATAATGGTTTCATCTGCTGTTAAATGTCCCGTGCTATGCTACCGTTAGTGCTCCCATCACTAAGTAAAATAATGCAGATGTACATACAGAACTAAAGTTCCCTGTAAAGTGCCCCGATGCAGGAAAGATTCTAATGGAGGATGCTGGGTTTACAGATGAACCTAGCCAGCTGCCCTGATTTAGACACCGAAGCAAGGCTGTTTTTGATATAATGTATAGATACAGTGCAAGAGTGCCTTATGCCCTAGAGATACGCTACTGCTGACATTTCTCTTCTTGCTTATTTACGGGTTTTTTTCTTCCCTCTGTTTTTTTTCCTCCTAACCGTTTTTTTCGGAGCCATATTTTTCCCAGTAACAGACTGCCACGGGCACGGCCAGTAAAGGCCGGAGTTATCCATCACGGCTAACTTTTTTTTGTTTCCCCTCGCATCTTTTAGGCTGCTGACTCGAAATCAGTGGCACGAGACCGCTCCTAAGAGGACAGCTTGCGGATTTGTTACCGTCAACTGTTCCTGGATCGGAACGAGACAGGGAGGGAAAAAAAGAAGTCGTCCAATTTTAATTGCCGTGCCAAGCTCCCCGGCCCGTCAGGCGCAAACTCTGGCGAGTGCTGAGGCAGCGCTTTCAGGATGAGGCGCGCGAGAGAGAGAGGTCGATTTATTTATTTATTTATTTTTAAACCGCTTGACAAGTCCAGATGCAGGAATGCTCCAAATTCCAGAATGTCCGAACTGGAATCCTACTTATTAAAGCCTGTTATGAAGCAGTGTGTAGTTGTTCCAGTGTTGTATTGCAAGTGGATTTAATACATAATTACTTTAAATCATATCAACTGTGGCAGCCAGAGCTTTGTGGGTATTCTGTTAAATGAGTGTGGGTATGTTTAAAAAAAAAACCAACTCTCTATTTACTGTACAGATTGTGCATCATCTTTAAATGGCACAGTGCATTATGGGTATTGAGTATGCACTATGGGAACTGTACTATGAGAATTGTTGCTCTTACAAATTCAAAATCGATTCTTTACCTATAAGACCACATCCTGAAGTCAATAGTCAGTCTTATAGATACAGTTCTACCTTCAGCCTGACACTGGAGACTCCTTCCCCAAACGCCAAATTATCTCACCGCAAACTGTACCTGTTTTTAACTCTTTATGTAGGAGGTCCGCCATACAAGCCTCCATATCTACGTTCTAGAAACAACAACAACAACAACGTATCCGAATGAGTATATTACAACATTCCTGATCTGCTGTTATGGAAAATGAATCAATCTCAATAGTGCTGTGGTTTAATATAAATGACACGACTTACTGTCCTCTTCATATTCTTCAAGATCTCATTTCTCGCCACTACGTGTCTTTGATATTTGTTACTGCTGAGTAGGCCGTGAGCTAGCGCCCTTCAGTGCTCTGATTGGTACTGGGCCAGAACCGACGAGATAAGGGGTGTCCTGCAGCGCTGGCTAAAACGGCCGGCTGGTCAGCTCCTTAAAGCCGAGGGAGCAGAGCGCTTGTTTTCATTATCAGCTAGGTGCAGCTGGGGGAAAGCGCTTCAAACGGAACGGAGGTGAATCACTAAAAGCCCATTTGGGGTTAATCCTGCATAAAGATTGCCTTCTGTCTGAATGCCCTGTCCTTTGGCCCGTGAGTTTGTTTGACCTTAGCTTTCGAAAGCATGCTCGAAAAAGACCTTGAGGGACTCGAAAAAGACCTTTCAAGAAATCTGAAAAGACTTATAAATATATGTATATCTGTATATGCTAATTAGTTTTATCACACAAATGTACAATTGTCTGCATTGTTAAACAATGATCTATTCAAAATGATGTAACGGATTAAATGTTGGATTAAAAGCATTAAGCCAGCAAGATTCAAGCAACGAAGGGGTATTTTTGTCTATATATGTATTTAAATACACAGATTATTAACTAATAATAATTAGAGGGGTACTCAGAGTCCATGGTACCTCCACCATGCAGTATTAACAATTTTACAAATAGCTATATATGGATACTTATTTAAATTACCCATGTTCTCGTCTTACATCATGTTCTACAGCACAAGGGCACAACCACATTAGCTCTTTTCAAGGATTTTTACGAGATGGCTGGAGTGTCAAGGTCATTCAAGACCAAAGATTGTCTCATTTGAAAGTCCATATATGGTTCCCTAATAGTGTCCTGTAGTAATGCATATCTATTGGCACTCGTTTCGGAGATATAAGCACTCCAAGCCTTGTGCTCACCTTCACCTTTGACCTCGTCTGGGACTCAGGTAGGGTGGTATCCCCACTAAATTTGGTGAAAATCAGTGCATGGGTGTGGTCAGGGCAGAGGTTAATCCAATACCATGCATGGGCTGTAGTAAAGGATTGTTTTGATATTCATATCTTATAAGGCATTCATACTTTATTACAGGTTTATTCGGTTGCAGTCGGACTTTAGGACACATGGAATACACTTGGTGTCAGCGCTACTGGACTATATTTAAACTTTACGAGGTTACTAGTAAGTAAGTTACTAGCTGGAGTTACACTATTAAAGTCATCAGAGCTTAGTAGCTGAAAATAGACGTCACGTGACTGAATCTTGTACGCACGAAATAAGACTTTGTGGGTAAAATAAATGAAATGTAGAGACAGTAATAGAATGAAAAAACATTAGAGATGACCTGTATAGTTTTTCGACAGAGTTAATGCAGTGATAGATGGCATTTTCGCAGATTGCGTGATGAAAGGTAAACGTCAGAGGAGAATGATTGAACGGATGTGATGTTGCATTCTGGGACATGCAGTCTTCATGCCATGCAGCCATATTGACACAAAACACTCCCTGCTGTGGTCCTAAAAACTTATTTGGCTTTTTATTGTTTTATAGTCTACTATTACTTTTTAATGATGCCTTCGTGTGCAGCGTTAAACAGAAAGATACCAGGATGCGGGAAAACATTCCATGTGTAAGTAGCGTTTTAAGTATCTTGGTAGAATTAATTCACATGTGTACTTATGTTTATTATTTTGTGACTGTGTTAATATAAAATGTTTAGATTGTGATTAACATGCATGTGATATTTAGATACTATTATTTTAAACTACCTGGATATTGAAACAGATGTACATGTATCATATACAGTTTGTGTAATTAAGTGTAAAAATACTACATGTAGTAAATTCTACATCAGATCCTGTAAGTTTATGCATCCAAACAGTAATTATGTTCTTTCTTACTCAATTACAGTAAATTACCTGTAGACCTATTATTATATAGAGAGAATTTATCTACATGTGTTATATTTGTAATCTGAATGGACTATTATATAGAGAAATTTTGTGTATTTGTAAATTTATATTCCATATTTCCAGATTTCTTTGTAGGCCGACTACATAGAGAGGAATTATGTTATGTTTGTGAATATTCTATATTATCTTAAAAACGAAATAAAGTAATTATTTGGCCAATATGTATATATTAACCATTCTTTGTTTTGCTAAATTTAAATTCAAGGCACTAAATAAATTGATATATATTTAACTTAAACTGGTTTTATTATTTTTTATTAATATAGGCTTAAACTATATTCGATTTTTCTTCGGTAATGTATTCTTAAACTACGTTAGACGTGTTGTGGTTAAGAATGGTTTTGCAAGATATTCTCAGTATATAAAACTTTTAATACAGTGCTATATATGTGACATTTTATCATTCACTATGTGTATATATATATATATATGTAGGCCTAAGTCTATATATAACTGTAGTTAATTACCTCGTACAGCTTAAAATTTCTCATAAGAAGCAAGACAGAAAAATATTACGTCATTCAATTATCAGGTATATCTAAAAAGATCCATCTTGACCACTTTCCTTAGTATCATGCTTATGGAGCGGTCCATATAATTGACATGGTTGTAATGTTCTGGGACTAGTAATATGGGTTGGCTGGCTTCACTTCAGAGCGGGCTGATAGGCCGAGTGTTTAATCCAGTTATTTTTATATCACTGTTTCCAGCCCACTCTTCTTCTGTTCCACTCTGTAGCCACCAGGCTTGTTATTATTATTATTTTTTTTTTTCATAGATTTTTTTGGTTTATTTCTAATGAAGTGTGAAACTCTGTGTGTAACAGACTGTGCACTGGGCTACTTTTTTCATAGTACATCAACAGCCCAATGATGAAATGCAACACATTAATAAGGATGTTCGTTCCAAAATTTCCAGTTGTTTAGAAAAAAAAACCCGCATCCAGCAAAAAAGAGCCACTTTATTGAACTGAATATTTCGTTTATCTCCTGCAGAGCTTCTTGACGGCTCTGGGGTTGATGGTTCCTAGTTCAAAGCAGCTTTTAAACCACAGCGTGTGCTTGCACACGGAGAACGTTTATTTGGGCGGTCTGAGGTGCCGTTTGCATGATGAGCCACGGCGTAAAAAATGTAATGCAGATTTCTAAGAAGCCATAGTACATCAAGCCCTGGGCAAATATTTCAACAGTCGTAAACAGAGTGATTTTAAATAACTGGTGGGCTGCACAGCTAATATTTATACAATTATCGCTATTATATATATTTATATTTAAATAAAAAAATGTAAAAAAAAAACGTGACGAGTGAAGAAATGAATGAGTGTTTATAGCTGCTATAACATAAGTGATAACATGAACTTTATATATAACAGACAAGAAGTACAACTTGTGGGCTTTTTTTAATTGTTTAGGAATTGTTGTAACAAATTGTTGTGGTGTGAGAGGAATAAAACAGCGGGACATTAGCGAGTGTTAGCAGCTGTAACTCCACGGCATCTGTGATTATTATTTTTTTTAATTCTTTATATAATGCATTCTGTTAAAGTGTAATAAACTTTGTCGTACATTGTCATGTATCCATGATTGGACATTTGCTATTTATAGTAATGTGTTAACAGTACAGCAAAAATAAAAGCGTTAAAGGTGGAAAGAAATTTGCTAATGCCAAGAATTTGCACAGAATTCAATCATGGACCCTGCTCAAGTAGTTTTTTCCCCCCCTGAAATTAATTTTCTGAAATAAGGTTTTACACCCTGCGCTGATTTTTCTTTCATAGGATTTGTGGTGTTATTACCATCAGCCGCAAGGCGATGGCCGCGTAGATTTCTAGACTGATCGCTCATTGCTATCTAATCTCTCCCAAACACTGCATTTTTTTTCTTTTTCTTTCTTTCTCGTTCTTTTTTCCCCCCTCTGTCAGTGCTCCAGCTCGGCACTGCTGCGAGATCTCAGAGCTGTTTACTCATGCTGATAAGCCAGATTGCTATCGCAAGGCCTGAGCTGATTGCTCAGATTGCCGTCAGTGATCTGTATGCAAAAAAAAAAATGGCGCACGCTTCACTCTCCATGCCACATGCAACCGAGCGCCGATTTCACCTCTTTGGGTTTTTTTATTCAGCAGTCTTATCCGACGTCTAGCGCAAGAAATCAGCTTGTTTGCATACTGTGTACGCTTACTTTTACATCGTAGTTGTATATTTTTATTGGAAAACAACCTCAGAGCAAACTTTGTACTGCAACTCAATCAACACGTGATTGGATAAACTGTAGAAATCGTTGTAGCTTTTGTTTAACAATAAAATCATTCTTGTCCATTTACGCATCCACACTGCAGTCTGCTAGTTTTTGCATTAGTGAGCATTGCCGAAGTTAGAGGCGGGGCTTGTGATACCTCTTCTTCTAACTATTTTATAACCTGGAAGGAAATCTAACCTATCAATATTGTGTAGCTAAATATAACACACACACACACACACACACACAAGATAATGTTGAATCTGGAGCCGATCATTAAACAAAATATCATTCAGAAGTCAAACAGGACATGGTGTATAGAGTGTACGGTGTGTATGGCGAATGTTGTGTGTTACGCCCGCCTCCGACGTGCGCGGCCCTTTTAATTAGGCTCTTAAGCTTTCGGGGGGAGTTTCAGAAAAGCATTTCCTGTTTAGTAGTCAGTCTCTCCACTGCAGTGCTTAATAAAGGCTTGCCTTGGCAGAAAGGGTCTGTGACATGAATAAATAATTATGGCGTCCTCACTGAAGCACTTTGCATCCCCTCACCACCACCACCACCACAACACACACATTTTCTTCACGTGACTTGTTTGTTTTTACTAACCTAGTTTAGACACTAGTGCTGGATTTTTATTCTGTGTGTGTGTGTGTGTGTGTGTGTGTGTGTGTGGTTTTGGCCATTACTGTTTTATTGTATTAGACCCTCCATTTGCTTATTAATCTTCTTCCATTGTTGGCTCAACTACCGCACCGCAAATTAGGGACCGAAATTTCCACCCCCTCCATTCATGCTGGAAAATAAATGACAGTAAAAATATAAAAAAATTAAAAAACACGTTATGATGTTTAATTCCCAAGAAAGATTATACTAATATCATGTACTGGGTGGTGAGATAGGAAAAGGGTTTGCAGCTATTAAGCTATTGTATAATTTCGAGTCTGACAAATTTAATATTGCCAGATATGTTATCTTCATAAAGGAGCTGATTAGAATTATTATTTTTTTTTATGTAATTAATTTGTACCAAAGGTGTTTTCAGTCCTGGATTTCAATTCCACCAAGGATTATATTGAATAGAATCCTACCACTGATAAACTATATTGGCTTTCAAAGTCCCTAGGATGTCTACAGTCATCCCACCCAACCACCAACCCCCTTCGTCCCAATAGAACGTTACCGTATGGAACACATCATTAGTGGAAGCAAGAAAATCATTCAGGACTCATCATCTCCGAGAGGACCCCTCTTGCTTTGGCCGCCTCACACTCTCGATTTATCTTTGACTAATCCAGTTTAGAGGCAGCGGTGGCCCAGTGGTAGGGTGCTGGCTTACTGATCCGAAGGTCGGGAGTTTAAGCCCCACTATCACCAGTTTGTCACTGCTGTCCCCCCAGTGCAGCTAACTGGGTTATCAAAGGCCGGCCATGTCTCTCATTGTCTGTGGTGAGAGGCATGTAAAAGAACCATTGCGGTCGTTCGTAATGAGTAGGCCATTGGGTTGCCGTCAGCGTGTTTCTGCCCTGCGATGGCCTGGCGAGCTGTCCAGGGTGTACTCTGCCCTCGCCCAGAGTCGGCTGGGATGGACGCCAGCCTCCCCGTGACCCTAATTATAATTAAGTGATTCCGAAAATGAATGAATGAATAATCCAGTTTGCATCTGTTTTGGTGAGAAAATGAAAATTTTCCCAAGCCATTCAAGAGATCTGGGTACATTGTTGATCGCAAGTAGTCCTTTGCAAGTTTGGGATGTAAACATTGTCAGCAGTTAGCAATGAAGCCTTAGTTTCACGTAGCCAGACTCTTTTGCCTTCTGGGGGTCAACTGGCATTATCCCCCAAGTGTGCAAGGCACTTCCTTTGGAATATCTTAAGAACCAGTTGTTTTTTTCCCATCTTACATGTTTGGTTATATTGAAATTTGCGGTATGTTTCTTCATTTGCAAATTTCTTCATTTCTCCACCAATATTTGCGACAGACCTCTTAAAAAATGGCCATGGTAGTCCCAGATACAGTGCTCACGTATCAGCTGGCTATGTGAGTCATTCGTGTAAGTGCAGGGCAGCGCTGAGATTTGGGTACAAATTCACAACATTTTCCCAGTAGATGTACAGTCTATAATCTTCATTATGGCGCCCCTAGTGGTCTGGCACCCAGCTGAATTGGTCGGTGTATCCAGTGCTTGCGCATGCCCTTTTCCTGCTTTCCCACAAGGTAACACATTTCTTTTGGTTGTCGGGCTTCATGTAAAGCATATGCCAAGCAAGATCCTGTTGCCATAGAAACCATAATGTATTGGACATGTGATTTTAGAAATGTACTATTGTTTGAGCTACTGTTGTTAATCGGAACATAAATCAACCATTTCCGACCAATCAGATGTGAGAATTCAAGAGTGGTGCTGTTGTATAATGGCTTTTTTAATAGTTTTTGAAGTATGTTAGTACAACTGTGTTTTTTTTAAAAGGGGGGAAGGGTTTTGTAATTTAGTACTGCATATGTGAAAAACAAGCATTGCTTCATTAAAAAAATAAAATAAAATAAAAGCTTATCAGGTTATAACATGCAGCTCTGACATTTTTGTAATGATTTCTGAAGCCGCGGCATCAAGCAATTTATTATTAAATAGAGAACGCTTCAAACCAGGGATTGGGTGGCTTTAATCCATAGTTAAAAAGGCGTCCTGCTGTCTTGCTCTTCCTCTCACACACACACACTCTCTCTCTGTCTCTCACCACTTCAGGGTGAAAGCGAAGAAGGGGGTGAATCTCCTCAGCACAAAGTCGAAGAGCAGCCAGTGGAAGGTGGACTGGGAGGTGCAGTCTGGAGCCAAGCACTCCATCGCTACAGTGGAAGTCAGCAGGATGAAAGGCGTTCCTGGGTAAGATATCAATCCTCGCCATCAGCCAGTGTTTTCATGTTCCTTGCTCGTTCCTTTTCGCCCGCGTGCTTTCTCTTTGACATGTAAATAGCTCTGATTTGTCTTGCTTCATTACACTTCGTTTACATTCAAATTCCTGTCCACCTCATTGAGCCGAGTCACTTTGCTAAAACTTTACTGGCACAGAAAAAACTTTCAGTGACACTCATGTTAATGAATCAATATTCTATACCTGTCCTTGGAATTCTTTAGAAAATTATATCTCCTTTTTTTAGTATGCTATGAACCCTGACCGTAGTTCCAGCTTCTTTTGTTTCAGCTAGCATGTTGGTGCAGTGGTCAGCACGTCTGCCTCACAGCAAGAAGGTCCTGGGTTCAAGTCCCGCGGTTTGGAAAAGGCATTTCTGCATTTGCATGTTCTCCCCATGCTTACTCTTAATGGATAGAAAAGCACTGTGTCCTCTATTAATAAATCAAAAATCCAACTTGGGGTAAAATTGTTGTTGGAAACAGTAAGAAAAGAATAAACACTATAAACCACGTGGCTATAGGAAAATAATCAACTCCAAGAAGACGACAGTAACACATAAGGGTACATTACACCGTCCTGTCCTTAATTATATCCCTCTTACATAATGACAGCATGTGTTCTATTCCTTAACTGAAATCTCATTCGAGTAAGATGATTACTGTAAGTTATTACAAATGATAATTATTGTTATTTATTTTTTCCCAGAGTTTTGATCTGAGGTATTATAATCACTGGCGTTTGTTTGTCTGTTTGTGAACAAAATCCTGACCACACATGTGCCCAGATTTTTACCAAACTTGGTGGGGACGCTGCCCTACCCGAGTACCAGAGATGATTTCATTTAGAATTGTCAAAGTCAAAGGTCAAGGTCAGGTCAAGGTCACAAAAATTTGGAGATAGAGTGCTTATAACTTCGAAACAAGTGCCGGTAGACATGTAGTTAGTCTGGAACATTAATAGGAACCCATATATGGACTTTCAAATGGGACAGTTACCTTTGACCTTGAGTGATCTTCAAAGGTCAACAAAAAGTTTTTTTGACCAATTTTGTTATGTCCATGTAATATATAGGACATATATTATGCAAACACATGGATGATTTAAGACTAGTACCAGATATCACCTATATGTTACATTATCCATGCTGCGTGGAAGAGGTACCTTGCTTTCTACAAGTTCTACTCTTTTTGTAACGTAATGTACAGTATCATAACACATAACCAAATGCTTATGATCAAAATGTGTGTCCCACCAACTTTGTTTTGCTTTGGAATTATAATGGTTAATTCGGAATAAATAAACATGTTCATGATACTTTAAGTAAATAATTGTTAATAAATTAATTAAAATAATAATGATGTCAAGAAATGATTCAGAATACATTATTAGCATTATAGGACATTATCCCACTTTAAAACAAACCCTTACAAACTTATATGCACATTTGTAGTAATTTATGAGCGTAGGCTTCATAAAAAGTGCTACCGAACTTTTTAAATTTTGCAGAATGGATTTTCAAGTGAACAAGACTAGGGTTCAGAATGTTCTGGCCCTGCGAGCCGGTGCTGCAGCTCAGCCATAAAACAACATGAAATGCCTTGAGCATTACAAAGTACAATGAGGCCATTATCACGAAATGCTGAATATGTAACTCCGATCTGTTGAAGCACAAGGTCAAAGACTGTGGTATAAAAGAATGAAGGAATGTGAGCAACAAAGTCGGCATGTGGCTTTTTGGCAGCGTGAGTGACAGGGTAAGTCATGTCGAACCCTAAGGTCTGACCAAACAAGTGCTCGACAAAATATTTACCTAAAGAACTATGGATAATACATCTGTTAACCTCGCATCAACTAAATGACCATGACAATGAAAAGTGATCTTTTGGAAGTCTTGATTAGATTTTTTTATGGTCAAGTGCAAAAGTTTGTGCCCCCTTAGTACGAAATGAACAAGACATTTCATCTCCATCATCAAGTGATATCATTTATATAAACAAGACTTATTGTGAGACACACACGTTCATTATCCAGAACAAAACGCTGGGAAAGTATCAAATATTTTGAATTCTATCTGAGAGTAAAAAGTCCATAAGTTCCTGCCCCCAGGTCCATCCACCCATTTGAATGGTGTATAAATATTCTGTAATGACGTGCATGCTCGCTTTTAAATAATAATAGATAAAACAGCTTGCAGAACTATTTGCCCCCTTGAACACCTCTACATGGACCTGAAATGGAATAAATTATGATTATATATAAACACTTATCCTAAATTAAACTTCCTGCTACTCTGACTAATCCCATTTACTGAGTTTTGCAATATGAGATGATTTGATTTTTAAATCATGGATGTATTGATTGTTATAGTCAAGTTTTGGATTTTTATTTATTTATTACATTTATGGCATTTGGGAGACACCCTTATTGAGAGTGACTTACATTCATCATTTTTATACAACTGAGCAATTGAGGGTTAAGGGCCTTGCTCAAGGACCCAACAGTGGCAGCTTGGTGTTACTGGGACTTAAACCGCCAACCTTCGGATCAGTAACCCAGAGCCTTAACCACTGAGCCGCCACAGCCCCTTACATTACAAAAGCCTGACTGATACTTTCCACAACTTTGTTGCAGCCTTAAAGTCCTTATGTGATCTAGTCATTCCAGTGAACCAGGCGTGAATATTTATACCGGCTTATCTTTTATATTGTTTGTCTGTAAATTAGTATGCTAGCTATATTGATTTCTTTCCCACTCGCCACATCAACATAAGCCGATTTCAGTTCCACTATAAAATGGTCAAACGTTCAAGAGGGCGAATACTTACGAAGGCAGCTCATGATCCTGTTAACATTCTTGGCGCAGAATGTGGTGCGGAAGTTGTTTACCTTTTGAGTCCTGTATGATTAGTACAAGTGTCGATTTTAATTTACATTATTATGAATTGGTTCAACAGCCAGTGTGGAACAAATCCACCAATCTTTGTACTTTTGAAGTAATACTACCCCAACACTTACTGAGTTGATTTCTTTTTTTTTTTTATTCGTTTGCATAATTATATCTTAAACCTTGAATTATACGGCATACCAAGAATCCTAATGAAGAGTTTTAATTGTCCAGCTATCAGATTAACCCCCAGACTGATTCTTTACCATTGTGTGCGACATGTTGATAATGAAATGCTATTTTTGGGTATAACATGATGTAAAGCTTAGCAACAACAAATAAAAGTAAGCTCTTGCAATATGGATCCAGTCTCGGGATGTTTGGCATGTGAAAGCTTCAGGCATTATTTTGGCAATCAAGCACTACTCAAAATACAAGGTCGAATCAATAAAATACTAAAGTAAGCGGTCGGAGAAAAGTCTAATGGTCTCATTTTCCTCCCTCGCTCCATTTTCCATTTACATGCATTTTTTTCCCCATCTAAATCCCCTTTTGCAGTTATATAATCCAGCGACATCCCAGCTCTTCTTTTCTCGAAATGGCTGAATGGGTGTTCAGGCTTTTTTTATTTTTTTTTTGCTGCTTGTCTTGTCTTTGCTTTGCTGTGAGCTGTTAAAACACAATAAAGATGATGAGATCCTGAAGCCATCTCAGTCTGACTCCATCCTGCTAAGTGCAATACCTTTAATGGGGACGCTTTTTTTTTTTTTTTTTTTTTTGTGATGGCACATTTAAAAGTGATGCAGTTCTCCTTTTTATTCCCCCACATGCAGAGTTCGGTATATGCTTAAGATAATGTGTTAGGTTTGGCTGCTTTATAAATTTGCCCTTAAAAGCAGAGGTAATTTCTGAGAAATATGCATCAGCCATTAATGAAGTAATTTTGAGCCATGCTCTGAATATGTACATAAAAAAGGAGGCCATTTTCTTAAAAATATGAAGTTATAATACAGCTTTCTTCTAGAAACTCGAATACACCATAATTCAGCCACCTCTGCAAGGATGAAAAGATCATAATAATAAATAAAGATGACACTATCATGAGCCTGTTGGAAACTTCACAGAGTGAACTGTCAGTCTTGTTCTCACAACCAACAACCCCCCCCAAGCCCCCCCCCCCCCCACCACCACCACCACCACCTCCTTTCCTGTCCGTCATCATCATTGACAGTTTGAATGACTTGAATTTAATCAAAGCTCCTTGTTTATAAGGACAGCTTTCAAATATCCATATCTTTAATGAGTACACAAGGTTAATATATTTTCAGTCAGCCGTGGCAGATTTACGCTCAACTGTTGCTGCAGTTGCTATGTTCTATCTGACTGTGGCGCAGACGGTTTGCTTTCAAGACGTACACTCAGAAGTGGATCCGGATTTGTTTTACACTTCAGACACTCCACAAAGTGTGCTTTCAATCAGTTCTTTGAAAATCAAAGCATTTTCTTGTGTTTTAAACCTAGAACTGGAATAAAAAAGAGCCCTCAACGAGTGCAAACCTCCACCAAGCACGCTAACCACCCAAAATAAACCAAAATGTCAAAAATTGTCACTGTGTTAAACAATCGTTAAAAAAATTCCTAAATCTAGAATTTGATCCGAATCACCATCAAAATATAATGGAGTCTTCCTTGTCCAAAGCCAAAGTTCATGAAAATACACACATTACTTTTTTACTTGGAGGCTAGAAATTTGGTCAACCAGTGTGTAAGGGAGTATCAAGGTGGAGGAGTTTCTCTTTTGTGTCCACATATGTACTCATAAGACAAAAAGTATACCAACTATTCTCAGTCCAATTATAACAGCTAAGCTAGCTGACCCAAACTAGCCCTTAAGCTAACTGTGATCCATTATTGGTATGTTATGTGCAGGAAAACTACTGGGCTAGTGGTTCGATAATAGAAACGCAAAATCTTGTTTTCTTGAGTCTTCAAACCCCAGGCTACAAGCCTCAGGTAGGCTTACAAGCCTACAAGCCTTCAGGCTTGCCCAGACACGATAGTAGGACATCGGCTGGTGTGCAAAACAAACATGTAGGACTGAGTGCCTTGAAAAAGATCTTAGTCTTGTTGGTATGTGAACAAATATACATTTGTGGCATTGAAAAGAATTCATTGCTAATATTTTAACGTTGTGGTATATCTAAAAACAGAAACTCTTTTTGGGCATTCACTGGTTTGTCATGTGACGTCCCACAATCCCTCCAGGCCCTATATTTTTCCGAATTTACCAAAGATGGTGGAGCTTCCTCCAAGAATCCATCCCCTAAATCTTTTTTCAAGCTGCTTCTTATGATGTGCCACAAGGTGGTGTAGCCCTCCAGAGGAAAGCACTGTCCACCTGTTTCTGCATACTTGAGCTCAGGGGTGAGCGCAGTTGGCTAGTTTGACAGGGGGGAGAGTATGCTATCCCTCCCGACTAGAATGCACGGCCAAATTTGAGCTCTAGATTCCCAGCCACAAATCATCATGAACGTTGCAACTCACCGCCTTGTAATTGATGTTCCACCTTAACCATGGCTATGTAAATCAGGTTGTACAAGAAGCTCCTCAGAAGAGCTAGCTAGCTAGGATTGGTCAATGGTTTCAGTATTGTTTTTTTTTTGTTTGTGGTTTTGCTTTGACAAAAAAAAAAAGGAAAGGAAAAGAAAAATAGTAGTAAAAGCAGCCTAAGACACAAGATCCTGTTATGACATGCAGCAGGACACTTGAAAGATCCTTCTAGATTGAATTTTTCAAGAAAGAAAGACAGAATCTTCCTGCATGTCACAACAAGTGATATTACTGCTTTCCACTGCAATCGTCCATGTTTATAACCATTCTGTGAAATCAGTGCACATCAAATGGCCTTTTTTTTTTTGTTCCCAGCCACCTACGTTCACATCTTCCCCCATGCTGTAATGGAACTTCAGTGACAGGTGTACCGCGGCTTCATTAAATTGTTAAATCGCTGAAGTGACTTTCACACGGCTGGTGCGGTGTGCTTACCGAGCTGCTCAGCTTCGCTTGCACAGAGCCCAGCCAATTTAACAGCTGATCAGATGAGCTATCAGACTGCAGGTGTTGACGCTCAAATGTAGGATTATTTCTTTCTGCCTCGAAGAAAGAAAACATTTTTTTTTAATTTGCGCTCACTTTAATCGACTAAACTATAAAGCCATGGTGTTGCGTCATGTTTGAAATGGCGTATGGAAACAATTAGCTTTTAATTAAACAATTAGAGAGCAAACCTCCTCCAAGCAGTAAAAAAAAAGGAACACAGCACCCCTGCTGAGCCTGCCGTAATACCGCGCTTAAAAAATAAATAAATAAAAGTCCTCTCTCACAATGTTTAAGATTTCTTTAAAATTCAAAAAAAAAAAAAATCCTGGATCATAACCAAATTCTAACGGAGCCTTCCTTGTCCAGCGCCCCACCTCTGACAGAAATTTTAGGAACATCTATGCCTAAAAACGCACACATACTTGAGGTAAAACATAACCTAATTGGCGGAAGCGATAAACTTCTCACAAAACAAGTTATATCCACAAATAAAAAATAAATAAATATCCGAGTCCGAGGATTCACCCCATCACCATCACTTCATGAATTGAGCTCATGTATGCGGAAGAGGGCGCATAGCGCCTTTCTGCATTCTTAAGCAGCAGTTTGCTATATAATGAGGTTAGATCTGGGTGATATGAAAAAAAAATTGTTCAAGATTATTATCAGACATTTTAACGATATTGATATTTATCATGACGTTATAGGGGAAAAGAACATGACAGCGCATGCATACTGTTAGTAAGTATATAAACACCAGGGGGCGCTCACTGCAGTCATTTAAAGCTGGCCAAATATTGTCATATCGCAATAATGATAATTGATTGATATATCACCTATCCCTATGTCCGATTTCTGTGTTTTTGACCCACAAAATTTTCCTGAATGCTGTTCTTTTTACGGCATGTTTAATGTTTGTTCCGGGTTTTTTTTTATTTTATGTTTGTTTTTTTACTCGTTTCACATGCACACTAACTCATTAAATTATCCCATGTCAGATTACAGTCCAAACAGCTATCCAAAATCCAAATCCATGCTCTAGAGCCAAGTGTGTACGCACTCCCCTGTTAAAATGAAACCCACTCATCTATTCATTGAAAGCAAAAAGCAGCTTTTGGCACCTGGGTGATCGGGGGGGTTTTTTTCGCTGTTGTTCCGCCACGATTTATTTATGCAAACTTTTTTGCTCTCAGTCCTTGAAGGTTAATCACCCGTAAAATGAATGTAACTGCTGGGCGTTTTAAAGGCTCGACTCTGAACCAGCCAGTGGCTAATGACTGATCGTTGACAAGATTCTCGCCCAGCCTTTTGAGCGCTTGTTCTGCCGGGAGTATCGATCTTTAGCGACGGGCTAATTAGTGCAATGTTAACTTGGTAAATGCAGCGTCCAGGAGAGGGGCAGCAGGGAGAGCTGTTGTGTTGGATGGAGATTAATTCGCATTTAAGACCATTTCCTTCAAGGTATTTTCTGTCCAAACAAAAGGCAAAGTAATCAAAGGGTTTTTTGTAATGTTGGCAAACATTTGGATGAGGCTAGCGTTTTAATTGGCTGCATCGATCTGGACAACAAATTGCTAGAGATTTGCAGTGGCGACGGTGGGATTCAGTCTCTCACATACATGGATCTTATTAACCATGGGGCGATATCAGACCTGCCTGAGGTGGGTGTATGTATGTATGTATGTATGTATGTATGTATGTATGCATGTATGTATGTATGTATGTATGTATGTATTTGTATGCATGTTTGTATGTATGTATGTATGTATATATGTATGTATATATGTATGTATGTATGTATTTGTATGCATGTTTGTATGTATGTATGT